>CM058046.1:62804520-63398641 GCA_030169165.1 Centaurea solstitialis | reverse complement strand
CAAAAGCTAGGAAGAGTCGAATTGCCTCGAGCCTAGCAACAGGAGCAAAAGTTTCATCGTAATCAATGCCCTCTTCCTGCCTGTATCCCTGAGCCACAAGGCGAGCCTTGTTTCGAATGATTGTACCAATCTCATCAAGTTTATTTCGAAAAATCCACTTGGAACCAATGATTGTACGTTTTCGAGGCCTAGGGACGAGAAGCCAGACATTGTTTCTGATGAACTCTGCTAGCTCTTCCTGCATGGCTGAGACCCAGGCAGGATCACGCAAAGCATCATCTATTTCTTTAGGTTCATTTTCAGAGATAAAACTTACATAAAGACAGACGTTACCAGCCTGACGTCTGGTTTTCACACCAGAAGAAGGGTTTCCAAGAACTTGATCAATGGGATGATCTTTGGTCCATCGGAGAGCAGGTGGTTGATACACCTGTCCTGAAGTAGATGCTTCATTGGATGATGGATCAGGAAGAAGATTGGTAGGAGAGGGTTCACTAACAGTGGTTTGAGAGAATTCTTCACTGTTAGTGGGTTGATCAGGTTCAGGTGGTGTGATTTGAGAGATAGGGGTGGCATTTATGAGAGGTGGAGTGGTTATATCAGTGGGTGGTATAGGATCTTCTTCAAAACCATCAGGAAGGTCTTGAGGAGATGGATCAGCAATAGGAGGTTCAGGGACTTGAAAGAAAGAGTCAGCCCACTGATTGATTTCAGTATTATCATTTGGGTGAGGAAAGGTAGGACCCGATTCATCAAACTTGACATGAATCGTTTCCTCAATGGTTTGTCTTCGTTTGTTGAACACACGGTAAGTTTTAGAAATGGATGAGTATCCGAGGAAAATTCCATCATCAGATTTGGAATCAAACTTTCCAAGATTATCTTTGTTGTTCAGGATGTAGCAGACACAACCAAAGATATGGAGATGTTCGATTGATGGTTTCCTGTTACGAAAGAGTTCGTAAGTTGTTCTTCTGAAACGCTTGACAATCAGAGATCTGTTCTGAGTGTAACAAGCAGTATTTACAGCTTCAGCCCAGAACTGAGTGGCAAGGTTGGCTTCACTCAGCATAGATCTCGCTGCTTCAATCAGCGTCCTGTTTCGTCTTTCAGCAACACCATTTTGCTGAGGAGTTCTCACAGAGGAGAAGTTTTGAGAGATACCTTTCTGTTCAAAGAAAGATTCCAGGGTGCTGTTTTTGAACTCAGTCCCATGGTCACTTCTTATTGAACGAACAGTAAGGTTGTTGAGTCTTTCCATCTTCCTGACGAACAGGATGATTTCTTCAGGAGCATCACTCTTGGCACGTAAGAAGAAGACCCAAGTATATCTGGAATATTCATCTACGATTACCAGAGTATATTTCTTTCCACCAATGGATTGGACATTAACGGGTCCAAAGAGATCCATGTGGAGAAGTTGTAGAGGAGAGCTGATGGAGGAAATCTGCTTAGACTTGAAGCTAGCCCTGGTCTGTTTTCCTTTCTCACATGCTGAACAAAGAGATTCCTTTGTATAGCGAAAGTCAGGAAGACCAATAACCAGGTTGTTGATGCAGAGTTGATTCAGCGTCTTGAAGTTGAGATGAGATAGACGCTTGTGCCAGAGCCAATTCATATCAGTGGAGGCACGTGATACGAAACAGAAGTTATCAGTGGAAGTATTCATATTGATGATGTAGATATCTGCATGTCTAACACCATTGAGAATAACTTCCTTTCTCCTGTTCTTGACTTTGCACTTTTTCTTAGAGATAGAAACTTTGTGATTCTTATCACACAGTTGACTGATGCTCAGAAGATTATGCATCAGGCCTTCAACATAAGCAACTCTTTTGAAAGTAGTTACTCCGTTGGTCAGAGTGCCATACCCTCGGGTTTGGCCTCTACCGTTTCCGCCAAAGGTCACAGCAGGACCTCTTTCTTCACGGTAGTTAGTGAGGACAGATTTAGAACCAGTCATGTGTCGAGAGCATCCACTGTCCAAGTACCAGATGCCCTTATCCTGTAAAATACAGAGTTTAAGTTTTCTTTGGTACCCATAGAACTATGGATCCAGAAGTATCAGTAGGACTGGTTGAATCAGTGTCAGCCTTTACTGAAGTATCAGTACAGGAGGCTGGAGTCTTGACTGAAGGAACAGTCTTGACAACCTTCTTTCCTTTGACTGATTTCTCAGTCTTGGGAATTTTCTTTACCTTAGCTGATTTTTCAGCTTTGGTAGCATCAGGACACTTACTCGCAATATGGTCATTTAATCCACAGTGATAGCATTTGCGATATTGAAAGCGTTTAGTGTGGTCCAGAGAGTTTTTGAACTTTAGGTGAGCAGGACCTGCACCAAGTATGCCTTTAGCATTGGACATTGGAGGAATTGGTTTCTTCTCCTGAGTCTTTTGCTTCAGGTCAATCTTCAGTCTGGGAGCAGGACTCTGAGAAAGAGACTTAGTTCCAGAGACTGAAAGACCACCACCCAGAACTTTGTTCTTGGGTTTAGGACCCTTGGTCTTTGAAGGTGTTTCAGTTTTGGATTTATCCTTAACTGTATTCTTTTTGCTCTTAGGAGCACCTTCAGGGTGAGTGTTAGAAGAAGAAGAAGGGGTGTTTTCAGAGGCATTAGGAAGAGGAATAGAAGAAACAAATTTTCCAAATTTGAGCATGGAACTATCAGACTTAGTTTCTTCTTTCTTGTATCCACGAAAGAATCCAAGACCTCTTTTGCTTTTGTCAGACCTCCCTGAAGCTAATATTTCATCAACTTTTTCAGAGGCGTCACTCCATCCTTTGATGGTGACTTTTTCAGCATTTAATTGGGCAAGGGCCTTCTCTTTGGCAGCAAGAGCCAATTCTCTTTCAATACAAAGAGTTTTGTTTACAGTGACCTGGTCCTTATAATTTTCTTCCAAAATGGTAAGCTGTTTTAATTTTTCTTGACATTCTTTGAGTTGTCCTCTAAGATCAATATTCATTTTTTCAGCAGAAGTTTTACCATTAAGGGCTTTGTAAAGGTCGAGAGTGACCAGGTCCAACTGAGTTAAGCATTCAAGAGGGATGAGAGGAATAGGTACCTGACTGGAAGAATCAGTCGCAGAGGTGGAAGCTTCAGGAGTTGTGGAAGAAGAAGCTTCAGGATCCTGAGGAGGAATCTCTTCAGGAACCTCTTCTATCTTAGCCATGAGAGCTAAGGTAGGTTCCTCAATAATGGCCATCAGTGCCACTTGAGTATCTTCCTCATCAGACGAGTCATCAGAGGAGACATCATCCCAGTCGCAGTCTTCTGCGATTAGACCTTTGCCTTTACGCTGAGTTTTCATCTTCTTGTACTTTTCTTTCAGGCGTTGGTATTTGGGGTTCTTGGAAGAAGATTTAGCAGAGGAGGGAGCAAACTGACTTTTTCTGTACCTGCAATCATTAGCAAAGTGTCCTTTGCCCTGACAGTTGTAGCAGATAGCAGTAGCCTTGTCAACAGGATCTGACTTAGGCTTGTCAGTAATAGAAAGATGTTTCTTTTTATGGAAGTTTCCCTTTTTAGCAAACTTTTTGAAAGATCTGGTTAAAAGAGCAAGAGATTCATTGAATTCAGGATCTTCTGACATGTCAGAGTCAGAAGATTCTAATTCAGTAATAGTTACTGAAGAAGAAGTGGCAGCAACAGGAGGAACTGAATCAGAAACCAATGCAACAGATGTGCTTTTGGATTCTTTAGAATCTCTTATGAGATTCTTTTTCAGTTTCTTCTGTTGTTCACGGTTCAGAAGAATACCGTACAACTCACTTAGTGTGAGTGTCTTTATGTCCTTTGACATAGTTAAGCAGGAGGTGTAGATTTCCCAATGTTCAGGAAGAGCTTCCATGAACTTGGTAACCACCTCAGAGTTAGAGTAGGTAGTACCGATAGTCTTCAGATCAATCAGAAGACAGTTGAATCTCTGATGTAGCTGGGAGAGAGTTTCATCCTTCTGATGAATAAAGCTTTCGTACTGTCGAACCAAGAAAATCTTTCTTGATTCCATGAGTACGGCGGTACCTTCATATTGAACACAAAGAGTGTCCCATATCTCCTTAGCAGAGCGAAGGTGACAGACAGAATGAAAGACGTCATCAGGGAGTGACATAGCAATGAGAGACCTAGCCTTGGTGTCAATATTGACCAGGCGTCTATCTTCATCATTCCAGTCAGTTACGGGCTTTACCAGCTCTCTTTCAGGAACAGCAGGTTGGCCACCAGCAGCAGGAATGGGGTGGACGGTTTGTGTAGGCACATGTGGTCCGTTTTCCAGAAAATAAGGAATCTGGGGATCAGAACCAGAGAGGAAAAGCTCCATCCTGGTTTTCCAAAGAGAGAAGTTGTCTTTGTTAAACCGAGGAGGCTTTCCAGCAGAGCCGGTATCAAAGTAGTTATCCTTAGCTTGAAGAGCCATAGAATAAGAAGAGAGAGGATCACAAGATTTTTCTTAAGAAGAAAATGAGAGCTTGTAACTGCTCTGATACCACTTGTTGGTCCCAAGTAGGTGACCTTCAAGTAAGGATAGTGTTTGGGATTATAGAAGGGGGGGTTGAATATAATCACACAGTTTTCCCACTTTTAAATTCTTGTTTTATAAACAATATGAATTTACAGATTGTTGCGGAAATAGAAAAGACAATTAGTCTAAACTAAACAATCTAAGTTCTTTCACTATGCACTAAGTGAGAAGAGAATAAAGAAAGAAGATAGAGGGAATAAGAGAGAAAGGACTTGAGTATTTTAGGATGAAGAAGAAGTATGGAGAACATCTCTTCACGTCCTATTTATACTCCATGCATTAAATGCATGCAGACCTACTATTGTGACGTGTCACAATGTGGGTGGTCTGTTGTACTATTTACTATAAACAAATACTCTTTGCATGGTGTGCAAAAGAGGATGTTTGTAAACAGTTGCCTTATGGTCTGATAAGTACGGAGGGAACAGTAAAGTAACTGCCCTTATGTACTATTGTGTCAGAAAAGGCGGAGAATCCTTTTGTGCATTAGACTAAGACATTGTTCTAATCCTTCAGGATCAGGATACTGATCAGTGACTAGAGTCCTGAAACTGGGGACGTTCAGGGTCACGTGTATCCTGATGAATCTTCAGGATGTCATACGATTGTGAACAGACTGCTATCACTGAGTTCCGTCTTCAGATCACGAGCATGCTGTTCCTGTCATCAGCTATTTCTTCGACGTCGCTGATGGTTCTTTTTGTATGATCTTAATGTCTTCAGGAGGAGGTCTTCACTTCAGTGGACAGGATCAGTAGACTGCAGAACAGGCTCGTTAGTCTCCTGATCCTGATCCTGATCTATAAAGTTAAGTTACAGCATAAGTAACATGGAATAACACTGAACAGACTCAGTGATAATTCCTCAAGCTATAACAGAAGTAAAAACCTATTCACTAAGTAAAGATTCAGGATCATTATCATTTCATCAGGTCTTAGGAGAGCTGGATCAACACCTATTATATATTTATTTATCTTAATAAATACATAATTTATTAATTAATAAATCTATATATATATATTTATTTACCTAATAAATATATATAATCCATTTCAAACCTTTATCTTTGGGATTTCTTACATAAAATACCCAACTGGTTTATAATTAACTATTATAAACCCAATCTCTCCAAACTGGGATTTATCCTATTTGATTTACAGATCCTCACAGGTGTGACCCTCAAGTGTCTTATAACATTGGATGTGAGATCACTGGTTTGTCAACTTCTGCACATAATTACTAACAGACTCCCACTTGTGCAAGTTGGCAATACCGCCTTGACCACACGGACCTAAGGAGGCCGCTAGACAGGCGCTTAGGCTAACCAGGTTATAAGAACTTTTATACCCAGATAGGTGATAATACATTTCCATAAGGAAATATTATTTATGAAACTACTGTCCATAAAACGGGTATATCTTGGCTTTTCCCTATGCATCACGATATTTCATCTTTGAGTATGAGCTTGGAATCAGTCAACTCTAAATACTCAAGATTCTGTTTCTTGACTATCCGACCTCTACTGATAGGTAAACGACAAAGAACTAATCAGTTCGTTTGGGTATGGCCATGCACTTCATCAGTATATTCAGTCAGTCAAGGGGCCCAGAAATATCTCTCTTCGGAGAAGAGGTGCAAATCCCATCTTGCATATCTGCATTTAACACCACGGCTTCCGCTGAATCTAGTTACGTCCTTTATAGCACCCTGTTACGGCGTAGCGGTTAAACGCACTAAGTATCCAGCAGTCCTCATGATATCAAACCAGATACCTCAGGTGATAGGGACAACCACTGTGGGATTTTACTTATGACAAAATCCAAGAAGTAATCTCAACCGCGGATCACTTCCGATATTCGCTACCCTATCGAATATCTGTGCAACTTTTGGTCTACAACACTTGTAGCTGTTAATCAACGACTGATCATAACTACCCAAAAGTCCACAATGACTTTAACTCCCTATCAAGTTCCCACAATGATAAGTTGTCACGGACAAGTTTTGAATGAAAAACTGAAAACTAGCTTCATTCCTGGATTATAAAACATGCAAAATATAAAACTGATAAATAAACTAATTTTGTATAGTCCATATTACACTCTGTAATAATAACAAAACTAATATTTCTTAATTACTTTTATGGTGTCTATTTAACGTTTGTTAAATACTGATCTAAAATGAAGTATCACCTTTTTTCAGTTTAGATTCTTTGATTAATGTTTACCAAATTAATCAAAATAACAACCAAAAACAAATCAAGTTTGTATCTTTTGATACAATCTACTTGATTGTGCTAATCCTTGTTTTGCAAACACTTTAAACAAGATTAGACTTCTTCACTTACCATATTCCCTGAACTTGGAGACCTGGAAAAACTCCTAGTTACTCTGAACATGTAAGACTAAACTGCAACTTTCCTTGGTTGCTGTGTAAATAAGTGATTTCTTCCTGAAATCTGATAAGATATTTATATCACCAAGCTCGCAAGATTCACTGGTCTTTATCTTATCTATTCCAACATATCTTAATTATTGATTAAAGTCATTTATGACTCTTAATCTGTTTCAAAGACTTTGAAACTTTTATTATACCTTTTTGACTGAAAGGTATATTATACATCTCATAGATTCACATCCTACCTGGATTATGAATTCCTAGATATACTTAATCAATAATTATATCATCTATTCTTTATCTCAAACTAGATAGAGAATTAACTGGGCTCCCATTGACTTATATGAAAAACAACTGTCACTCAAAATTTAACTATTGATTTAATCAATTCTATTTTAAGTAACGTACTTGATAACTTTTTATCATTTAAAAACCTTTAACTGGATTTTAAAAACCCTAATTCCAAAACTTTGGAATTATTCTTGGTTTTATAAATACTGATATTAATATCCTAAATTCTCTTTAGAACATTTGAGTATTTTGATTATAGAATGCTTTTATAATCTTTTACTCATAAATGTCTTATTTCAAAAAACACATTCCTATGAAATAGTACTTCGCGTGTTTTTGATAGTTTTTTATATAAATTACTTCAATTTTAAAACTATTAAAGTAACTTTCTCAGTGTGATAGGTAATATCTAGGATCTCTTATCAAACCAATCAGATTTAAAATACTACACACAACAGATATTTCAACGTCAAGACAATAACTTTTAAATTTAAAAACATAGAATGTAAATTTAAAATTATAACCATCTAAAAGTAACTGTTTTAAAACATAAGTCTAAAATAAAATAAAAAAGTCTTGACTAGAATTGAAATAATCTGGTACTTAGGATCCTCAGCAACTCCTAGGCACTTCACTTCTGACCACCTGCAATAGACATTTGCTCTAGGTATCAGTAAACTAGTGACAGATTTTTTAAAGCAGTCATAAATATCTGAGGTTTACATACCCGCTTCATGACGCTTTGGGCAGTTCTGCCTCCAGTGACCGACTTCATTACACGTGAAGCAGCGATTCTCGGTCCTAGCTTTGTTAAGCTTAACCTTCTTGCCCTTGCCCTTGCCTTTACCATTCTCACGAACCTTGGGTGCATTCTGGACGGCCTGAACTGGACCCTTTCCTTTACTGATGCCTCCATGCCCATGCTTCTTTTTCACCCCTCCATCTCTCACCATCAGTACATCTTTCGTTTTGTTCTTGGCGCCCATATTAACTCAGCAGTCTTTAGCATGGAGTGCAATTCAGCTATTGTCTTCTCCATGTTATTCATATTATAGTTGATCACAAAGGGCTTGTAATCATCTGACAGTGAGTTGAGAATTGTATCCGTTGCCAGCTGCAACGGAACTGGGTGCCCGAGCCGTTCTAGGTGATCCAAGTGCCGTTTCATTTTCATGACATGGTCACTTACTGAGGTCCCCTTGATCATCTTGCACTCGTTGAATGCCTTAGTGGCATCGTAACGTTCTGTGCGTGCTTGCATTTGGAACATGTCCCTCAACGGGCGGATCATGTCATAAGCATTCGTATTTATGAGCCCCGTTTGCAGATCTGGACTCATAGTTGCAAGCATAAGACAACCAACATCCAGTAAATCATCGGAATGCTTCTTATGAGCGTTCCTAACAGCAGCCGTTGCATTTGCTGGAGGGGCCTCTCCTAGAGGCTCTTCCAAGACGTACCATTTCCTTTCATGCCTGAGCACAATCATCAGATTGCGCTTCCAATCAAGGAAATTGGGACCAGTAAGCTTATCTTTCTCGAGGATGGAGCGGAGAGAAAGATTGTTTGTGTTGGTTACTGTGTTTGCCATCTACACATTAAAAAATTGGTTTTAACAACTGTAAATAGACTGTCTCCAATAAATATCAATAAACCCTTAAATGATCATTTTATTGGACTAGGATCCTTCATTTCATACGGCCTGATGTGCGTAGTGTTCTTGCTCCACCAGGTCGTATTATTTCGGTAGGTAAGGACTTTTACCAATCATATCTAACTGATATGACTCCTAGATCTTTTCGGGACAACGATAATTATCTGTACATGTTTCAGTCCCTCTAAGTGCATTTTGGCCCGGTACCACCCGGTGAACTTAACAGAACCAAAATAGATCTCACCATTTTGGGACTTGGACACTTTACTCTGGCCAGTACCACCCGGAAATAATGCGCAGAGTCATGTAATCCCCTCCCAGCTTCGGTTTGAACGCGGACGTTCAAGGTGTACTCACTTCCAACGCCCGCGTACCTTACGCCGGAGGTGCCCCAAAGTGGGTTGCACTACTGATCTATGATTTTTCGGGGTTTTGATTTAATTTTTGAAAAAACCTTTTGAAATCCAGTGTTTTGAAAAAATATGATTGTTTGAAAGATAACTTGTGCTTTTAAACTAACTGTTTTAAACACACACTTCTTTTAAAACTAACTGTTTTAAGATCACTTGCTAATTCAAAACTAACTGTTTTGATAGCACACTAGTTGATTAAAACTAACTGTTTTGTCAACTTAAGAAAACAATCATTTTATATATATAAGGTTTTTAAATAAAACTACCGTTTAAAAAGGTTTTGAAAAATTGGCAATCTTAAAAATTAAAAACCTAATTTTCTCTTGTGATATTATTCAGTTTTAAAACTCTCTCTTATTTAAAACAATAGGCATATCACAACCACGCAGTTTAATAAAGCAACAACCACGCAGTTAAAACGAATTATAGCTTTGCCAACTGTATTCCTAAGGACCATTAATGACCTACTACTATAGAATTTCTATTTTCTTCGCGAACCTCCCACTGGCTTTGGCATCTCTTTCGGAACGAATACGCTATCCTTCTCGCGTGCTCCCACTGGCCTCGGCACCTTTTGTTGGAAATCCCGAAGAAGATAAAACAACTATCCTAAGGTCATTTTTACAAAAAAAAGGGGGTTGTAAACGGCACGCATGCCTCCCCGAAAAAAGTCAAGGGTCTAAGTTGGCAAACGCTATAATCTTAACATATACATACAGGTATATAACAACCATGCATTTATATATGGCATATAATCAAGCAACATATAATAAATCGTAAAACAAACCTAGATCCGTTAAAATTATCTTATTTTGCTTTTCGTAGATCCTGGTTTTAATTTATTCATAAAACTACCTGTTTTATAAATCCAAAAATTATTTTATAAAATAAGTTTTATAAATGATAAATTTATTTTATAAAGTGAGAAAATAATTTTTATAAAATATTCATTAAACGGAATATTCTAAACCAACTGGTTTGAATATTAAAAACACTACCCATAAACTGTGTTGTGATTTGACCAACTGGTCAAATTACGACACAAGGCTCATTTGACCAATCGGGTCAAATTTTATTAGATAATAAAATTTCCAAATAAAAACTATTTAAGCAAGATATATTTTGGATAAAAAGCTTAAAACCAAAAGAACCCCTTTTGGGCCATAACTTGGTCCAAAATACTGGGCCTTGGGGCCTGACACGAACTTGGCCCGAACGAAAAACCCTAGATGGATCTGGAGCCTGGCTCGCGCCGCGAAGGCATGGCTCGCGTCGCGAAGACACGGCTCGCGCCGCGAGGGCTGCACCTGGTGCGTTTTGATACTGCTGCTGGTGACGACGGCAAAGAGGACACCTCTATCGCCGGCACCGTGGCCCGAGAACGCTGCCACCACCACGCTGGTGGTGCAGCCGCAGAAGATCCGCAACCCGGCCAAAACCGGGTGTCAATTCGATTTATTCAGCCGGCGATTGAACAAACAAAAACACAATCATCACCATCGTTCAACCATCGCCACCACCACCCGCTGCTGGTACAGCCATCGTGATCGCCGCCTTAGGCCGTCGCCTCGATCGAAACACCAAAGCGCCGCTGCCATCGCCTCCCGATGACAGCAGCCACCGTGATCGCCGCCTTAGGCCGTTTACCGGTTTGAAACCGCCGGCCACCACCGATCTGGTGGTTTTGGCCGTGGCCCATCGCAAATACCACCACCACCTCTTTGGTGGTGCAGCCACGGTGGTTTGGAAAATCAACCAACACCGCCACCACAAGCGGTGGTGCGGTGGTCGACCGTAGCTAGTGCCATCGTAAACACCAAACGCCGCTGCCATCGCCTTCCGACGACAGCAGCAAATATGATCACCGACGCCATCGTCAGCAGTCGGTGACAACGGCAGCGAGGACAACGCTACCGTCGCCACCGCTGTGATTTGGAACCATCGGCCACCACCGATCTGGTGGTTTGGCCGTGGTTTGCCACCGCAATCACCGCTACCACTTCTGTGATGCGGCGGGTGTTTGGTTGTCGGGTGGTGGTTCGATCGGCTATTTGCCGTCGTTCCACCGCCATGTGGGTTATCGGCCGGCGATGGTGTGAACGACATCACCACCATCACCGCCTCATGTTCCTAGGCCGGCTGCCATCACACCGATCTGGTGAGGCAGCCTTGATCGGCGACTACCACCGCCACCACCGATCTGGTGGTTTGGGTGCGGTGGTGATTTGACTACGGCCACCCACCACCACCACCGATCTGTGGTGTGGCTGCGGTGGTCGACCACCATGCTGGTGGGTTTGGTCTTGGCTTGGTGGCAAACGGCCACCAACTGCCGGATTGGTTTGGGGTTTTTCGTGCGATGAATAGAAACATAAAACCTTAATAAAAATCAGATTTTTACAAAACTTGATACACAAGAATTAATTTTAACGGATCTCATAATCTGATAAAGATTAAAACGATTAAACTGAATGGCTCTGATACCACTGTTGGGTTTTTGAAGGATCCCTCATATCGATCTGACACGAGGATCACAATTGATATCAATCCTAACTGGAAGAGATACACAGTTAAACCTAATGATCAAACTGACCAAAAAGGTTTAAACTTTATTAAACCTAACTGGTTTAATTGTTGCGGAAGCTTAAGAATTAAAACCCGAAACATTCTAATGATCTTTTAATCGTTTTAATTATTTAATCTAACATTCAAGGGTTTATAATGATTTACCTGGATAGCTTGACCTTAATCCACCCGTAAACGATCGAACAAACTGTCTTCTAGTTGGCTGAAATCCCGAGATCACGAAAACGAACTGTTTGCGAGATGTTGACCGGAAAAACCGAACTCCGAGGGGTTTTGTGGTTTTTGGCGCCGGTTATGGGAGAGGAGAGAGAGAGCTAGTCTGAATAATTAATGAGTTAGAATCAATTAACTGGTAAACCTTACGCCTTTATTTATAAGGTAAGGTTTCCTAGTTGTAATACAACTCTATAATTATCTTTGGTAATTATCTTTTCTTTCTTCCAAAGAAAATAATATTTACCTAACTAGATAATTACTTATTAATTAATATTCCTATTATATATTTAGTTATCTTAATAAATACATAATTTATTAATTAATAAATCTATATATATATATATATATATAGGGCAAGTATCCGTTGCAAACCATGTAGATTGTACAAACTATACAAACCTAATCTTAGCCATTGATTTTGTTTTTCTTGACCATTGATTTTGTTTATCTCCTAACTTTTAGGTGATTTTGAAATGTAGTTGAGAGAAAATATAGGAACTGAATTAATCCACACCATTGATCATGTACATGTACGGTGGAGATTGGTTTGTATAGTTTGTACAAACTACACGGTTTGTAACAGATACGATATATATATATATATATATATATATATATATATATTTATTTACCTAATAAATATATATAATCCATTTCAAACCTTTATCTTTGGGATTTCTTACATAAAATACCCAACTGGTTTATAATTAACTATTATAAACCCAATCTCTCCAAACTGGGATTTATCCTATTTGATTTACAGATCCTCACAGGTGTGACCCTCAAGTGTCTTATAACATTGAATGTGAGATCACTGGTTTGTCAACTTCTGCACATAATTACTAATAGAAAGTTGCTCCCAATACACACAGTCGCACACTAATTCTTTCCTAAAAATGGCTAAACCCTAGGTCATTACCCTTAAATATTCTGACTCAAGGCCAAGCGCACCCAAAACTAGATAAAGCCCAACAACCAAAAAAGATATTCTAGAGATTGCCACAACTAGTCCCTCTTTTCATTAAATCTTACAAAAAGGTAAGGTCAAAGTTAACTACTATTTAACTAAAAAAAATCCGGTTACTACATGAACCAAGCACACCCTTGGTCTATTTCGAAATATAAGATATTTTTATGAAGTATATATATCGAAACTGACTTTGGAGTCTTATGATAATGAACAATATTGAATCCAACGAGATAAAGTAGCATATATTCTTTATCGAATTCCTACAGAGTACCACAAAGATCAAAACAAAAGTTGTTCATACATAGTAATCTTAGTCATAGATCTAATCATTATATTTGAAACCTTAAGTTTGCTTGATCTTTCTTTTTGTACCAAATCGATCGAACACTCGAAAACCCTAGCTTGTTTCCTTGGTCGCTTCTCCAATCCGTACTCAGTTTTTCTTCCAAAATTCTGACGGATTTTACTCTCTATATAAAGGGAATATATACACGAAAAGATTTACGGTTGCATGACCTCCAAAAATTAAGCCGACCATCTCTATCCATCATCTCTATCTCCAACAAATGAGTTTATCCCAAAAGAAATACTTCAATTCAAATCATTTACCATCTTACAAGCAACCCCTCCTAATTACATTTATCTTACAAAATTAATCCCTAAGCCAAAATAAATTAACACACGGCTCTTATACCTAATATGCTATTATATATATAGGGGTCGTATCCGTTACAAACCGGATAGTTTGTACAAACTATACAAACCAATCTCCACCATACATGTACATGATCAATGGTGTAGATTAATTCAGTTCCTAGATTTTCTCTCATCTACATTTGAAAATGACCTAAAAGTTAGGAGATAAACAAAATATAAAGAAAATCAATGGTTAAGATTTGGTTTGTATACTTTGTACAATCTACCTGGTTTGCAACGGATACTTGGCAGGTTCAAATGCGAACCACTTTTTGGTTGTGAACTTGAGGACAGCCGAGAACATGACACGTGACGGATGACTAGGCGCCACGTCAGGTCCACGACGGATGACTAGGCGCGATTCATGGGAGGGCATTGAATTAAAGGGGGGGACCACACTCAAAGCCGCCTTTATTGGCTAGTCTCCACCACGTGTCGCGCTCTCGGCTGTCCTTACGTTCACAACCAAAAAGTGGTTCACATTTGAACTTTCCTCTATATATATATATATATATACACACAACAAGTGACACACCTCATAAAACATATAAATTAAATATACATATAGAAATCCTCCTTGCAAAAATAATACTACCTCCGTCCCAAAATTATTGTCCAGTTTTGACTTTCGAAAGTCTTTCTTTTTCGACTTTGACCTTAAATATTTTTGTTTGTGTTATAGTTTATAAAAATTATACCAATGAAGATACATTAAAAACACAACCCATTCATATATTTTGCATCAAACATTATATAATACAAACTAAAATATTTAAGGTCAAAGTCGATAAAGAAAGAATTTAAAAAGTCAAAACTGGACAATAATTCTGGGACGGAGGGAGTAAATCAAATCATCTAGTAAAAAACAGTTCTCCATAAATGTGAGAATAAGAAGAACCCAAAGAAAATAAAAAATTGAGGTGTTACAAACTTTGCAGTTATATGTATTTTGTTATACCACATATACATTTTTGAGGTTATTATGACATTCACTGTGTTTAGATATGGGTGTTGGAGGTAAAAAAATCATATAATAATGATCAAGGTGTTGGAGGTTACATAATTATGCCAAAACAATTGAACTTTGTATTACATAGTTGTTCCAAAATAATATATTTAGTCTCTATAAGTGGTGAAAATTAATGTGCGACACTCAATTAAGGTTTAGTTGAAACTTTAATGCAGAACAATACCTTGCCCTTTTTGTTCTTTGACCCCGGAGACCGAAGATCATATTTTTGCCGACTGTTTCATGGCAAGAAACATTCTAAGAGAGATCGCTAATTGGTGGAAGTTGGGCCTCCCCCCTAACTCGTTGGAAGAAGTTCTTTCTTGGCAGCTTTCCAATTTTTCGGGGGAAAATCTTCAGTTATTCAACGCAGTCATCTTCACTTGTTTGTGGCAAATATGGATTTCAAGAAACGAGCTGGTGCACGAGAAGAAAAAAGATTTGATCGATAGGATGTTTCTCACGGTTCAAAGCTTACCTTTCTTTTGGATAAACTCTAGAGGAAAGTTACGGCGTAAGCTTGTTTGGTTAGATTGGGTCTCCACGCCTTGTACTTTTTACTAGTTGTTGCACTTTTGTCTCTCCTTTGTCGTTGTTCTTGTTTCTAGCGTCTTGCTAGTTTGCCTTAAAAAAATTCTCTGCTGCCGTTCAAAAAAAAAAAAGATACCTAAAGATAGAGAAACACATGTGAAATATGAAAATCAGAGCAAGAATACCTAAGATCAATCAATACAAGTCTAATTAACACAAGATTTATCATCAAATACAACATTATATTCATCCCAAGTTCATATATATCATATGGTATCTTTAGAGCAACATCTTGCCCTAATTACAAACTCATTAAACAACCTGTTTATGATAATAACTAGTTAACAACGTACGACCCTTTTCTCCAAAGTCGAAATTCAATCATATGTTAACATACGACTCTTGATGAACGATATACAATCGATCATATATAAAAGAGTATCGATCATATATAACAAATGCACAGGAAAAATAGAAATAGTAATAGTAGTAGTAGTAGTAATACTAATAGAGCTACACAACTACATTTGTTGTGTTGTGCAATGGTGATGGGCTTCTACTCACTGCTTCCACCTTTCCCATCATAAACCCTGGTGGTGGATTAAAACTTCCATCTTCATCATGATAAACATAAGCAAATCCACCATGTCTAGTCATATCCATTCCTGCCATTTCGTCTTCTTTTGAAACCCTCAATAAATTCATCTTTTTCAACAAATAGAAAAGAGGGGCCATGGTGGCACTCACCCATCCCACAATCACCAATATTTGGATGATTTGAGCCCCCACCAACCGCCCACCACCGCCCATGAACAGCCCGTACGGCCGGCCGGCGGCGTACACCTCGTGAACGTACTGTTTCTTGGCGAACAACCCCGTGAACAACAAACCCCACGACCCGCAACCGCCGTGTAACTGTGCGGCCTCTAGCGGATCGTCGTACTTAAACTTTTCGGCCAAAATGTTGAGTCCAATGAGAACCCAAGACGCGACGAAACCGCAGACGACCGCGGCCCACGGCTCGACCACCGCACAGCCGGAGGTTATGGCGGCAAAGCCGCCGAGCAAACCGTTACAGACGTCGGTCACGTTCCAGTGACCGACCAATAACCGCTTGCTGAACAAGGTGGTCAGGGCCGCGGTGCAACCGGCCAAGGTGGTGGTGACGGCGGTCCGTCCGATGGCGCTCCACTGGCCGTAGTATTGGTTGGAAGTGTTGTATGATTTGGAGATTGTGAGGAAAGAACCGGGGTTGAAGCCGTACCAGCCGAACCAGAGGAGGAAAGTGCCCAGGACTACGAGGGAGGCGCTGTGGCCTCGAAGGGCCACGGACCGGCCAGACCGGTCGAACCGGCCGATTCGTGGACCTTCGATCAGGGCGCCCCAAAGGCCAGCGATCCCACCGACCATGTGGACCACGCCTGACCCGGCAAAGTCAATGGCTCCAGATCCAAAGAGGAGGCTACCGCTGGTTCGGGAGGCGCTCGCCCAACCATCGGTGGACCATACCCAATGTGAAACTATGGGATACACGAAACCTGTAAACCATTTAAATCAATATTTTAGTTGGTTTGTTTGTAATCAAGCACATATAGTATTATCAAACAAATAGCAAATTGCTAGATAATTTTTGTGATGATTGTATTATTAAGCTGTGTTTAGAAGACCAAAATGCATGTTACAAAACATATGAAAGAACTATTATTTTCTAAAAGTATATATGTGTTCATAATTACTTTACAGATTTTATGTATTACCTATTTATTTGAAATTTTGAATATGTGACAACGAGATATATTTATAGAATATTGGTAGATGTTTTTAAAATTTAACAAGAAAACATCTAAAAAATACATTAATGACAAAATCAAATATGCAAATATTCTAGTTGTGTTTGACAAACTAGTTAATAAGTTAGCTGGTAGCCAAGAGCATCTCCAACAGCATCTCTACAATTTCTCTAAAATAAATAGTTAAAAGTCAAAATCTCTAAATAAATTTACATTTCACTCCAACAGCTTTTCTATTTTAGAGACTCCAACACTAGTTATATTATTAAAATATTGTAAAATTTATTATCTCAATACATTTTAATTTAAAAAATATATATCAAACAATAATAGTTTAATGTGATTGGTGAAAATGATTAAAATAATATTTTCTCTCACTTTCAACTAAGATATAGAGAATTCTCTATATGGAGAGTTTTTCTCAATATTCTCTATTTTAGAGAATGAAATAGGGATGCTGTTGGAGCATATTAGAGAACAAATAAGTGAATTTTCTTTATTATAGAAACGTTGTTGGAAATGCTCTAACAAGCTAGTTATGGATTGATAAGCTAGCTAGTAGGTGATAAGCTAGCTTATTAACAAATTATGTTTGGCACAAACTAGCTTATGAGTATGTAAAATGACTAAAATAGTATTTTTGTAACAAATAACTGATATTAATATGTGTTTAACTGAAAAAAGCTACAAAAAGTTTTTAAAACACTATTCTTAATAACGTTTCAATACACTAACCTATAATACATGCTTGAACAAACTAGGTTAATTATAAGCCACCTTATTTTGTCAAACTAGATGTTTATATTATTTGCTATAGAGAAATGAGAAATCTAAAAGTTTGGTTTACCTTACCTATTAGTAAGACTAAAATATTAAAGAAATAATATTTTATAATATTTAATTTAATATATTTATCCGCATTTTATTTCAGCTTTTTTTTTAACAATATATTTCAAATTATTAAGAAACTAGGTATTAGGAGACCGGGCTTTGCACCGGGTTATAAACTGTAATAAATTTTATAATAAGCAATAAGATGGAATAAATAAAAATATTAACTTTAAAAGATTTTAACCTAAAACTTTGAAAAAGATTAACTTATAAATTTATTATTTCAGTTATCTGTTTGGTGGGTGACATTATTAGTTTTCTGTTTGGTCATTAATATTTGATTATTTATTAACTTTAATTAATAAAAGTCATAATAAATAAGAATTAAATGTGGTCAATGAATAATAGTGAACTTAGGCATATGATTTTTTTATTTATTTAAGTTACAATGTTTTATAATTAATCAATAAAACAAAATACATTGATAAAATAAATAAAGCAAAAAGTAAAAAATGTGAATTATATAATTTGAAAATACAAAATATAAAGAATGATTTACTATAATGACCAAATATGTAATTTAATAAAACATATTTTGAATGATTAACCACTTAATTTAACAAAGTTGAATGAATGAATGAAAATGAAATGAAAATAAACACTACACGGATGAAAAAAATAGTTGTTAAAGAGTAGAAACAAAATTCGTTATAAATATTGTACAACAGGGACTAAAAGCGTAGTCTTGTAATTTAATCACAAATGCAATATTGTAATTTAATAACGATGATAGTCTTGTAATTTAATCGATTTTCAAGGCCACATTAATTTTTTCATGCATATTGTATGGTATAGTAATATGTTTTTATGGTAATTGTAGAGTTATATAATTTTTTTACTAAATTATAATAATTTATGGTTAATAAAAAAAATGTGTTCATAAAATAAATAAAGATAGTAAAAAGTACAAAAATGTGAATTATGTAATTTAAGAATAAAAAATATAAATAATTGTCTACTATAAGAATCAAATATGTAATTTAATAAAATATTTTTTGAATAAGTTAACTAATCAATTTAACAAAACTGGATGGAGGATTGAAAGTGGAATGAAAATAAAAACCACCAGGATGAAAAAAGCAACTGTAAAAGAAAAGGACGAAAATCGTTTAATATAAAAAACCATAAGGACTAAAATTGTAGTTTAGTTTATTATTTTAATATAATAATGTAAATTTCGTAATTTTTGCAAGTTTTAAGGTCCTCCCTTTTTTTCCTCTACAATGGCAACATTGTAATTTTTGCAAATTTGGAGGTGACTTTTGTTTTTTTCCTGCAAAATGTATGGATATATAATGTTTGACTCCCAGTTATAACGTTTATATTATTCAAAAACAGATTTTCAACCTTTCCAATAACTAGACATTAAAACTTCCATATTATTATTTTCTTTTCTTTTTAGATTTTCAACTTTCTTCAAAACTTTCTATCTATTACAATCACACAACTACCATATACGTAT
The DNA here is from genome assembly GCA_030169165.1 of Centaurea solstitialis. Taxonomy (NCBI): domain Eukaryota; kingdom Viridiplantae; phylum Streptophyta; class Magnoliopsida; order Asterales; family Asteraceae; genus Centaurea; species Centaurea solstitialis. The sequence goes on along the minus strand of CM058046.1, from coordinate 63,379,212 downwards.
ATGAAATTTGTAAATGTCTGGTTGTCCTCCTTACCACCACTAGACAAATTAATTATTGAATTGGACCACAAAATATTTTATATTTCATCTTTCGTCATACAAGAAAAACATTATATATAACTAAACTCAAAGATGAAGAAAATTTTAAAATTTCTGTCATAAAACAATATAAATATAACTTAGTATCTAATTATTATACATTCACCGATCTTCATAATATTAAAGCATGTTCAATAGCTATATTAAAATAAAATAAAAAGAATTCGTTAGCACTTTTTTGCTTCAACAGTTATGATATCTTGTACGTTAAAATAAAGAAAAAAAAGGATCGTAAAAATCTTTGAATTTTTAAAAATCTCTAAAACTCTATAAAAAACAAAAAGAACAATATTTTATTATTTTTCACTAATAAAATATCTTGAAAATAAATATACCGGAAGAAAGAAACAATATTTTATTAAATAAAATATATACTTTATTGATATAGTAAAAGTTAGAATTGCTAAAATAAAGTAGTTGTTGAAGATAGATACAAACATTTTTAGAGATTTTTAATTTAATGTTTTATTATATAGAAAATATAATAAAATTTTATTAAAAATTGTAAGTTTTGATATTCTATTAGGCTATCCACACCTAACTCTCTCAACCCTCCCAACCCACTCACCTTTTTAATGCCACATCAGCTGATACATCAGCTTTTTCCCAACTCTCTCTTTACCCTCCCATAACCCTCTACAACTCTTAGCCAACCCTCTCAACCCTCTCACACAACACACACACAAACACAGCGGCTTCATGCCACCGCCAAAGCCGCCAGCCCACCCCACCGGCTACATATATGTCGCACCCAACCCGTCGGGCTTTTTTGAAGCTGGCGGGTATACCCGCTGGAGCCCGACAAGGCCGGTGTGGGTAGCCTTATAGAAAAAAATATATAAAATAGCTTGTTGGGGATTTGGTTCACAAATTCTGCAAATTAATTTGGTTTTGATGAGAAAAAAAAAATTATGTCTTATTTTGATATCAACAATTTTGAGGTTAAAAATATAACAAATAGAGTTATACTTTAATGCATTTTTCAAACCCTGGCCATTTTTGTAATGAATAAACTCAAAGAAAATAGAAGATGAAAAGCAAATAATTAAGAATACCTGTCAAGAATGAAGAGTAAATAAGGTATGCCACAAACTGAGTTCTTTCAGCAATGGATCCACTGGTAATACCCGCAGCCGCTATGGCGAACGCCCATTGGTACAAAAAGAAGCTATAGTCGTAAACCTCCGAAGGGATCGATTTCAGCCCGAAGTAGTGTTTTCCGATGAATCCATTGGACGGTCCACCAAAGGCGAAGGCGAACCCAAACACGTAATACGAGAGACCGCCAGCCGCGGCATCGAGAACGTTGGTGAGCATGATGTTCATGGTGTTCTTGGCGCGTACGGAGCCCGCGCAGAGCATGGCGAACCCGAGCTGCATGGCGAACACGAGGTAGGCGGAGAAGAGGAGGTAGGTGTTGTTGATGGCGAACGTGGTGTTAGTGAATTGGTTGTCGTTGGCGGTGAAGCGGTCGCAGATGTAATTGGCCGCGGCGGTGGCGTTGGCGGCAAGGCCGAGGAGCGGGGTTAGTTCCGCGGCGGAGCAGGAGGGGAGAGATGCCATGGTGTTTGATGGAAGAGGAGTGGTGTGTGAAGTATGGGGTTTTATAGAGGAAGAAGGAAAATCTTGATCTTAAGTGTTGACATTCTTTAAAGGGGGGAAAATGAAGATTCTGAATATTTCTTGCCAACAGATTCTTTATGAATTATGTCAATATAAAGAAAATCAAGAAAAAGGTGATGAAGAACATGAAGGGGTGTTTGGGATTGCTTATTTAAAATGATTTACGTTTATCTGCTTAATTGTTTATTATTGGCTGGAAAAGTTAAAAGTTTACAAACTTCTTATCTGTTGGTTGGTATCACAATAAACCTTTTAGCTAAACATCTAAAATTACTTATTACTAGCTGAAATAGTAAATAAGCAAATACAGAGTTAGCAATCCTAAACACTCCATTCTCTAAATAATTACTATTAAGGAAAGAGCAATATTTATTTATTTTTGTATCATCAAAACACGTTTTAGTTGTTTGAAAATTTATTAGAGTATTAAATGTGGTTTTTGATCATATAATTAATATTGTAATTCTTAAAATAGAAAAGTAGTTAAAGCTAGATATTAGAAAAGAAAAAAGTTTAAAAAATTCTAATGATAGTTATTAGTTAAGCCTTTAAATTATTTTTTGAATGAAAAAACCATTAAACTTTATACCTTGAATGATAGTCACTAAACTATCTTTTTAAAAGAAAAAATCATTAAACCTTTTCATTTTAAATAATTAAATCCCTAAACAATTTCTCTTAAATAAATAATTCAGTTAATTAAGCATTCAAAATGTAAAAGTTTAACGAGTTTTTCATTTAAAAAAATAAAAAATTAATCATTTAAAATATAATAGTTCGTTAAGTTTTTTCAAACCTTTTTCCTTAAACAACTTAAATTGGACTTTTCGTTGATTCCTTTGCAAAAAGTTACAAAGAATCTGTTGTAATGTTCCAATTTTCAAAAGATTATCTATAATAAAAAATAAAGATCCTGAAAATTAAATAAAGAGTCCATTCTTTATATTTAGATTTCCATATTAATTGGTTCCAACAAGAAAAACAAAAAGGGTAAAAACATAACAATAAATTAGTTATGTGTAAATCATCGTACCTAATATTATCATTTTGGCTAAATATAGGGGCTTTTTGGTATAGACTACAGAGATTTAGAAGCAGATAAATGAAAATGGATATGAATCTCTTATTTGGAAGAATTCACATCATTTTGAGAAAAAAAAAATGGAATTCCCTGGGATTTATTGTAATGTAAAAATAGAGAAATGGAATTAACACTCCATTTTGAGGAGAAATGGAGAGAGTTGGTGATGATGTTATTCAATTTCAAACCTGACGAGCACCTACATCTGCGACGACCACCTACGACCACCACCAACGACCATCGACGTCGCCGACAACCTCTGACGATGACCACCGGCGTTAGCCAGGACCACCTCCGACGACCGTCGACGATGACCGACGACCTGTGCATCTCCGACAATGAGAGTAGCCGTCAAGAGTTGCCGCCCGATGTTGCCGTCCGGCTACGTGAGCCATCATTTCTCTGTTTCATTTCTTTGATGATACCAAACAAGATATTAGTTCCAATTCTCCACCCCATTTCCATTCCTCTCCATTTCCATTTCTGATTCTCTCCAATTCTTTTCTCTATACCAAACACAACCTTACAGTTTTAGAACGCGTCTGATGGATGAGGTATTCAGTCCTTTATAAGGCAACTTTAGTTCTCCTCGATAACCAATGTGGGATCTTATGAAACGTCCTCGTTGGCACCGTTCGCCATCTCTAACATCATATGTAACATACTTGGCCAACTATATTAGAATTTGTCCGTTTTGTCCATATCTAGACTCATGATTTTAAAATACATACATATAATAGAGGAATAATACAATATTCTGTATTATTCAATATTATTCACTTTGAATAATACTAAATGTTGTGTTATTCACTATGAATAATACATGATTATTCAGATTGAATATGCCATGTGACGTGCTTTCGATTGTCCTCACATTTGCAATGAAATTTCGGGTCATAGCCAAACTTTCGTCTATATGTCTGTATGTGTGTGTATGTGTGCGAAAGGTCGTGTGAGAATACTTTTAATCTCAAACCAATCCTTTGAATTGCACTAGACATAGAATTTATTTGGTACATCTTGATGCATCTCATCCTAGTGTGCATCCAAAAATGGAGATCCCGTCTTATCAAACTCCGTTTCTCACCAGAACATAACCCAACCCTATGTGTGTGTTTGTGTGTGTTTGCTTGCTTTTTAATGGTGTTATTAAGAGATCATGTTTGAATCACTAAGAGTTTGAGCTTGTTTGGCAAAGAAAACAACCTCTTAATAATACCAATTCCTTTTAATGGTTTTCCATCTAGGGTTTTGCCAAATCGTTTAGATCTCTCCTTGTTCCACATTTACCCTTAACTCTCCCTTCCATCCATCTCATTTCATGTTGATCTATCTCTTAGAATTGGTAAGAAACTATTATGTGTGATATTAAGAATTGTTCAAAAGGACTATCTTTCACCAAAATGTATCCAACTTTACCCGTATTCCTATTGTGTGTATCCAACTTTAAAAAGTGCTATTGTATGTATTATAGTTTTAAAAAACTCTACTGTATGTAACGTTTTACCTACTAAACCCTTAACCGGTCATCCATTTCAAAAAATGCTTACTGATTGCCATGTGGGATGCCATGTAGGATGCCATGTGGGATAATTTTATCCAAGTCATCTTCTCCTTCTCCATTAATCTCATCAACAACCCTAATCTAAGAACCCTAAGTTAAGAACCCTAGTTTATGATCTCATCAAGAACAGATATCATCTTCAATTACAAGAACCCTAAACTCATCTCCATAGACATAGAACTTCAAATAAAGAACCCTAAACTCTCTTGATAGATCTGAAACTTCAAACAATAACCCTAAACTTATCTCTGTAGATGTGGAAATCCACAGATCTGAAATCGACAAGAACCCTAAATCAGTTTCACCATCAATAGGGGATCTGGAATAGGGTGGTGTTAGAGATGGAGGCGGCGCCGGAGATTGAGCAGGCGTCGGAGATTAAGCGGCGCCGGAAGATGAAGATGAACAATCCTTCATCCTTGTGTTTCTTCATCATCTGTATGGTTGTATCTCTTTGATGGATCTGATGTAGACAACGATTTAGGTTTTAATCTAATTAGGGTTTTCCCCCAAAATTAGATCTTTCTAATTGTATATGAAGAAGATGAATACAACTTGGTATCTTCTATTGTGATGCAGGGAATTTAGTTTCAACAACTTGAGTGATTTCACCCACCATCTTTTTCCCAATTAGTAAAAACAAATTACATGTAGCTATCATTCACTATATGACTTACATCATCAAAGGGCCATCAGATCACTCCCAATTGGATTTGTCTTTGGTTTTATTGGAAAAAGCCATCATCTGGGTCAAATGGGTAATTGTTCATTCATTCATCTGGGTCAACAAACGAAGAAGATGAACAAAAGTCAAATTTCTCACGGTCAACAAAAGTCAAACGCCACGTATGCAACAACTTGTTACACGTCAACATCAACAGGTTACCAGGTAAAATGATACATATAATAGCACATTTTAAAACTTTAGTGCATACAATAGCACATTTTGAAGTTGGATACACACAATAGAAATAAGGGTAAAGTTGGATACATTTTGATGAAGATAGTAATTGTTCAAAAACTATTATGTTTGGAAGTTGATTATTACATTTTTGTTTATTCTAATACTTACACATATAATGTTAAGTTTAGTTGGATTAATATACATGAAATGTTGTTTCCAACTAGTTATACAGAGCATGTATTAATATTTGCAAAGTAACTGTTCTATTCAAAATTTATCAAACAACTAGTCCTGTGCACCGCGCGTTGCGCGGCGGTAAGAATCATTTTTTGAATATTTTAGCAAAATTTATCATTTGATGGATACTTGATTCGAGATACATTCATATAAAATAAAAATGAAATGTTTAACTATTACATTAAATGTTTTGTTATGTGAACAAAAGATATCTATCTAACCCAATAAATGGATCGAAATTTAGATGAACTTTCAAGACGCATCTAATTCTTTATATACTCACTTAACCCTCTTACTTTTCACATTTTCAACAATGTGAGACAATAAATAATTTATTACAATTAATCATTTAATGAATACTTTGTTATCATTGTGTCATCTTATCATCTAAAAGCTTTTCCTTTATATATTGACATTTTGATTCTTTCATATAAATTTTATATAAAACCAAATTGAAATGTTCAACTATTACATGACACGTTTTGTCATGTAAACAAAATATAACTATTTAATCCAAAAATGGATTAAAATTAGGATAAACATTCATTGAATTCAATTTTATATATCAAGTAAAAAATAAAATATTTTCAATTACATAAAATATTTTATCATGTAAATAAAAAATTAACTATGAAACCCAAAAAATGAACAAAGGTTGGATGAACATTCAAACCATATCTAATAATTTATATAATCACTTCTACATTCAACCTTTTCATTTTGCCACCAATGTGGGACAAAAAAGATTTCACAACAATCCAAATAATTGGTGAATGTTAGCTTCACATGGTGTCACCTCAACTCTCATAGTTGTTGCTTTTATATTAGATTTAATCATAGTTTTGATTTATAGGTATTGTTAGCTTACAAAAAAAATAGATTTATATGTTTATCGTTTAATTTATATATTGATGTTAAAATCATTATACATTAGTTGATATCATTTAACAAAAGTTTTCATTTATAAAACATTGTTAGCTCAAAAAATATATGTTTTTATGTTGATTATTTAATTGTTTATATAATCACTAAACAATTGTTTGAAATCGTTTTGAAAAAAAAAAACTGATATAAAATTAACTTGTTTAAATATTAAAATTGGTGTAGCTATATTTAGCTAACACCATTTCACATATTTTGACAACACAATACAACTCATTATATACACATCTTCATTTCTTACTTTTTTCATCTTCCTATCAATGTGGGACAATCAAAACATCATCAATCTTTCATTTATCAACTTCAACCTTTTTTAGAAAGGAAAAAAAATCAAAAGTTTTTAAAAGTTATCATCTAAAGGTTTATTTAATCCAAAAATGAATTAAAATTAGGATGAACGTTGATTGAATTCAAAGTTATATCAAATAAAAAATAAGATATTTACATTTGGGAAAAAGGAAGTGTATTGTTGTCATGTACCTAAGCTTAGGTACAATACACATCAAAAGTACGTAGTTTTGATTAAAACCCAATAAGAAAAAAAAAAGAAAAAAGAAAATCAGCTCCTACATTCTCTCCAGACTCCAATCGACCATCAGCCATGTCTTATTCCATCTGGCCAAATCGATCCAACCATCAACCATGCCTTCATCGATCCAGCTTTAATCGACCCACAACCAAAATCTGAGTGATTTCAAAATCGATTCAAGCCAAGTTCGATTGATTTCAATCGATCCAGCAGCCAAATTCGATTCCAAAATCCTTCCACACCCAAAATCGATCCAGCCATTTACATGAAATATTTTATCATGTAAATAAAAAATTAACTATCAAACCCAAAAAAGGATCAAAGGTTGAATGAACATTCAAACCATATTTTGTTTTTTATATAATCATTTCTAATTCCAACTTTTTTACTTTTGCCACCAATGTGGGACAAAAAAGATAAAATTAACTATCAAACCCAAAAAATGATCAAAAGTAAACCATATCTTGTTCTTTATAGTATCACTTCTACTATCAACTTTTTACTTTTGCCACCAATGTGAGACAAAAAAGATAAAATTAACTAATCATCAAACCCAAAATGGATCAAGGATTGAATGTTCATTCAAACCATATCTTGTTTCTTATATAATCACTCATACTTCCAACTTTTTACTTTTGCTACCAATGTGGGACAAAAAAGATTTCACAACAATCCAAACAATTGGTGAAAGTTTGTTTCTCATGGCAACACCATTCAACTCATTATATACACATCCAATTTTTATTTTTTTCATCTTCCAACCAATGTGGGACAACCAAAACATCATTAATTTTTTTATCTAATCACCAACTACAACCCTTTGTAAACAAAAGAAATCAAAATTATAAGAAATTAAAAAAATAGCAATGAAACTCTTTTATTGTGCCAAGTTATTCTATATGTTCAAATCCGAAAAGGATCAAAGGTTGAATGAACATTCAAACCATATCTTGTTTCTTATATAATCACTTCTACTTCCAACTTTTTACTTTTGCCACCACCAATGTGGGACAAAAAAGATTTCACAACAATCCAAACAATTGGTGAAAGCTTGTTTCTCATGGCAACACCATTCAACCCATTATCTACACATCCATTTCTTATTTTTTTTTCATTCCAACCAATGCGGGATAACCGAAACACCATTAACCTTTCATCTAATCACCAACTACAACCCTTTGTAAAAAAAATCAAAATTATAATAAATTAGAAAAATAACAATCAAACTCTTTCATTATGCCAAGTTATTCTATAGGTTCAAACCCAAGAAAGGATCAAAAGTTGAATGAACATTTAAACTATATCTTGTTCCTTATATAATCACTTCTACTTCCACCTTTTTACTTTTGCCATCAATGCGGGACAAAAAAAGATTTCACAACAATTCAAACAATTGTAAAACCTTGTTTCTCATGGCAACACCATTCAACCCATTATATACACATCCATTTCTTATTTTTTTTCATCTTCCAACCAATGTGGGACAACTAAAATACTATTCATCTCCCATCTAATCACCAACTACAACCCTTTTGTAAAAAAAAAAATCAAAATTATAAGAAATTAGAAAAATAGCAATGGAGCTCTCTTATTGTGCCATGTCATTGCTATAGGTTGTTGTTTTAATATATATAAATGATTATATTTCATTCAGAACTAAATTATATAGGGGGTTAAAATGGTAATTTGTTGTCATTTAGAATATGTACCAGATAACCATATTCCATTATGCATTATACCATGCAACAAGCATTGTGACTACTTAATCATTCTGCATCAGATCTTTCCGTAACTATCAGACAACCTATTACTTTTTGCGATTAATATATTGATAAAACCTCCTTTAATTCATCTTATTATATCTTTACTCTTGTTAAGTTTTGGATCCTCTTCCAAAGGACTACTAAGCCTTTATATATTGTAACACCCCAAAACCCATAACAATAATAACATGCATATAATATAAATCCCAGTGATCTAAATTGCAAGATATAACGTACTAAGTTCAAACATAGTAATTTTAGTGCATGCGGAACAACCCTCCACAGCTGAGATAACTATGATATTAATAGTAGAGACTCTAAGGTTTAGACCAGCTATGCTACTTCTAAGCGTTCACCTTCTCCTTGCCTCTAAGAACTCAATCTTTCCCTGAAAAGGTTTTTAAGAGTTTGAAAACGAGGGTTAGACCGAAGGGTCTAGTGAATTCCCTCTAAAATAGTTCATAAATAGTAAAATTTATAACCCGCTGGCCAAACACAATCAATTATCACATAGCACCAGAGTAGCATCATGAGTAGTGAAAACGTCACCCCATGACTAACCTGGTGGTCGGATCCTCCGGATACTCAATTAAGGAGTGACGAACTGAGTTCGTGCCTCACACCACCTCACAAATACAAACCCGAGTGGCCGGATCCCCCGGATGCTCAATTATGGAATGACGAACGTAGTTCGTGCCTCACACCACTCTACTCCCAAGGGATGTACATGTTGATCCAGCTCTCCTAAGACCTGATGAAATGATAATGATCCTGTAACTTTACTTAGTGAATAGGTCTTTACTTTTAGTTATAGCTTGAGGAATTATCACTGAGATTGTTCGGTGTTATTCCTTGTTAATTATGTTGTAACTTGTAGTTTTAAATCATCAGGATCAGGATTAGGAGATGAACGAGTTTGTTCTGCAGTCTACTGATCCTGACCATCAAAGTGAAGACCTCCTGAAGACATTAAGATCATACTCAAAGAACCATCAGCGAAGTCGAAGAATTAGCTGATAACAGGACCAGCTTGCTCGTGATCTGAAGACGGAACTCAGTGATAGCAGGCTGCTCAATATCGTATGACATCCTGAAGACTCATCAGGATACAGTGACCTCTGAACCATATCAGTATCAGAGCATTCCTCACTAATTAGTATCCTGATCCTGAAGGATTAGTATAATGTCTTAATCTAATGCACAAAAGGATTATCCGCCTTTACTGACACAAAAGTACATAAGGACAGTCTCTTTTATGTTCCTCCGTACTTATCAGACCTCAAGGCAACTGTTTACATGAACCTTCTTTTGCACACCATGCAAAGGATATTTGTTTATAGTAAATTGTACATAGAACCACTTAGAGTGTGACACGTACACAAAAGTGTGTCTGCATGCATTTAATGCATGGGATATAAATAGGACTTGAAGGGAAGTTCTCCATACTTCTTCTTGACCTATCTTACTATCCAAATCCTTTCCTTCTTTATCCTTCTACTTTCTTTTCTAATCTTCTCACTCTAGTGCATAGTGAAAGAAACTTAGATTGTTTAGTTTAGACTTGTAGTCTTTTCTATTTCCGCAACAATCTGTAAATTCATATTGTTAATACAACAAAGAATTTAAAAGTGAAATTTGTGTGATTATATTCAACCCCCCCCCCTTCTATAATCCCATACACTATCCTTACTTGAAGGTCACCCCTTTGGGACCAACAGTACAGTCCCATGGTACGCACTACTCACGATGCACCCCAACAGTTTCGAAATAAGCATGCATAATGATGATCATCAGAATAGCATTTAAAGTCATTTGAAGATAGCACAATATACACTTTTGCAAAATATAGTAATTCAGTTGTGTTCGCAAACTTTAGGGTAAGGGAACTCACCTGAGCCAATCCTACTGATTTGCTGCGATCTCACCTAACGCCCCTGTATGATTTCTAAAGTATTAGTGAAATGCGCTTACATGATCCTCTAATTACGACACCCCTAGGCAGACTCAGCACGGGGGTTCCGCTATGGAAAATTCTTCTCCTCAAACTAACCCTACCGACGCAGCCCTACCAAAACCCGACTCGGAAAAGTATCTTTCCCGCTTCACAAAACCCGATTCGGGATACTACCACTCCCGATTCGGGAAATAGCAATTCCCGATTCGGGAAATGCCAACTCCCGATTCGGGAGGCATCCAACTCCAAGGTCCCGAATCGAAAGGTTACGAGGTCAAAGTGACAACTAAGTTGGCCAAATCCCCGATTCGGAAATCATAGATTTTCCAATTCGGGAAAGGCAAACGAAGAAATGAGTTTCCACCCAATCACCCAAGCATTTTTCCCGATTCGGGTTAAACGTTTTTCCCCGATTCGGGAGACATGAATTCCCAATTCGGGGAACATGAATTCCCGGTTCGGGAAACATGAATCCCGATTCGGGGAACATGAGTTCCCAATTCGGGAAACGCAACCAGATCGGAAAAACACTAAAAATGACTCAAAATTTCCTCCTAACTTGGCTTGATTTTCACCTAGACTTATCCCAAAGAAATCCTACATTCGATCACGACAACTTTACACTAAAAGAGTATCGAATCTTACCTCGAACGGCGAAATCCCGACCTTGAAGTTGAAGAAATGGCTCAAAGTTGCTTTCCAATACACACACTAATCACACACTAAAATTTTCCCCAAAAAGGTAAAATCCTAGGGTTTAGGGTTTAAATACCTTGGGTTTTGGGCCAAGCCCATACCATAAATGGTATAATCCAAGTCCATTAATATCTTTCAAAAAGTTACACATTCAACCCCTCATTCCAAAGTTTCAATCAATTTAGGTATATAAATGTCAAGAATTCGAAATACTTCGACCCTAAAATTCTCGGTTATTACATATATCCCATGTATATTCAAGATCATATGTAGTCTTCAGTGAGGGTATAACTTTCTTTGCAATTCCTTGAGATCTCATCTCATTCTCTGTATCATTCCCTTTCATACAACATTATGTGGCTTTTGTCCCATCTTTACCCTCGTTCTTCAATTCTCTTATGACCTCACCTCTTGACAAATGATCCAAAAAGTCGTGTAAACTTGTAATAAAGATATTGTCTTGATGATAGAAGTCGTTGAGGGTGTTTCTAGGTCTTCGATTAAGTTCAAGAGAAACCTTTTAAGCTAGAAATGTTGTTAATTAAGTAGCATTGCCTCATTATTCATTGAGCTATGAGCGAAGACACTTTATGGCTAGCCTCCTTGTATCTCTGGACCTACAACTGTTATGATTTATTATGATTTTACTACATTTTCATTAGAAAAAACACATAATTTTAATACATAAAAAAATATATGCAGCTCATCAACTAGATGTGAAAGTTGACCAACATAATCAATTAGCAATTAATGATGGTGGATTCTGGTACCATGACTTAAACCCTAATCTCTTTGACAATATGTAATGTTTTTACAAGTGACAATAGGCATTGATTATGCCTGAGCAAAGACGCGTGTTACAAGACATGTTCACGTAGATATTCTCTAAAATGAATGTTCCCAACCATTTGACTATGAGGCCCCATAGAGGAATAATATCATGGATAAGCCTAACTAAGAAAAAGTGCATTGATGCCATTTGTAAACTATGTATAACACCTTTCATTTTTCTTTGATGTATAAGAGTTTTTCCAATTTTTAAAATAATCTAAGATAACTTCTTCACGATCAAATGTTTTAAGTTTAACAAGGTTTACTATATCATCCAACAAATAACTAATTCTAATTTATACTATTCATGAAAGTACTTTACATTTAAAAAATTTAGAATCAAATTTGTGTTCCCTAAAACAAAACAATAAATACATAGAGAGGTTGCACAACAAATAATATTATAAGTGATTCATATGTCATCTTCAAGCAATTGGTGGTGTAGGGTCTAGAATATACTTGTGGAAAGTTTCAACAAGACCAGGAAGATTCTTGGCTCTAAATTCATTTTCCAAGGCTCCTTTTTTCAAAGTGGTTATAAATATTAAATGCTAATAAGGTATCTTCAATTTTATATATTTTAAGTGCAAAAGTATTAATCTAAACTTGCTAATTGGTATGATTTATGACATTGATTAGACAAAGTACACAATTTTGTACTTAGATTTCATAGAAAATTAACTTGTCGTTTTGATTTATTCTTTATACATGACTTTAATAAGTTGTCTAAAATATCAAAACTAATACCAATATATTTAGTTTCTTTTTAAATAAGAATCATTATCAATAGATAATTGATAACTCTACACCAATTAAACCTATAGAAGACAAAGTAAAACATTTTTAGTCCCTTTTATTATTAAGTTTGTGCATTCGATCACATAATGTTGATGCTATATCATTTTTTGTTTGTTGATCTTTGTTTCTTATACAACATAATAGAAGTTAATACACTGAAAATGAGATTGTTTGATTAAAATATAATATATGATAAGAAATTAAAAGAGCAAATATCACTTTTGGTCCTCTAATGTATTTTGCTTGTATCTTCTAGCATCTTGCTAGTTTTTTAATATATTGTCGTTCAAAAAATATTTGTCATTTTTTACGATTTGCGTCTCTCAACTTTATTTTAACAGATATGTCCCTCACCTTTGACATCTGGCAAAAAATTTCGTCTCTCAACTCTTTCCATTAAGTCCAATTAAATGTGCGGTTTTTTAGTCATTTTATATGTTTTCTTTATTTTTATTTTTTTTACAAAAACCATCAAAATTTAGGGATCTGTTAGCATATCATGACAATCACTATCACTGAACTTCTAATTTATAACTATTATCGTTGTCGTGCATCACTATTACCACACCTTTCACCTAGAACCCCTCTTCAATGAGTACCATCACCATCATCAATATAAAACTCAATAGCAGAGACACATGTGGTTTGGCCTTATGATTTGGCATGTTTTATCATCTCCGCTATCATCTTGTGATATTGTGCCTGTATATTGTCAAAGATGTAAGGGATCAAAATTAGGTGGGGAGATATGGTTTCCTCATTGCGGTTTCGCCCATGTGACTTTGCTTTGTCTGTTTGAATCGATCGGAGAATGAGATTGAGGGGTGGAGTCGTTGATTTAAGAGATATATTGAGATGGAGTTAGGCGTTCATCTGGGAGAGGGAGTTGGGGGTTCATCGAGGGAGGTTTCATTGGAGAAGGCCTATGTAAGGTTTTGTCGACATAAGGGAAGGAGATAGGGTTCACAAGGAAAGTGGATGCCAGCAAGGGAGGTTTCAATCTCGTTTAAGATGACAGTGATGGTGTTCTAAAAACTTAATTACGTTCTTGGTTTGTGGATTATAAAAAATGTTTTAAAAAATAAATTACCTTCTTGGTCCCTATGGAGAGTGTGGATTACAAAAGAAAATTTTTAATATAAAATTATAAGAATATGTAAAATGATCAAAATGCACTTTATTTATTGGACCTAATGGGAAAAGTTACAGGCCGTTAAGATAAGGGACAAAAATTGTTGCAAGGTGTCAAACGTGATGAATAAATCTTCTAAAATAAAGTTTGAGGACAAAACCATTGAAAGTAACAAATGCTAAGGATCAAAAGTAAACTTTACTCTAAAATTAAATTTACAAGGTGAAGTGAACACGTTGACTTTGAAATTGTCAAATAAGGTACATCAAAAGGTTTGAATGCAAGAATATAAACGAAATTCTCCCCAAAATTAAAATCATTTCGTCAACACATTTATTTGTAACAACAATAATGGCCGCATGGGTATTTTGTCAAAGAGGTTTTAAATCATGATTGTTACTGTATGAGAGTTGATTGTTACTTATTAAATTAGAAAAAATAATATATGTTTTAAATAGGGCAATCCCAAACACCCCCTAACAACACCAATTTTTAGCATTCAATTTGGTTTCTTCAGGAAGGTTAGTGTTGCGAAGTTGTAGAAGAAGGGTGAGATATGGGAAATATGTAGAAGAGCATATGATTATTTCTAGGCTTTCACGTATCCCTTGGATTCTGACGTTTTATTATTTCACTCAAATCTCCGTTGCCATCATTAAGAAAATCTGAATTCAAACGTGTGAGCACCACCCATTTCTCCCACTATGGTCTCTTCTGCCCTATAATATGGTAATCTCTATCACTGGTGTCTTGAAGATGTAGATTTGGATTCTCCAAACAAAAGATGCTAAAATGAAGATGAATATATTGAAAATATATATATATATATATTAATTTTGGTTTTGTGGTTTTTCTTTAATTTTGGTTGATATTTGATTTGATTTTAGGGACTTAGGTTGTAGGTTTTAGTTTAATTAGGTATCTATTCTTGATCTTCTTGAGTTTTTAAAATTGTATTTGATTTAAGATTCTGACTTCATGTGTTATGTTTGGATTGATGAAACTATTGTAGAGTGGTTGAGGGTGGTGGTTGATATTTGGCACTAGTTGTATTATAGTATACAAATATGCATGCATATAATAGAAAATAGAGTAAACTTTAATTTGGTCTATGAGGTTTAGTGAAGTTCTTTAAACTGGACTTGCTTGAACCTTAATAAATCTAGTGTTCTTATGGTTTTTATTTTGGTTTGAAATTGATCCTTACTCACTAATTCTGTTAACAATCGTTATTAAATTGAGGAATGGTTTAGTTCTTTTGCTTTTTTTTTTTTTAATTTCTTTAAAAAAATATGGTATACGATTTTTATTAATATTATATATACATTATATATAAGATTTTATTACTATGTTTTATACAATAATATACATTAGATATATTTTAGTATATACAATAATACAAATTATCTATTATATTCTTTAAAGATATTTAAGCAAGTAGGTAAAAAAGTTTAAACATCCATCAGTCTAACTGAGATCGTAAATGGAGTTAGTGACCATGTTCATTTCGAAGCAAAATGAGAACGATTTCTAGACTTATCAAAGTTGAGGTCCATTTTCAAGAAGGCATAATTAGAGTTTACTCTTTTTTTTTTTTGGAAGAGATATCCCAGACTACATTGGGCCCAGACTAATCCTCGGCAATTTTGGGCCGAAGCCCGACTGCTAAAGCATGCAGCCCGGGGTCGAAGCCCCCGTACCTCCAGAATGCGTCCCCCAGGGCTCGAACTCGGGTTCACCACTATGTAGTGCCCAAACCTTACCACTAGGCTAACACTCGAACTCAGGTTTACTCTTCTTGTAAATAAATAAAATTGAACAAAATACTTCTTATTTAATTGGATTTAGTGGAAAAAGTTAACGGATGTTAAGAGAAAGAACGAAAATAATTACTAGAGTTGTCAAACATGAAGACAAATTTATTAAAATAAAATTAAAAGGCAAAAATCATTGAAACTGAATAACTGATAAATGTTAGAGACCAAAATGACTTTATATATAGTAATGAAAAACTGGCCCTTCATTGATTTTTCATTCCACGCCCTAAACTTATTACATTAGTAAAAGTTTTACTCGATAATTTATGGGTATATTTATAAGCTTTACTTAAATACTTAACATATGATTTTTTGCATGGTAAATGAAATTACGGATTTAAGTTCTAAAGAAAGCTTGAACCCACAAAATTATAAATTATTTTGTTACAAATGATGTCTTTAGATTTAAGCTATTTAATCTTTAGCTTGTCAAATAAATGAAATAGTTAGTGTTATTATTTAACATGTTAAATGCATGCTTTTGAACAAATATACAGGGTTTTTCATCAACAAATATACAAGTATACAATCTACATCAGTGCCTCTCTAATTTCTACTGAAAATAATATAATACGGGTAAAGATTGTTTTTCTGATTTTTCGTTCTCTCTTCAATTATATTATGTATGTGTTATCTATTTTTGTAATGTATCCAAAAACTTTCGATGTAACGGGGCTTTCAAAAAGATTAGAGTTCTAAAAATAGTTATAACTTAATTGAAACATGTTAGAAGTTGTTCAAAGCTTACTGAAACTTTATAACTTAGTCAAATGTTTCATTCTAAAGGGAGAATTACATCTACATCCTTACAAACTTAAAAAACTACACATATATCCTTTTAAACTTTTAAATTATATCAATATCCTTACAAAACTTAAATAATTACACCTATATTTTTATACCAATTTAATTTATTTTTAAACTGTTTAAAATACAGAAAAAATATCATTAATATAATTTAGAAGCTAAATCCCAAATATACCCATCTTTCTAAGGCATTGTTTGGTAAAAATAAGGTAACTTATAAGTTAACTTATAAGTCAGCTTATAAGTCAGGTACATGTTTGGATGGACCATAAGTTAACTTATAAGCTGACTTACAAGCTAGCTTTTTGAAAAGCTACTCCTACTAGCGTTTAAGTGACTTAGGGAACTTTTTTTTTTTTTTATTCCAAATTTACCCCTTCTACTTTTTATATTATCAATTTTTAAACATGCCTTTTTTGTCATTTTACAGTCATAAGCTACCTTATCAGCTAGTTTTTGCCAAACGTAACTTATTCATCAGCTACCTTATCAGTCATCAGCTAACTTATCAATCACCAGCTACCTTATCAGTCATAAATTAACTTATCAGGTAGTTTGACAAACATAGCCTAAATCAAAATCAAAATTGCAATCATCTCCTTCCTAATTACGCCCCATCGCCTTCCTAATCCAACTGCAAGTTGTACATATACATACATATTTTTGGTATCTATCTATATATCTGCTCCACCTTTAATTAATTTGCTTGCCAATTAATCTTGATTTTTGGAAAATTAATTTACACAGCACTAACCAAATAGGGAGGTGATTTGTACACAACAAATTTTTACCATCCACAACAATTTTATACTAATAGACAATTATGTCCTTTCCTTATTTTAATAAACTTTTCAATTAATCCCTTCTATATTTTAATTTACTTTTTCTCAAACCCCTACACCATTCCCAAATTTCATATTTTATTTTTTATTTTTTTAACCTTCAAATATTTACATTTTACACCTAGTATACCTTTCGTTTATTTTCTTAATTTTTTATTCATCCTTTTTTTTGTAATTCAAAAATTTTAAAATTCTTACTAGTTCCACTTACTTCTACTTCAATGTTTTTTTGGACTCTTTATTTTTTATTGTAAAAATAGTACACCATCTATTTTTCTCTTAAGTTACTTTTCACACATTTACACCAACTTAAACAATATTGAAAACCAAATAAGATGAACCATATTTGTTGCAGAAAAAACTAGTCTTGCTGAAAAATTATAATGACATAGAAATAACCAAACTCAACTCCAATTACGTTTGATGCAGAAAATTACAAACCAAAATAAAAGGCCAAATAGGATTCCAAAAAGAAAACAGAAGTATGTTTGCCGATATAAATCATCAATGCCTAAGAGAAATTTTTAAAAAGTTCATCTGAACTTAATCATGCAACTCCAAATATACTGTAGTCAGTGGCGGATCCAAAAATTTCTATAAAGGATGTCGGAATTTAAGTAATCACATGTCTCCACGTGGTTGGTAAGGGTTAGTTTTACGTGAGACCAACATGTTTTACTAAAAAAGGAAAGGATATTATTGAATTGAAAATTTTATTAAAAAAAGGAAATGATATAATTGAATTGAAAATTTTACTAAAAAAGGAAAGGATATAATTGTCTATTACTATAAATTGTTGTGGATGGTAAAAATTTGTTGTGTACGAATCAGCTCCCTTAAAAATATATATGATATGTATAGAAAACATTAAGTTTTGATATATGGAGCTCCCATTATGAGGTTTAATTAATTATTTTCTATTTTAAAGATTTTTTTCAAGATATGATTTATTCTACTTTTACATGATGGAGGCACCGATTAGGATGGGGGTTTATAGAATTGGGGGATTTGTTAAACCAATCTATCATCAAGCATAAACCAACAACAAATCCCACTTTCATATCATCAACATCAAGCATAAACCAACAACAAATTCCCCAATTCTATCAAAACCCACATAAGATAAGCATGTAGTAGTCAAGAAATTTCCAGATCCAGGCTCATATAATTGAAATGATAGGCCAAACCAATGACTTCCAAATTCAAAAGAGGGGGGCATATCTGATTTCCAGTAACCGTGTTAAAGAAAGAATCTCTTCTGGGTGTCTGAGTATCAAAAAGAAGGTTATTGATAGTGTGAGAGGGGATAGTGGGTTTAGTGGTTCATCTTCTTCAAGGAATTTGTTCAATACCTCAAAGAAGAAGAAGACATGTACATGCAAATTAAGGAAGATCAAGGGTTAATTACATGGGTATGTATCGAACTTGTCACGTTTTATCATTGTATGTACTCAACTTATAAACTTATCATTGTATGTATCGAACTTGCTAGACTTGCCATTGTATGTATCCAACTTTATCAAAACCTATCATTGAATGTATTCTACTTTGTCACGAAAGTGTATCGAACTTGAGCTTTTGATAAAGTTGGATACATACAATGACAATTTTAGAAAGTTCGATACATACAATGGTAAGTTTATAAGTTGAGTACATACAATGACAATTTTAGAAAGTTCGATACATACAATGGTAAGTTTATAAGTTGAGTACATACAATGATAAAACGTGACAAGTTCGATACATACCCATGTAATTAACCCGAAGATCAAAGGAAGAAGATGGGGATTAATGGATTTTGATTTTAAAATAAGGGTAAATTGGGGATTTAACATCTAAATTATATTTAGAATTTTTTTAATCATTTTAAAATAGTTTAAAAATAAATAAAATGGATATAAGGATATATGTGTAATTATTGAAGTTCTGCAAGGACATAGATGTAGTTTTGAAGTTTGCAAGGATATATATGTAATTATTTAAGTTATAAGGATATAGATGCAATTCTCCCTATTTTAAAAATATACTTTTTGAACAGCAGCAAGAAGGCAAGCAAGTGGGAGCTTCGGCAAAGCCATCATCCCGCCCAAACAAGCCCGAGATTTATTAGCGAGAAGCTAGGAAAGAAACACGCGAGAACAAAACAAAGCAGGCAGCGAGACCCAAAATAACCATAGAAAACAAAGAAGAGAACCCACAAAGAGAACACGGGGACAACACCAAGGCCGCCCCGGCCCGACACCCAAACAAGACAAGCCGAACTAGATCAAGCTAGTCTTGTGATCATATTTAATATGGTATGTTTTTTTTTCAAAAAGTTATATTATCTTTTTTAATTACATCAAATACATACCATTTAATCAAAGACATAATTACAATCTCTAATATGATGATTATTCTAGAAGTAGATTTCCAAAATATAAACTAAAACAAAATATATTCTATTTTAATGCAATATACCCTTAATAACAAATCTCGATAAATAAATAAATATAAAAAGCGCTGATATTTTTAATTGCTGGTGACAGGTTTATGATAATAATAAAAGGAAACATCAATGCATTCATTAATTTAAGTGTTTGGGTTGCCCTCTCAATTAGCAAGAGGCTGCTTAAATTAATCAAGGAATTAATATATTTATAAAACTATATTATTATTTTCAACCAGGATTAAGAATCTTAAAAGTTGCTTAATTGATATTATTATGTCATCTATCCTTCAACAAACCAACCGATCTTGGTTCGATTTCATGAGATAATATGACTTTTTTTATTAGATGGATCATTTTTTCTTTAGAATACAAGTTTTGTTTATCTTTAAAAATTAATTATGACAAAATATAATGTACCTTTAGCTTCGTTCAAAAGTCTAGGGTAAATTACATATTTGGTTTATGTGGTTTACACTTTATTGCATTGATGATTCTTATTTAGAAATAATTATAGAAAAGATCCATGTAGTTTACACTATATTGCACTTTTACATTATATTGCACTCTTGATCTATGTGGTTACACTATAACGCACTGTTGGTCCCTGTTTTGCCAATAGGGTTAGGGACCAACAATGCAATATAGTATAAACCACAGGGACCAACAGTGCAATATAGTGTAAACTACAGGGACCAACAATGCAATATACTATAAACCACAGAGACCTTTTTTATAATTATTTTAATATAGGGACCAACAATGCAATAAATATAAACCACATAAACCAAATATGTAATTTACCCAAATTTATATTTTCAAAAGATTCAGTTTTAAGACCATCCACAATACCCGATGGCATCGGGTTAATCGAGAACACCGCTGTTGATGAATTGGGTTCTAGCACCCCCACCTCCATTCGATTTCCAGAAGCCGAGAGCACCCCACCTCACCTCACCTACCCCCACAGCCCCACCCTCTTTCTCTCTCTATCTCTCTTCTTTCTCTCTCTTATTTTCTTTTATCTTCTTTTTATTTATTATTTAACATGTGGGTAATATTGGGTAAACCATAGTTGATGGATTGGGTTGGTTTGGGTAAGATAGTGAAAAGTTGATGTCGCGCTAATGTAGCGATTGGGTTTACAGTCTACCATTGTGGATGGTTTAATAAGTACTTTCTTTGACATAAACAAAAATAAAAATATTACACTTATTTATGTAAAATAAAAATTAAAATAAGATACATTTTTATTGGTTTTGATTTTCATTTATTTTCAATATGTGATATTATATACGAAATTTATAGAATAATTTTTTTTGAACGGCAGAATACTCACACATTCAAGTAACAACCTACTCCTAAAATCTACTCTTAAATCTACATTACGGTTCACAACAGAACTTAAATCCACAACCACAAGAAAAAGGAACACCTTAACACCTCAAATATTCATTAAATGGATCATATACCACAAATATTCATTAATTAATAAATTAATATTTTTATATCGCCCTGTTGTTTAAAAAAAATATTGATTAATTAAAAAATTGTATAGATACAACTTTTTGCTATTTATTAATTTTATTGACGAAGAGATTCTTTCCCACGTATTAAATGTTTAAGAAAAAATTATTACCCAAAAGGCAAGGTTGACTTCTTAAAACATTAAACGGGAAAAAAAATTAAAATTCGCAATTTAAAAGATATTATATTCTTTTATGGTTCTTTTTTCAAATAATATTTGAATAAATATTCAAGTGTTATTTTATGATCCCAAGAGTTTCATAAAAACAACTTGATTTTACCTGATATCAAGCCTAATATATATAATATATAATTAAATTGTACGAAAAAATCCCACACTCCTCAATATGTCCCTTGATGGAGATGGAGATGGGGATGGGGATGGCAAAAGGGACATTCCCAACGGGGATGGGGCATTGGGGGTGTCCGGTAGTCCCTGCCCCCATTACAATCTTTTGATGGAACAGGTCGGATACAGGGGCAAATCTTCGGGTGTAATGATTTGAGCTTTTTAAGGGCTACTGAAGTTCAAGTTGCTTATCTCGAGCTCGAATTGATCTGGAACACAAAATAAAAGTCATTTAACTTAATGAGTTGAGCCTCGTAAAAACAATGTTCGAATCCCTTCATTCGAGAACTCAATTATAATTTTCGAGTCGAGTCAAGTTATTCGAACATACACTTTTTCGAGGCAAACATTCTCAATACTAATAAATCATATAATAAAAATCTAAAAATTATCAACCTAGAGTACATAAAAGAGATAATCGATTGCCTAAACAAGCCTTGAGCTAATTCAAAATATTTGAGCATAAGCATGTGCTCTACTTTTAAAAAAAATATTCAAACTTAAGCCTGATATGATTTTCTAAAGTCGAGCTTGAATAATTTACTACCTACTCGACTCTTTTTATACACATATACAAACCTACCTTTTATGGTATGATTATAGGCAAAAACACAAACAAGTTAAAAACCAAGTGTAACTTTTTTAAAGATTGAAACCATAAATTTATCTTGGTGAAACCATTAACAAACTATTGTTAGAACAATTATTTAGTTGCTTCCAATAAAATAATTTTAAAATGTAAACCATGAATAAACTGGAATTATTATTGCATGTGGACCTTCATGACCACAAGGGCTTTTTTTTAAGAGATCCAAAGTCTGATATCACAAATAAAAAATAAGAGGTGGGTGATGCACCTCTTAAGTCATCAAACCTTTTCTTAAAACTAAACAAACAGTTTTAAGTCTACAAACCTCTTGATTTTTAGATTTAAGAGGTTTTAGAATATATTTTTCTAAAAAAATAACCCCTTAATTTGTTTGATTCCTATAAGTTCAAACATTTGGTTCATAAAATTATTCTAGAGAACTTAATCACTCATAAGTCATACTTGTATTTATATGAATATGTTGAAATTTGAAAACAACAAACATTGTACCATTGGCCCATATTCTTGGGCCGTTTTTGCTGGGCCAAACTGGTTTAACCACAGCCAGTTTCAAATAATTGCATTTCAGTCCCTGTAACTTTTTCATCCATAACTTTTAAAATTTATACTTCAGCCATGACATTCAATTCAAGTTTCTAGTATTTACAATTTTCTTCTCAAAAGATTGTATATCATCAAGTGTTTATAACATCAAATAAAAAAACGTTTTATCTAAAATGTTGATATGATGCTTTGGATATTGTAACAAGTTTTTAAAAGATTTTTTTTTTTATAAATAAAATGACCAATTAATTATTTTCTAGGATATATTTGAAAAAAGTACTTTATAAATACAAGCCTCCTCTAAAAAGATGGCTTTATAGAGCCCTTTTTAAAAAGTGTCCTATACAATTATCTAATATGACACTTTATTTGGAAAATGTCATTGAAAACTTATTCGATGCTAAAAAGCATCTTATTAACACTTTTTTTGATAGAACGTTTTTTTTCGTCTTATAAACCTATGGCCAATAAAACACTATTTTAAGACGTTTATTTACTTTGGAGGTCTATAAATTCAATTTTGTTGTAGTGTCTTTTAACCATACTACTTCTAGTAAAACATGTAAATAAACATCACAAGTAAAATAAAATCCCAAAATTGAAAGACAACTCACAACGGAAGTTTTACAACCGAAAACAATGTCTATCATAACTAGTTCGTTAGACGTCAAACTAAAACATTACATATATAAAAACCAATCAAATTACTAGGTATTGAAAAGAGATAAAGTCTAGCTACATGCATTTCCTTGCTTTTGTCTACCTAAATACTTTTTTTTAAGGTGTTTGTTTAATCAGACAAATTAATTCACATAGACAACTTTATTCACATAGACAACTTTATTCATACAGGCTTAGTAGAAAACTAATCAAACCTCCCCTCTAATCAATATTATTAGACCTTAATCGATCTACATGAGTTATAAGGCCATCCACTATGGTGCCACTGGTACCATATGGTACCAGCTGCCACCTCAGCGCCACGTCAGCTTTTCAATACCTTTCCCATTCCTTACCAAATCATCCACTATGGTACCATTTGGTACCATTTTTTTAAAAACTAAATTAATTAACAATATACAATAAATTCAAATTCAATATATTAAAATTAGTAACTAAAAATTCAATATATTAAAATTAAAAAAAATTAAAAAAAGTAATTATGGGCCATAGAGTCTCACAAGTATTCGGATAAATCGGCGCGGAGGTTGATGTGTCTCTCTTGGTTTCGTACGTAATGGACGTTTATTGCTCGGTCTTCTTTGGAGATATTTGTTGCAACCTCGTGCGGTAAAACCTCCGTTTCATCAAAAGGATAATTCGCGATACCTTCGTCTTCGCGAATCATGTTGTGTAAAATTATGCAAGTATACATAATTTCTTGTAATTTCCGACGTGACCATACCCGAGCTGGATATTTAACTACGTGCCACTTATCTTTTAGCGTGGCGAATGTCCGTTCTATGTCTTTACGAGCTGATTCTTGACGTGTCTTGAACTCCATCCGTTTGTCGTCCGATGGCCAACTAAACGCTTTGACGAAAGTCGACCACTCCGGATAAATCCTGTCGACGAAATAGTACCCGTGTTTGTACTGTGTGCCATTCACAACAAACGAACTATCGGGTGCTTTATCGTCGAAAATATCGTTGAAAACCGGTGATTGGTTTACGACGATTATGTCGTTCGTAGCACCCGGAACCCCAAAGAACGCATGCCAGATCCATTGATTATATGATGCGATCGCCTCTAGTATTATGGTCGGTCCACTATGATCCCCTCTATGGTATTGACCCCTCCATGCGAGGGGACAATTTTTCCAATCCCAATGCATACAATCCATGGAACCATGCATGCCGGGTAAACCGTGTACATTTTCATGCAACGCTTATATAGCCTGAATATTGCTAGCAGTAGGCTTTCGTAAGTATTGGCGCATATAGAGTCGAATAATACCTTTGCAAAATTGAGATAGGCATTCCCTAGATGTCGTTTCACTCATCCTCAGGTACTCGTCCGTAGAATCCGCAGCAGTCCCGTACGCTAATTGTCGGATAGCGGACGTACACTTTTGTATCGGAGAAAAACCCTTTACGCCTCTTGCATCCCACTGTTGCTTGAAAAAATCAAACTCGTTTTCAAGATCGCCAACTATCCTTAGGAATAGCCGTCGAGTCATATGAAACCGCCGGCTAAAGTCGTTGTCGTTGTACACCGGGTTATCCGAAAAGTAGTCGGCGAAAAGTTTATCGTGCCCCTCTTCTCGATCTCTATTTTTATGCGGTCTTCTTGTTCTTTTCGTCGACGGTTCAATTATCTCGTTGTGGATAATTATGCGAGCCGCTTCCATCAAAAGACCACCGGCGACACGAAAGTGTTGGTGGATGCGTTCCTCATCCGACTCGTCGGAAGACATTCTCTAGTCGTGAAAAAAAGATGAAGAAAAGAGGTGAAGAGGAAGAAAAGAGGAAGAAAAGAGGTGAATAAGAGGTAGAAAGATGTGTGATGAATAAAATTGTTATATGTTTGTTTATATGTATAGGGGTAAAAGAAAAAAGAAAAAAAAATAAATTAATTATATAACGGCTATATAGCCGTTTAACCTCGAAAAAATGCCGACATCACCCCACCGTACCGGGTACCGTGCCGGTTACCCTCGGCGGTGTGCCGGGCGGTACCGATCCGGTACCGACTCCAAAAAGTGAGCCATAGCGGATGGCCTAAGAGGTGTCATTTATCCATTAACAACCAAATTGGCCATTAATTACCCAATTTA
The DNA here is from genome assembly GCA_030169165.1 of Centaurea solstitialis. NCBI lineage: Eukaryota > Viridiplantae > Streptophyta > Magnoliopsida > Asterales > Asteraceae > Centaurea > Centaurea solstitialis. Next base: position 63,353,360 of record CM058046.1, on the reverse strand, counting down.
CATTCTTACATCTCAATATTATTTAATTTATTTTTAAAATTTCAACAAATTTTCCATTAAATCTTAGAAATTAAAATTATCTCATCTTCTTCAACTTTTTCTTCAATGAATCTTTGATGAACTTGTTATATTATTTTATAGATCATTCAGAAAATCTTTACATTTTCAATCGACTTTTGATGAATACATATTTTAACGATCATCCATCAAAAAAGAACCAAAATGTATGATGGATTCTCAGTTGAATAGCTTATGTCTAAAAAAATTCATCACAATCCGTCTAAAAGTATATTAAAAAATCATGCAATTTTCCCTCTAAAATCCGTTTAAAATTTTCGACGACGCATTTCGTCAAAAATGAACTTTTCCCATCATCTAGTAGCGTGCACTCCAAATAAAATTTTCAACGATGCACATATCAACTTTTTCTTAAACTTCTCTTCTTACCTCCTCGTAATTCTTAGCACCCTTATTTAAACCTCATATGTAAATATATACACACTCAAGATATGGTATAAACTTTTGTTTTCGTAAGAACCATAGGGATCCCCTAAATACCCTTGGACGAATTGAGCTTCTTGGTCCAACGGACTAGATGGGGTGGTGAAATTTTAATAATTAAGGTGAACTTCAATGGCATTGTGGTAGCGGACACAAAGCTTAACCTTTCTTAGAAACCGTAGTGTTGGTCCTCTTTTGATGGCCAACTATGTAAATTGTATTATAGAAGGGGGGGGGGTTGAATACAATCAATACAGTTTCTTCTACTTAATTTAATTCAAAACCTCTATGGAGTTTTTGTGTGAACTAAAGTAGATTGTTTGTTGAAGCGGATCTAGACTATGTCATGATCCAAACAATCCATAAGTATTTCACGAAGCATTTGCTTATGCACAAAGCAAGAATAGAGATAAATAGAATGAACCTTGATAGAGAGAGAAATGATTGGGGTATAGAAGCATGAACCAAGGTTGGTTTGAAGAACAAACCTAATACTCATGTTTATACCCCATGCATTAAATGCATGGCAGAACCACTTTTGCACGTGGCAAACTAAGAGTGGTTCTATTGTACTATATACTATAAACGACGGCCCATACTTGGTAGGGTTATGGTCTATAGTGTACAATTGCCTTATGGTTGACAAGCAAAGAGGGAGCAGTGAAGAGACATCCCCTTTTGTACTTTTGTCAGAAAGACAAATCAAATCCTTTGCGTGCATATAGGAGGGAAAGACAAATCTTGAATTCGTAAAGAGCAAGTCACTGATCGGGCCTTAGAATCGCTGATCTCTGGAAAGATCAGGGAGGCACTGTGACTTGTCTTCAGCAGAACGTCATGCAGAGTAGTCAGCTCGCTATCACTGATTTCAACTTCAGATCACAAGCTCGCTGACTCTTTCATTCAGCTTACATCAATAGATGGTGCTGATGGTTTTCTTATGGCATGACTATTTGTCTTTCAGGGGATACTTAGCTGATGTCAGCTCTTGCTGATACTGAACGAAGTCAGTGATCAGCAATCGCTGATTGTCCAAACTATCAGCGATAAAGAATCACTGAAGTAGTGAACTTCATCTTTCAGCAGTGCTAAGTATTTTACAGAAAATATATAAAGGATCATTGATATTTCACAAAGTCTTAGGAAGACTGGATCAACAATCTCCCCCTAAATATCAATGATAAGACAACAGGGAGGTTGTCTTGATTCTAGAGCTTAAAATAATTTGAGTTCTAAGTCCAGAAGTAACAGTTAGGAAACAACACATGTGAAAGGTACTTGTATTATTTAACTGTTAAGTAAAGTCTTTTTCAGTGAGGTGATATCAGCAAAAAAGAAACATATATCAGAGATAAGAAGATACTTGTATTCATTTCATCATAAATTGAAGATTACAATACAGAAGGAAACAAATTACAAGTCACTGAAAGAAATACGTAGATAGCAAACTAATCTAGAGGTCTTTTATTTCTTCTCCATTTTCGTCTTCTCTTCCTTAAAGGTCGCTGAAGCTCGGCCAGGAATTTTTCAGCGACGTTTGAAAAAGGCATTCAACCAGCAGAAGATAACTTCCGCAGTTGAGTTACTCAATCACAGAGATGACCAGAAGATATTCATCCTTGTGTTGAAAGCAGATCCTGAAGGAGAAGGAATCTGCCAGAAGAATGAAATTTCAGCGATCACAATCAGGTTCTGATTCTGATTGCTGAAATTTCTCCCCATCAGTAGGTGCACATCCAGAAAACAGGATGTCTTTGCAATGATGCAAAGCCTACATATCAAAAGGAGACTTGCAGGTATTCTCCCCCTTAGAAGATGACCTATGACCTCCCGAGACTTGGGTTCTATGTTAATAGAACCAGGGAGATAGGCCAGCCCAGTAGAAGGGCAGCTAAGGAGAAGGGAACCTTCTTCGTTAGAAGAAGGTATCCTGCAAGTGGAGGGGGAAAGGGGAATGGAACATCCCTTTTAGAAGAAGGTGTCCTGCAAGACTTTCGCCCCCTCAGATACAGCACCAGGTGCTGTAGCTGAGATGCAGGACCTTCCTTCAGTAGAGCTGAGATTTGTGCTGCAGAAATAGTAGAGTAGAAGAGAATCTGCATAGAAAAAAGAAACATAAGTTAGAGCACAATAAGATATAAGAAAGATTTATTGTTAGGGAACTTATGTTCTTAAAGATGAACTCAAAGTGAGTTATTATCTTTGAGAGAAGAGAAAAGAAAAGATCCTTGTAACAAGGATGAACTTACCAAACAAGGAAGAAGATCTTCAAAGGAGGAAGAAAGAGTTGAACACATTGTGAAGCAAATCTTTAGAGAGAAGATGTGGTAAGTTGTGAAGAAAAGAAGTAATCCAAGAATGGATTTATATAGAGAGGAGGGGTACCAAAATGTGCGATTTTGGCGCCCAGAGAAGATGGGACGTGGAGCAAATTTCAAGATGTGATTATGACGGTTATTAAATGCGCCGAATTAGTTCATATTACGCGCTTAAGATGTAACGTATGGTGCCAAAACGTCAACTCTACTAGATAGAGATGGTAAAAGATAAGTAAAAAGATAACTTATCTAGTTACATATTCAAAAGATTTTGAAAATGTAGTCAGAAAATCTTCTTAACACAATAAATGTTTTAAGGTAGGTTTATCACTGATAATTGATCATAAGGACAGAAATAAATGCAATATATCAGAGAGAAACATCATCAGTGACTGATAAAGATCAGCATGATCTTTATATTCATTCAAGGGGAATAAATAATACACTGGAAAAGAAAAATACATAATTAATGTACAAGAATAGTAAGAGCCATGAGCTTGCTGAAGATCAAGCGTCAGGGTTTAGCATGCCTCGCTCGCTGATGAGTTGATTGAACCTCTTCTCATCATGGGGTTCAGTGAAGAGATCAGCGAGCTGGTTTTCAGTAGGTATGAAATGGAGTTCAACATCTCCATTCATCACATGATCTCTGATAAAATGATATCGGATCTCAATGTGCTTTGTCTTCGAGTGTAAGACAGGATTGTTGGCGATGGCAATAGTTGACGTATTGTCGTAGAATATGGGAATTTTGGACAGCTGAAAACCGTAGTCCAGCAGATGATTCCTCATCCATAATACTTGAGCACAGCAGCTTCCAGCGGTGACATATTCAGCCTCAGCGGTTGATGTGGACACGGAGTTTTGCTTCTTGCTTGTCCAGCTCACCAACTTGCCACCAAGAAGATGACACCCACCAGTGGTGCTCTTTCGATCTAATTTGCAGCCTGCAAAATCACTATCTGAAAAAGCAGTTAGATCGAAACCTGAGTCCCTGGGGTACCAGAGACCAAGGTTGGGAGTCCCTTTCAGATATCTGAAGATGCACTTTACAGCCTTCAGATGGGACTCCTTTGGGTCAACCTGATATCGTGCGCATAGGCAGGTGGCATACATGATATCAGAACGACTCGCTGTAAGATACAGCAGTGAGCCTATCATTCCTCTATAGGTAGAAACATCGACAGATTTTCCATTGGAATCCTTGTCTAGTTTTAGAGGAGGAGCCATGGGTGTTTTCATTTAAGAGCAAGTAGTGAGATCAAATTTCTTCAGCATATCTCGAACATACTTGCCTTGAGAGATGAAAATCCCCTTTTCAGATTGTTTAACCTGGAGACCTAAGAAATAGGTTAGTTCACCCATCATAGACATCTTGTACTGAGATTGCATGAGTGACTCAAACTTTTTGCAAAGTTTGGCTTTCGTGGATCCAAAAATAATGTCATCAACATAAATTTGGGCAAGGAAAACATGATCCTTGTAAGACTTGACAAACAGAGTGTTGTCAATCTTTCCACGAGTGAAACCTTCAGCGATAAGAAAAGTAGATAAGATTTCATACCAGGCTCTAGGTGCCTGCTTTAGACCATACAAAGCCTTGTTTAACTTGTAAACATGGTTTGGATGCTTAGGATTAGTGAATCCTGGAGGTTGAGCGACATAGACTTCTTTAGCGAGTTTCCCATTTAGAAACGCACTTTTGACGTCCATTTGGTAGACCTGAAAGTTCATGTTTGGCTTTCTTCCCCTGAAGAGTTCATAGGCTGTTTTCTTGAATCATTTCATGATCAGCGACCTGTTCTGGGTATAACAGGCCGTGTTGACAGCTTCAGCCCAGAATTGAAGAGGTAGACGTGCTTCAATCAGCATCGACCTTGCAGCTTCAATTAGCGTGCGATTTATTCGTTCAGCGACCCCGTTTTGCTGAGGAGTTCGAACGTATGAGAAGTTTTGAGAGATTCCCTTGCTAACAAGAAAATCATCAAGAACACTGTTTTTGAATTCAGTGCCGTGATCACTTCTTAGAGAACGAACAGTGATCTGATTATACTTCTCCATCTGAAGAATGAAGTTGATAATCTCTTGAGAGGCATCGCTCTTAGATCTGAGGAAGAACACCCAAGTGTATCTTGAGTATTCGTCCACAATCACAAGTGTATAGTGCTTTCCACCAATAGACTGAATATTGATAGGTCCGAAGAGATCCATGTGCAATAGCTGTAGTGGAGAGGAGATAGTGGAGACCTGCTTCGATTTGAAAGAAGCTCTGGTCTGCTTTCCCTTTTCACATGCTAAGCAAAGAGATTCCTTTGCAAAGCTCTTTTCAGGGAGACCATCAACCAGATTGTTGATAGAGAGTTGATTGATGGTTTTGAAGTTAAGGTGAGAGAGACGCTTGTGCCAGAGCCAGTTGATGTCTGAAGAGGCCCTGGACATGAAGCACACATTTTCAGTGGATGTGTCCATGTTGATAGTGTAGACATCACAAAAACGTTGTCCTCTGAGAATGACTTTCTTGTGCCTGTTCTTCACCTTACAATCCTTCTTGGAGAAAGAGACTTTGTGATCCTTATCACAAAGTTGACTGATACTCAGCAGGTTGTGAGTCAGTCCTTCAACATAAGATACCTTCTTAAAGGTAGTCTTACCATTGGTTAAGGTACCATAACCTTTAGTGATACCTCTTCCTTCACCGCCAAATTTGACTGAAGGGCCTGCTTCTTCTTTGAAGTCTACCAGCACATGCTTGTTTCCAGTCATGTGCTTTGAGCATCCACTATCAAGATACGAGATGCCCTTTCCTTGAAATAAGAAGACAGGTTAAGTGGTCTTGGGGACCTACATAGAGTTGAGTCCAGTTGGGTCAGCAATTGATGACACATCAGGGACATAGATTATCATTGCATTTGAGGTAGAGGCAACGACATCTGTCGTTTCTGATTTCTCAGAATTGACAAGATCAGGGATGCTTGAAGCATCAGGGATTAAAGGATTCTTTCCTTTGACTGATTTTCCAGCCTTGGGACCTTTCTTTACCTTAGCCGCCTTTTCAGCTTTGGTAGCATTTGGACAATTACTAGCAATATGATCATTTTGACCACAGTGATAGCAACTTCTGAAGGTCTTAGCCTTAGAGAGACCACCCTTTGGATGTTTAAACCAAAGATGGGTTGGTCCTTGTCCAAGAAAGTGTTTTTCAGCGGTCTGAGGAGGAATTTGTGTCTTCTCCTCAGGCTTAGATATAATATCTACTTTAAGTCTGGGAACAGGTTTTTGTCCTGTTTTCAGCTTCCCTAACCTAGGAGGTCCACCACCTAAGACTTTAGGAGTCTTAAATTAAGATTTAGAAGGTTTTGGTGGTTGGAGAGAGAATTTCTTGTCCTTGGAGGGCTGGTCAGAGGTAGAGTCATTTTCATCAGCAGGACAAGAGTTAGAAGAGACAATGTAGAACCCAGTTTGTTGAGAAGAGTCAGAATCATCTATCTTTAAACAGCTTTCTAGTTTAGTTTCCTTTTTCTGTAAACAATCATGTTTTGTTTTGCCCCTGTTTGAGGTTTGGAACCTCGGGGGCCTTTGTTAACATTGTGTGTAACTTCCTTTTCCCTATAAAAGGAAAAGGATGTTTAGGGTTTTAATGTTGGATTTCATATTTACCAAATTGGGCAATATCACCATTGTTGAGTTTTATACCAAGTTCTTCATTGATTTCATCTTCTTGATAGGATTTCCATCCATTTCTCATTTCTTTTCATTGTTTTTGGGACAACAATTGGTATCAGAGCCAAACTTGTTGATTCCTTGGCTTTTGTTTTGATTTTTGAAAAGTTCTTAAGGTTTTTTAAGTTTTGAGTTTTTTAAAACTTTTGGATTTTCAATCCAAAAGGTGTTTTTAAAGGGCTTAATTTAAGTGTTAAGTGATTCCCCAATGGTTTCTTAGATTTTTCCTACATTTTGGGGGTCTAAACACTGATTTTTAAGAGGTTTTAAGCGTTTTTAAGAAATTTTTCGGAGCTTTCTGTGCAGGTTTTCCGCATCGGAAAACGAGAGCTGAAATATCAGCTCAACTTTTCCGAGTCGGAAATTGCATATTCTCCGAATCGGAGAACTCTCCTTTTCCGAATCGGAAAACTCTGTTTTCCGAATCGGAAAACGAGTCTCTGACTTGGAGTCTTGCTCTTGAGAAGTCTCTTCTGAAAAATCCCTTTTTCCGCACCCAACTTTTCCGAATCGGAAAATTGCATTTTCCGAGTCGGAAAAGTGTGTTTTCCGCACCCTGTTGTTTTGAGCCAAATCCGAATCGGAAAACATCTGTTTCCAAGTCGGATTTCGCCTCTTTGAGCCGAAACTCTTGCAGTTTTGTTCCTCAAATCCGACACTGAGCTTGCTTTCAAAACACTTTACTTTTTCCAAGCCTTTTGTGTCCAGAGGCGCTCGAAATACCAGTTTTTCAAAACCTTATCTGTTTTTAAAGCCAAGTGAATAGTACAAGGAGGTCTCATTCCTTTTAGAGATGTCGAAGGAAATCCTAGGGATTGGTTCCGAGACTCGCCCTCCCGTCCTGGTGATGGGCGAGTACCAGCAGTGGAAGCGCCGGATGATCCACTTCTTGGACTTACTCGATGAAAACCTCATGAAGTCAATCCGTGAGGGCCCAATCCGACCAACCGTCACGGTTGCCGCAGTTCCCCGAACAGACGCATGCCCGGAACTGCCAGCTTACTCTGTCGAAAAGCCCATCGACATGTATAATCCAGAGCAAAGAGCCCGGCACCTCGTTGACAAGCGCGCACTGACCCTTCTGATTATGGCTCTCCCGAATGATATGTACGCGAGAGTGGATAGTCTGACAAACGCACGAGACGTTTGGTTAGAAATAGAGCAGCAGATGCAGGGAGGTGACACCGCCCTCGAGAGTCAAAAGGAAAGTGCCCTAAATGCTTACGAAGGCTTCAAAGCCAGGGAAACCGAATCCCTCAGCGAGTCTTATCAAAGACTGAACGCCTTCGTGAATGACCTACGAAGACTCGGGGTAGAGAAGTCAAAATACGAGGTAAATGTTAAGTTCCTGAAGAACCTAACGCCGGCATGGCAAAATCTGGCGATCAACTTACAGCTGAGCCGAAATCTGGGGATTATGGGTCTACATGACCTTTTTAGCATGATGGTTCAGCATGAGGAATTCATCACTGGCGGCAAGTTCAAAAATACTGTTGACCCTCTGGCACTCGCGGCAGTGCCATGTGCTGGATCAAACTCAGCTCCCTTCCAGCATCAGCAGTACAACAACTCATCTCCTCAGCAGTACAATCACTCACCACCTCAGCTCTATCAGGAGAACTACAACCAGGAGTTCAACGGGAACTATGGTCCAAACTACCAAGAGTTCAACTCGAACTATGGTCCAAACTATCAACATCCAGATGATCCGCTAATCATCTCAATCTCTGATGATGAACTCTTTCATGTGAATGAGTCTCTTGCCCTCATCACTCATAGCGTACAGAAGCTGAATTCCAACCGTGGATACAACAAACCTAGGGGATCTGGATACCCCAGTGGAGGAAGGATGGGGCAAGGCCGAGGTGGACACTATCAGCAGGAACGAGTTCAGTTTGGGAATCAAGGAAGAGGAGGATACCAGCAAGGGGACAGATATCAGAATCAGCATCCAGGAAGATACCGTGGTGATCAAGGCCAGTATAGGGAAGCGAGGGGAAGCTACAGAGACAACACCTACCTGGACTATCAAGGAGGTCCGGGGCAACAAGATGATCGACGAAGCTTTAGAGAATACGCTCCAGAATCTGGGTATGGAAACCATCAGGGATACGAAAGTGGTCAAGCTGGAAGGCGTGAAGGTGGCAGATATGGAAGATTCGAAGGTGGTCAAAGTGGTCCGGGATATGGACAAGAACAGGAGAGGAACTACCATGGATATGATGGACAGTCAGCTCACGGTAACAGAAACTATCCAGAAGGCAACTATCAGAGTGGGTCTTCTAGGCAAGCTCCGAGAGAAGGACATCAACAAGGTCCAGTTGAAATTGGTGATCAAAGGTTGAATGCTCCTCCAGCTCCAGTGAATAGTGGTGCTCCTACCCCAGCTCCTCAAAAGACCGCTAGTGCCACTACATCCTGCTTCAAATGTGGCAAGCTGGGTCACTATGCGAACAACTGCCCTGTCAGATACAAGGATGCTGCATACTTTGAGAAGAAGGCAGCATTGATGAGGAAGAAAGAGAAGGGAGTTGCTCTGCTAGTCGATGAAGAAAACTGGGTGTGTGAGGAAGAAAGCTCAGACGAGGAAGATCATCTAGTAGGGGGTCCGTGTTTGATGGCAGACTTCGAAGGACCTGAAGCTGTTGGCCCCAGCACATATCGAGACCTCGACGCTTCTGAGGTATCCACTATTCCTGACTTAACTGATGATGTGACAATGTTAGAATCTAGAATTTGTGAACTTGAGAGATGTCTCCTATCGGAACGATCTCTCGTCACGAAATTTAGAATCGACAGTGCCATATACAAAAGCTCTCTTGAGGACTTGACCATAGTGTACAACCGTGAGACTCTTGAGTCTAGCGTCAGAGAGTCCAATTTGTCCAACAAACTCAGTTGTCTTCAGAAAACCCATGAGGAACTTAACAGTGACCATGGAGAGCTCCAAATAAAATTCCAGTTGCTTTCAGAAGAAAGAACTAGACTGTTTTCCAAAATTCAAGAGCTTGAAGATAACAACTTTAAAAGAGGACAATCTGAACAGACCTTGAGCATTCTTACGCAGCATGCCAATAAAAATCCTTTCTATAAAGCCAGACCCGGACTTGGACTGTCTGAAAACCATGTTTTAGAAAAGGCACCTTCTTATCTATACAATTTTGAGGACATGGCCGCCTCCAAACCCAAACCTGCCTTTGTAGGAGGACACGTCACCGAAGAATTTGTTAGGCAGACCGTCACTTACACGGAAGTTATTAATGGTGAAACCATTACCAGAACCACAAGTCCGCCCAATAGTTCTTCGAGTAGTCCAACCTCAAGTCCCGCTCCTAACAAACCTATATTTGTCCCAGCCAGTGATCCAACAAACACTAAGTCCACATGGGAAGGCATCAAAGCTAGGACCCCTAGGGTAGCCATGCCTCCCATCAACTACTCAGACCTCAACACTAGTTATGACACTAGGAAGATGGATTATTCAGAGGAGACCTTAGTTATCCCACCAGAGGATGTTTCCGCAACTAAGGGTCCCGACCTAGTCGAACTAGAGAAGGAAGTGTTTGGACTTAGACTAAAAGCCATGGATCTGGACGCATGTCAACATCAGATACTGAATCTGAAAGTGCTTATTTCAGAAAAAGACAACTTGGTTCACACTTTGAAGAAAGACTTGATCGAGGCAAATGCCGAGAGAATTAGAATGTCTTCAGAGTGTGAGATCGCAGCCTCAACCTTTACTGATTTTCAACTTAAGGTTGCGGATCTTAAGGCACGATATGTTCTCCTAAATGTTCATTCACAAATTATAAGAGAACTTGATCATGATGAAAAGATCAACTATCGTGTGGCCTTAACCAACCAACGTGTGTCAAATTCTATTTTGCAAAGAAAAGTCATGTACCTTGAAAACCTTTCAGACTCAGTTGATGATAGGACTACTCCACTCCTCAACCATCCGATAGTTAATTCACAAACCAAATCTGTTACGGATCTAGAGGACTATTACACCCTACTGTCAGATGATGATGAACCCCTCAACTCATACCACAGGATAGCTGAACCAAAGACTATCCATGATCCTAATGTTGAATACGATCTGAAGGTGTTCTTAGATGAAGGTGATGATCCTTCAGGCTTTATTCCAAAAAGGCCAAAATATGTTTTTGTAAAACCTGAGAAGTCTGTTGAGTCACAAGCTCCTGTTTCTGAGAACAGTAACCCTAAGGGTGAAAAATGTGTTAGTACTGACAAGGGAAAGTCAGTTAAGCCTCACGCACCCAAAGGACTCCAGAAAAAGCATTCAAAGTCTAAAGATGCTCGTAACTCAGCTAAACCCATTAAAAGTCTTGACCTTAATTCAAGCAGCTTTGAAGTGGGTGAGACCTCTCAGTTAAAACCAAAGCAACCTTTCTCTTCCACAAAACCTAAATTTTCAAAAACATCTTCTGGAAAGGGTGGCAACTCTTCTCCTATTAAACCGTCATCTAACTCACACCATGCTCTTAATGCAGATGGGAGGAAGAAGGATGGTGGACAGGAAGTGAAGCCACCAAGGAAGGATCACCGAGGAAGACCTAACTCTTTTCAAGCTTTCCCTAAGCAGCATAGTCCTAACCGTGCGGGTCTTGGCTATGCTCCACCTAGCGTAGGAATTAATTCAAACATGTCTGTAAAACGTAATCAACATTTAACTCATGCTTTTGACTCTTTGCGTAATGACATGTGCTTTATGTTTGACAATTTTCTGCGCTATGGTGTTTATAATTCTTTTAATGCTGATGTGCCTAAAATCAAATCTCGAAAGAGAAGAGGGAGAAAAAGAGGAAAGGGAAAACCTTCCTCGTCAGTGCAGTCCCCTGAGCCTAAGGAGAAATCCGAAAAGGAGACTGCATCGACCAACTCAACTGTTTCTGACCCTAAGGAACCCATTTGGCAATGGGTCCCTAAACAAACCTAATTGTTTTGCAGATCAGTCATGTGTGGTACTTTGACTCGGGGGCTCACACACACATGACTGGGCAGCGGTCCTTCATCTTCGACTACGTTGAGAAGTTTGAGGGATACATAAAGACTGCCGATAGAACGCCGTTGCCGATATTAGGGTCGGGAAAAATCACCAATGGAAAGTACATCATCAAAGGTGTACGTTATGTGGAGGGATTGGGGTACAACATGTTTAGCTCCAGCCAGTTCTGTGATAACGGATACTGGGTGAAGACCTTTCAGTATGGAAGTGACGTGAACGATGAAGACAACAACGCTATTCTCTCCGCCAGGCGAAATGGCAATCTCTACACAACCGTCTTCCGTTCAATCCCTCAAACACACCCCCTTTTGAAGCTAAACCGAAGAATGCAATCTGTCTGCTCACAAAAGCATCAAAAGGGGACAGTTGGTTATGGCACCGCAGACTATGTCATCAGAACTTCAAAGATATGAACAAGCTGGTTTCTAAGGGTTTAGTCAGGGGACTACCTGAGCTTCGCCTTTCCAAGGACACTCTTTGTCCTGCGTGCGAACAAGGAAAGATGACCAGAAGCTCTCATCCACCGAGAATGGATACGAATTGCCAAAGTCCCCTCGACCTGATACACATGGATCTTTGTGGACCTATGAGAGTAGAAAGTCTTGCCAGAAAGAAGTATATGCTGGTTCTCGTAGACGAATTCTCTAGGTTCACTTGGCTTGAATTTCTTCGAGACAAATCAGAAGCTGCTGAACGAATCATAGCCTTCATCAAACGCACACAAGTTCTCTTGGGTCGTCGGGTGAGGAAAATACGTAGCGACAACGGTACTGAGTTCCGCAACGCAAAGCTGCAATCCTTTCTCGAAGAAGTGGGGATCACTCACAACTTCTCGGCAGTTCGCACACCTCAACAGAATGGGGTCGTAGAAAGGAAGAACCGGACGTTGGTCGAAGCAGCAAGATCCATGATGGCTCATTCTGGAGTTCCTCAACAGTTTTGGGCTGAAGCCGTTTCCACAGCATGCTACACACAAAACCGGACTCTGATCGTAAAGCGGACTGGTAAAACCGCTTACGAGATGGTCGAACAGCGTAAGCCAAACATTGACTTCTTTAGAGTTTTTGGTTGTAAATGTTATGTTCTTAATGACCGGGAGAATTTGGGTAAGTTTGACCCTAAGTCTGATGAGTCTATCTTCATCGGATACTCACATAACTCTAAGGCTTACAGGGTTTTCAACAAACGGACCCGAACTATCCTGGAAAGCTCAAATGTTGATTTCTCTGAATCTGAAACTTATCTGAATGCTAGTTCTAGTAATGTGTCTGCATCTTTCCCTGAACTGTTCCCTTCACCACCGAGCACAGATCCGTCTTCTAACCTTTCTGCTTTAGACTTTTTAGATCTCGCGGAATACGATCTGCACACTCTAACGAGTCCAATCGTAGTTCCCGCTCCAACAGGTTCGACCACAACCACAGTGACATCCGATGCCTTCGTCACGGAGCCCTCCTCCAGCACTTCAACTCACTCTGTGACACCTGAGTCCGCGGCTCCCCCATCTGAAGTTTCATCCGCAGCTTCACCGGCACCTGATCAAGAACAGACTCCGCACCCTGTTCTTACTCCAATTCCAGAAGAAGCTCCACTACCTTCCCCGAGCACAGCCCAACGATCATATGCTCAGGTAGTCAGAGAGCCCCGGTTAGAGGCTGCACCGCGGATCAATCAGGCTGAAGGCTCATCACGTGGGAACCTAGAAGAGATCCTTGCAGTCCAGGATGAGAACGACGCCACCAACAACCGACAGACTTATGTCACTCACCCTCACACTCGCAGGTGGACAAAAGATCATCCCCCCTCCCAGATCATCGGGAGTCCCTCACAACCTGTAACCACTCGATCTGCAAAGCACACTGAAAATCTGATCCTATTCGGTGGATTCTTGAGCGATTTCGAACCATCGGATGTTTGGCAAGCTCTCACCGATCCCGACTGGGTGATCGCCATGCAAGATGAGTTGGCCGAATTCGAGAGAAACAAGGTTTGGCGCTTGGTAGAACGACCATGGGGAAAGACAATCATCGGCCTCAAGTGGATACTCCGGAACAAAACCGACGAGAATAATCTCATCATCCGGAACAAAGCTCGCCTGGTCGCCAAGGGTTATCGCCAACAAGAGGGTATCGACTATGATGAGACGTACGCGCCAGTAGCCCGAATCGAAGCGATCCGAATCTTCCTTGCGTATGCTGCACACAAAAACATGACAGTCTATCAGATGGACGTCAAATGTGCCTTCTTGAATGGAGTTCTTCAAGAAGAAGTGTACGTGGAACAACCGGAAGGGTTCGTCGATTCTCGATTCCCGAATCACGTCTACATTTTGGACAAGGCGCTTTATGGTCTCAAGCAAGCTCCGAGGGCATGGTACGAAACTCTCACTGACTACTTACTCGGAGTTGGCTACAAGAAAGGTACAATCGATCCGACTCTGTTTCTCAAGAGGTCAGGTAAAGATTTGATTATCGTTCAGATATACGTGGATGACATTATCTTTGCGTCTACAAAGCCTGAGATGTGCCAAGAGTTTGAGAACACCATGAAATCCCAATTCAAAATGAGCATGATGGGCGAGTTGACGTTCTTTTTAGGACTTCAAGTTCGACAACGCCCTGATGGCATTTTTATAAATCAAGCCAAATATGTTCAAGATCTTTTAAAACGATTTGATTTCGGTGGTTCAAACTCTGCGGCCACACCAATGCCCAGAAATTTTCAACTATCTGCAGATACTTCTGGTAAACCGGTTGACCAGAAAACCTATCGGGCAATCATTGGTTCCCTTTTATATCTCACGGCCAGTAGACCAGATATTGTCTTTTCCACGGGTGTCTGCGCTCGTTATCAGTGTGATCCACGTGATTCACACCTGTCTGCAGTCAAGAGAATCCTTAGGTATCTGAAGGGCACACCGGATTTTGGCCTTTGGTACCCAAAGGACTCTGGTTTTGAACTAATTGCATATACAGACTCAGACCATGCAGGTTGTAAGCTAAACAGGAAAAGCACTTCTGGTGCTTGTCAATTTCTCGGGGACAAGTTAGTCAGTTGGTCATCCCGGAAGCAGAATTGTGTCTCCCTATCCACCGCGGAGGCAGAATATGTAGCCGCCGCCTGCTGCTGCTCGCAAGTTCTGTGGATGAAAACCCAACTAGCTGACTTTGGATACACCATGCATCGAATTCCCATCTACTGCGACTCCAAAAGTGCAATACAGATCACGGCAAATCCGGTTCAACATTCTCGGACGAAGCATATCGACATTCGATATCATTTCATCAAAGATCACGTCGAGAAAGGTAATATTGAACTATACTTTGTTGAAAGTGACTATCAGCTTGCTGATTTGTTCACCAAGCCGTTTGACGAGAAGCGTCACTTTTTCCTCCTAAGCAAGTTAGGAATGCTAGACCTCCCCGCCTGAGGTCTAGGGGGAGTCGGGAGTTCTTAAAGTGTATGCATGTGTGTAGGGGGAGTTTCTGAGAGATTGCATAAATCGAGGGGGAGTACTAAGTCCTGTATTTACTGTTTTGTGTGTTCACTAACGTTCTCGGATCCACATCACCTTGGATACCATTCTTATATTCTATTTTGTAGGTGTGGATCCTCACTATGACTTCTGGTTACTTCAGATCAGGACTCGCTCTAAACCCAGTGAGACGCACCAGGTAAGTCTCTTTTCTCGGGAGTCGAGGGCTGAACTTGTAACTTTTTGTGAACTTGAAAGTTCAGGGGGCGGTAGAGTACATGTCTTGAACTTACAAGTTCGGGGACTAACTTTGCCACTTTCTGTTTCTTAAAGTTCAGGGACTCGTTTTGCAAATATTGTGAAACTTGTAGTCCAGGGTCTGTTTTGAAAATTTTCTGAAAATACAAGTTCAGGGACTTGTTTGTAAGTTTACTCAAACTTCAAGTCCAGGGGTGGTTTTTGCCAAATGGTGAAAGTCGGGTTAAGAGAGCCAAAAGGAGAGCCAAACACAGTGTTTTTGACCCAAACACAGTGTAACTCGGTAAAATTATAAATACCGGTTTTCAAGAGTTACTTTTCACAAAATTCAAAATTTTCATCTTTTCTCTCTGAATTCTCACCCGAACCCACTTCGCGCTCGATTTCGTTTTTCGCTCGTTTGTGCTCCGATCGTCGATCTTTTTACATATTCGGATTCCTGGTAAGTAAACGATCAACCCTTATATGATTATAACATCCATATCATCTGTTTTAAGGCCTGGATCGAAGCCTAAATGTTTTAAAACTTACCCGAAACCCAAACTTCTTGGAATGGGATTTCGGGACGTTAAAACGATCCTTTGTTGCTTAAAAACTAATTATGAACTGATTTAGGATGCATGTTGATAGTTTAGGGCCTTAGATCGACGGTTTTTGAGCGGTTTTTAAATCCGGAACTCGAACAGTCACCGTTTTCCGACTCGGAAAACTTGAACATTCAAGTTTTCCGAATCGGAAAACTTGAATGTTCAAGTTTTCCGCATCGGAAAACGATGATCCTTTATGTATGTTTTCCGATTCGGAAAACTATGTTTTCCGAATCGGACTTGGTCTCGGTTTTCAAGTGTATCTTTTCCGACTCGGAAAACGTGGAACTACCCTTATGGGTTTCCAAGGTTTTCCGACTCGTTTGAGAGACCAAGTTTTGCCAAAATTTCTCTAAGTGTCGTGACATTTTCCGAATCGGAAAACAATGTTTTCCGACTCGGAAAACCTACAAGTCTTTTCTCTCAAAATTTTCTAAGTGTAGGAGTTTTCCGAATCGGAAAACACCCTTTTCCGAATCGGAAAACTTGTCTGTTCATTATAGTGCTATCTTTCTAAGTGTTGAGTTTTCCGAATCGGAAAACACTCTTTTCCGAATCGGAA
This sequence comes from Centaurea solstitialis, assembly GCA_030169165.1. NCBI lineage: Eukaryota > Viridiplantae > Streptophyta > Magnoliopsida > Asterales > Asteraceae > Centaurea > Centaurea solstitialis. The sequence continues at coordinate 63,336,910 of CM058046.1, read as the reverse complement.
AACTCCCCTCGTATAGTTTGCTCGTTTTTCGACTCGGAAAATACGAAACACTCTTTATTGGGTTTTCGAGGTTTTCCGACTCGCGCCTAGTCGAGGGTATAGTCTTTTCACGTTGTATTATTTCTAACACTTAATGTCTTGCAGAAATGGCTGATCAACAACCAATTGCTCCTACTTCACCCGTCGCCAATGCTGCTGATCTCGCACTAATCAACCCGGCTGAAATCCGCGAGATCCACCAGAACAACCAGTTCGTTGACTTGGCGAACTTCACTGTCCAAGATGACGTTGTTCTCGAGATTCTCCGAGCTCACCCCCTTGCATACGCGATGCAAGCCACTGCTGACATCCCGATGATATATCTGCAGCAGTTCTGGAACACTTCCCGTGTCGAGAACCGGGACGGAATGCCAACCATCATCGGCCGAGTGGACCAGACTGATCTGGCCTTCACTGTGGAGGACCTTCGAAGAATCCTTCGTCTGCCAGCTGAAACTCCAGAGGCCCCGTTTGACCCTCTCGTGTCTGGACCTGAGCTCTTCAGCGAAGTGCTCGCTCTCGGAGTCCACTACACCGAGAACAACAGGCCGAAAGGAATCTCCCAGATCACTCAGGGAATGCTGCCCCCGATCTGGTACTCTTTCTTCAACATACTCAACCGCACGATCTCATCCAAGACTCACGGCGTGGACAAGGCATCCACCCAGTTCTGGCACATCATCCATGCGGTCGCCTACGGGAGGCGGATCGACTTTGCTCAACAAATTTGGGCAGACATCATCAATGACGTCAGAGCTGGGCCAGCACGTGCGAAACACACATCCATCCCGTGGATGCGCTTCTTTAGTCTGATCATCAGAGACCACATAAACCAGAACCGTGCTGTCCGACGTAGATCAAGCCATCTCCGCTTCGAAAGCCAGCAGATCGGCCGAGCCAACAAGAAGACTCTAAGGCCTGGTCAGGTAGAGATGCACATTCCGGCAAACGTGCTCAACATGGCAGACCGTAGGTCCATGAGTGTTAGGATGTACCGTATCTCCATAGGCTTAGAAGACACGTCTACGGACTCCTCAGAGCCGGGGAGGCCCTGCCCAAGACGTGCAACCCGTCCTACCTAGAAGCCGTGCCTCTGGTACGGCGGGCCAGAGCTCCAGTGGGGGAGCTTCTGGCTCGGGAGTGATGAGAGTTGACGTTAGGGGAGGAGAGGGTAGAATTGTCGGTACGTCTGCCACTCCGCACACTTCTCGAGCCGGTGCATACCAGACAATGATCCAGAACAGAGCCACTCGTGCCCGCACTCCCACTGTTGTGGAAGAAACCTCTGAAGCCATCCGCACACGCGAGTACACGAGTCATTTCCGGGTAAAGCAGTACATGGGCACCCTTCAGCAGTCCCCGATCCACTCGTCATCAGAAGAGCGCCGATCGCCGACGCCGCCGCAACAACCTACTGGGGAGGACGTGGAAGCTTCCCCACAAGAACAAGCACACGCTCCTCCACCACCTCACTCGGCGGCCGTCACTTCTCAGGGAGGCGAACCCTCAGGCGAACCATCTGGCAATGACTCCGACGGTCACGAGTCTTCCGAGCACACTCCTACGGACCGTCGTGAGCCCGATGACGAGGCAACTGAGTCAGAACAAGTTGACTACGGATCTGACTCCGAGTTTCAACTATCAGATCCACCTAAGGGCGGGAAGGCCCAAGTGATAGTTTTAGATGAAGCCACCTCCTCCTTCAACGACGACCGGATTTCAGGTGATCCCACTCTTATTGCGGATCTGGCGTCTGATGACCGAACTGTCGGTCAGGAGGAAGAAGGTGAGGCCGAAGTTGCTACCGGCTGGGGACGAGAAGACAGCGAAGAAGAAGAAGAGAGAGAGAGGGGAGAAAAGGAGAGAGAGAGCAGAGAAAAAGAGACCGAAGACGTTGAGGTCCAGCTAAGCGAGCCTTGGGCTCAATTAGAGGAGGCGGACGTAGAAGTAGAGCCGCACAGGTTAGAATCGGATATTCCTATAACCCAGAGTCCAACCCCCACAGAGGCAACCCTCATACAGACCGGTCACTCGCTGACGTCAGGTCAAGTCGCTGGCAGCCAACCAGCGCATTTGCACGCCCAAACCAGCCACTCGGCCATCTCTCAACAGATGGTCGTTTCACATTCACACGGGGAAATAGCTCAACTTCCACCGGCCACTCAATCGGAGTCTGCCGGTGTTGAAATGAGAGAGGTTCTGCCCCGCCTCTCGACTTCTTTCCGTGCACCAGTAGTCCTAGAGCCACTCACAGAGACCTTTAGGGTCATTCATTTGGATAGGACACTTTTGGATGCATCATCTGCCCGCCCAAGTGGCGAGGCCGGAACGGGGAGAGTTGGTGCGTCAACGGACGCCCTTCGAGGATCCACCGGAAGCCCCGACACCGTCAGCATTATACCAGCGGTGACATCGGGCCGAGAGAGTACCTCTTTAGGACTCTTCTCGTCAACTGGAGCCCAAGTGGTACCAGGTTTAGTTCTTCCGGGACCGGGTCCGACAGACTCGAGCAAAGTCTATAAAGATGCTCACGCAACACCGGGGCTTTTAGGCCTGACGGATTCGGGCGGAATCCCTAAAACCGCCCCTGCACCAACGGGACTTCTAGGTCCGACGGATTCGGACGACATCCTTAAAGTCGTCCAAAGCAGGTTGCTAGCGGTGGAGAGAGCCAACCAGGCTCGTGATGCGCGGGTCGAGGCACTTGAAAAAGCCTTGGCCGAGACGGAGAGGAAGAGGCTAGCTGATCTTGAGGCGTCGCGCAAGCTTCAAGAAGACCGGGATGCGGAGCTCTACGAGCTCAAGCGGAAGATCAAGGGCAAACACTCTGAGGCTGCCCCGTCTACTGAAGCTCCCATTCCCAGGCCATCAGAAGACGTCCTCAGGCTTGCCCCTCCGACTTCGGGCGACCTTCCTCCGATCCCAGGCTACGTCACTGAGGTGGAACACATGATGCTGATCACTTCCTACACCACTCAGAACGACCGCCTGTCCGCCCAAGTCAGAGATCAAGCGGCCCAGATCGAGCTACTTCAGCAAAGGATTCGAGAACTGGAGGCCGTGTGTCGGTCCCAGGCTCAGCCTTCGAAGAGGAGACATGATGACGCTGATGACTCCGCACCAGGTCCTCATGAGGGGGAGGTGCAAGCTGCAAAAAGGCTTCGCACCGACCTCCAACCTGGTTCCGGATCCGGTTCGACAGCTCCAGGTTCCTCAGCCGCCCCTTTGAGTGCTCCCACAAACTCCGATGCCGCCGAAGCTCCCTATGTCGACTCTGAGACAGAAGACATTCCAGACATGGGGAGTTGGCGATATGAGCGGATTCCGGAAGGGGAGTCAGTTCAGTTTCCTCAGATGACGGACACGGCTCAGATTGATGCCGTTCTCCCAGAAGCAGCACCGACGGATCCTTCAGAATTCCAAATTCCGGAAGCAGCCCGGAAGATCTTGAGGTCGCTTGCACAGAGCCTAAGGGTCTATCAGAAGGGAGACGACCTCGTCAAGGATCCTGACTACGCCAACCTCCTCTCAGCGCTGAAGTTTCCAACTCCAGAAGCCCCACGGACCGTCCACTCTACTGATCCAGAAACCGCTGCTCCTACTGTCATCCAGCTCAACTGGAACCACTCCATCATCTTCCGCCCGTTCCTAGAAGAAACGTTCACCCGCATCTACCAGCAGGAAAAGCTGCATGCTTGGTCTCGAAAGGTCTACTTCGGGATCTCGCACATCAAGAACAAGAGAAGAAGGACAGCCTACGTTCACCAACGGATGTGCAACTGGGCCACTCATGGACGCCAGAGGATCAGACGTCGCTTTACCAAGGTAACTGCTATGCGCCCCTACAGACATGGCCATCAGTTATTCCTTGAATATGATGTCCGCATGTACGGCACCGGTGTCCCTCGAGGTGAACTGCAGAACTGGACCTTCACGGAAGCTGATTTAGATCGGGTGCATCTGGAAGACCTTCTCACGATCATCAAGTACCTCCAAGGCCCGATCCTCCGACCAGAGCACTACAGAGATGGCACAGAGATACTAAAGAAATACGTCCGTCACGCAATCTCTCTCGCGAGAGTGACGGACTACCAGCTTGCCATCGAAAGCCGCCAGCCGAAGGTCAACCTGCTTAGACCAAACCTGCTCGTTCCTGGTATCGATGCCTACATTCCGTACATGCCAACCAGGATACCTGAGCATGGGGTCCTTTATATGACACGGAAGAAGAAGGAGCGCAGGTTCATGAGGTTTGGAGAGCTCTCCAGGTTCTGCGACGGGACACTTCTCTATGTCTACAATGGCATGCAGAGCAGACTGCTGGCGGATCAGGTACCAAGTCGGAGAATCATAGACGGAAAAGGAAAGCTGCTGGAGGCAATGAGGTTGATCGAGAAGAAGCTTAAGGAGCGGATGATGTACAGACGGGCAGAGGCTGCAATGCAGATGAGAGCGCGGATAATCGGCGAATGGGAAGAGTACCAGCAGATGTCCAAGTGGGAGCCAGCACTGGAGCTTCCACCACCATTCTGACTTCTTCTCAAAGGGGGAGATTGTAGAACCCAGTTTGTTGAGAAGAGTCAGAATCATCTATCTTTAAACAGCTTTCTAGTTTAGTTTCCTTTTTCTGTAAACAATCATGTTTTGTTTTGCCCCTGTTTGAGGTTTGGAACCTCTGGGGCCTTTGTTAACATTGTGTGTAACTTCCTTTTCCCTATAAAAGGAAAAGGATGTTTAGGGTTTTAATGTTGGATTTCATATTTACCAAATTGGGCAATATCACCATTGTTGAGTTTTATACCAAGTTCTTCATTGATTTCATCTTCTTGATAGGATTTCCATCCATTTCTCATTTCTTTTCATTGTTTTTGGGACAACAGACAAACATGCCAAACTTTAAACTAGATTTATCAGGGATATCATCAGTATGCAAATTGTCTTTATTAAAACCTAGACAGGTTCTAATCTTAGGATGTCGCTGAGAGGAGATTATTTTGTCAACAGTTTCAGAAGCATCAGCCCAACTTTTGACAGTAACCTTCTCAGAGTAGAGTTCAACAAGAACTTTCTCTTTCTCAGCGATAACCTGTTCTCTTTCAAGACAAAGGATTTGGTTCAGATGAACCTGGTCCTTGTAACGTGCTTCATAAATGGCAAGCTCTTTGAGTTTCTCATGACACTCTTTGAGCTCAGTCCTAAGATCAAGATTGATCTTTTCAGCAGAGGACTTGCCGTTTAAGGCATTATGCAGATCGATGGTAAAAGCGTCCATCGCTGACATAGTATCAGAAGGAGAGGGAGTAGATACCTGAAAAGGTGGGAGTGAGGATGAAGTAGGTGTAGCAGGAACCTCTTCAGGGATGTCCTCAAGCTGCGCCATGAGAACTGGTTCCGCTTCTTCAATGATAGCCATCAGACATGTGGCCTCAGTGGTGTCTTCCTCATCTGAGGAATCATCAGAGGAATCGTCCCATCCTTTGCCTTCAGCAATTAGACCTTTGCCCTTTCGCTGGTATTTCAGCTTGCGATATTTCGCCTTCAGCTTCCAGTATTTGTCCTCCTTGGAAGCTGGAGAGGAAGATTCAGCGAACTGATTCTTCTTGTACCTGCATTCAGTAGCATAGTGTCCCTTTTTCTGACACTTGAAGCAAGTAGCAGAGGCCTTATCACTAGAAGGTGTTTCAGCCTTGTTAGTAAGAGAGAGGGGTTTGAACTTTCGGAAGTTTCCTTTTCGTCCAAACTTCTTGAAATACTTAGAGAGAAGAGCAAGGGACTCATTGAGCTCAGTCTCAGTATCAGAGGCATGGTCAGAGTTAGAATCTTCTATCTCAGTGATGGTCACTGTTGAGACAGGATTAGAGGGTTGAGGAGAGTCAAAAATTAAAGCAAGAGAGGTGCTTTTGACATCCTCAGTATCTCTTATGAGATTAGACTTAAGGGTCTTGTGTTGTTCATGGTTGAGCATCATACCATATAACTCGCTGAGAGTTATAGTCTTTATGTCCTTTGACATTTTAAGACACATGGTGTAATTTTCCCAGTGATCCGGGAGAGCTTCCATGAACTTAGTGATTACCTGCGAGTAGGAGTAGGAGACGTCGTAGGTCTTTAGATCTATCAAGAGCCAGTTAAACCTCTGATGGGTCTGGGAGAGAGTTTCACCTTTAACAACGATGAACTTCTCATACTGACGTATGAGGTGAATCTTTCTAGATTCCATGAAAGCATCAGCGCCCTCGTATTGGAGACACAGAGTGTCCCATATCTCCTTAGCTGATTTAAGCTTGCTGATTGAGTGAAATACTTCATCAGGAAAGGACATAGCTATCAGCGATCTTGCCTTGGTGTCAATATTCACTAGACGTCTATCTTCATCAGACCAGTTAGCAACTAGTTTGACAAAGCTTCTTTCCTATACTGCAGGAGTGTTATCAGTAGCAGCAACGGAAGGGATTATAGAAGTGGGAACGTGTGGTCTGTTAGGATTATGTGCAAGACAGTAACGGGGTTATCATGTCCAATGTTATAAGACACTAGTAGGTCACACCGCTGCACACCAAAATGAGAATGTTTGGATTATGGGAATTAATTAATTGGTTAATTAATTATTTAGAGAGAAAAAGGGAATAAATAATTAGTTCAATTATTTATAATTAATTAATCAGTTAGATTAATTAATTGGATAATTATGGAAATTATTTCAGAGATAATTACCAAGAATTATATATGGAATCAAACACTGCTTGTTTTGTCCATATAAATAAAGGGCTTGGGGTATCAGTTAATTGATTGATTCAGTCCAAAAACCCAGAAAACTCTCTCTCTCTCCCTCTCCCAAAACCGGCGCCTAAATCCAGTAGGAGGAAGGTCTGCATTCGTTTTTCGGGTAATCCTCGGTGGTGATCTAGCAACTCTCTCAACCGGTGCCAGTAGCGGTGTATCCCCTGCTTGCAATTCAGAGTTATTGTTCACAAAAGGTAATCCACTGAAACACCCTTAATTGTATCTGTATGGTTTAGGATTGGATCCTCGATTGGGAATCGGGTTTTTGTTATCCGCTGTGCATGTTCTTGTATCCCTCGATTCCCAACAGTGGTATCAGAGCCACTTCCTAAACCTAACGGATCAGGTTTAAGCTGCTTGTTGGTAATTTAGGTTTTGTAAAAATCGTTGTTTTTCGTATTTATAAAAATCTGATTTTTAATAAACCTAACGGAGCAACGATCGGCGGTGGAACGGTGGCAGTTAGCCGGCCGGACCTCCAGGCCGATCGTCGGTGGATCAAACGACCAACCGGCTACACCACAGTTTGTGGTGGTCGCCGGCTGTCATCGCAACAAACCACCAGCCGCACCACCGTGAGTGGTGGCGGCGTCGGCTACGAAGACGGACCACCACCGCACCACCGTTTGTGGTGGCGGTGGCATCGATCGAGAAACAGAGCCGCAACAAGCGGCGATTGACCACCGCGCCACCGTTTGTGGTGGCGGTGGCGATCGATCGAACGAACCACCAAACGGCGACGGCGGCCCATGCTGTTGTCGACGATGGACGGCGGTGGCAGTGGTGATAGCTGCTGCCGTTGAGTCCTTAGTCCGCCACACCACCAGTCGCGGTGGTGGTGGCGATTGTGTTTTCGATCCGCCGAGAAATCACGGCGGCAGTGGTGGCCCTCAGCCGCTGCTGTCGTCGATCGACTAAGATGCCGGTGGCGGGCGGCGGTGGTGGCTCTCGAGCCGCTGCTGTCGCCAGAGAAGATCGATACGACGGGCGGCGGTGGTGGTGGCTTTCTAGCTGCTGCTGCCGCCGGTGTCGGTTGGTGGTGGCGATGGTGTTTTGTTGTTGTTGATCGAGAAAGAGGCCGGCGGCGGTGGTGGTTTCCCAACTGCTGCTGTCGCCGGAGTCTCAACGATAGCACGGGCGGCGGTGGTGGCGATCGAGTCATCATCGTCGCCGGCGTTGATAAACCACCGATCAACGATCACGTTTTAACGGATCGGGGGTAATCGAAATCATTAATTGTCCCAATCGTTTATCATTGACAGATCCAGATTAGGATTCGTTTCCGGATAATTTTTTGGGATAAAAGAATCGTTTTTAATCAGATCAGGTTAAAACAATTCAGGATTAAATTAATTTATTTGCTTTAAATTAATTTATGTTTTTATAATTATCCGGTTAAAATTCAGTTGTATTTTAATTTGTTTAATTATGTTGAGTCATAGCTGAACCCTTTTGACCCGTGGTTGTGTTTTATTTATCCGTTTTATTCGTTGGGAGGCCTGCGTGCCATTTACAACCCCTTTGTAATTTTAATGTTTTATTAGACTAGTTGGGAGGCCTGCGTGCCATTTAAAACCCATTTGTAATAATTAATTTTAATTACATCAAGACGGAGACAAGACGATGGCCATGGATCTCGGAGCCAGTGGGAGTGCCAGAAGTTGAAGACTTTTGTCACTTAGGGATTGAGACCGTTGTTTTTGTGTTGGCTCACAAAACAACATTAGTTTAAGGGTTTAGGCTATGACTGTGCTGTTTATATTTAAATTGCGTGGTTGTTTAATTTTACGTAATTGCTATTAAATATAAATTGCCCTTTTTGAACGAATTGTTTAAAAATCAAAAGGATACAAATACAGTTAGTATTCGGATCCAGTTTTTCAAAGTTTTTGAAAAAGGAAACTGGCAATTTAAACCCTTGTTAGAAATCATAGATTAGTAAGTGCAACCCACTTTAAGGGCACTTCCGGTGTAAGGTACATAGGGCGTTGTAAGTGCACACACTATGAACGCCCGTGTTCAAACCGAAACTGGAAGGAGATAAAACTCTGCGAATTATCTCCGGGTGGTACCGGCCAGAGTTTGTCCAGGCCCCGGGTGGTGCAATCTATTTTGGTAATTATTTATTCACTGGGTGGTACCAGGCCAAAATGCACTAGAGGGACTAAATATGCACGGATTATTGATATCCGATGTCCCGACGATCTAGAAGTCGTATTTTCAGATGGGAATACGATTGGTATAGTGTTACCAACCATAGATCGCATGAGTCGGTATGACATGATCACATGCTTCCCGACACATGTGAAATATGGATTCTAGTCTAATAAATTTATTTTAAGGGTAATAATTTATTAGAATTATATAATTATAAACTAAAACTGGAATTTTATATTCTTCTGTAGATGTCTCAAATTAGTATTCCGTTTTATTCACCTGAAGAGTCACTTCGCCTTATTATGGGCAAGTGGAAGCTTACGGGCCATAACTTTCCAGTTTGGAAGTTACACTTGAGGAACGTTTTATGTGCCCAGGATAAGCTTTATGTGATCAACAAACCCGTATCACGACCTAAAAGCAATGCCCCTGAAGAGGAATTTGCTGAGTATTTTAGATACTTGACAGATGAATCGGATGTAATGTCCATTCTGATTTTCTCTATGTCACCCGAGTTCACGGGAGTTTTAAGAGTTAAATCATGTCACGAGGTTGTGAGAGATGTGGAGAACCAGCTAGGTCTCTACAAGCACACGGGGAAGTTATTGATCATGCAAGAGATTCTCTCCCTGAAGCTACAGAAGGGTCAGTCAGTTAAAAACCATCTTATTGATATGAGAAGGCTTTTTAAATGTTTATCACGTCTGGGGTACAAGATGACTCAGGAAGAGTTAGTGTATCTCATGTGGTTCTCCCTCACAAAGGAAGTTCAGGACACAGCTAGTGCCTACATGAAGGAACCAAAGAGCGACGTGGATAAAGTTCATGCAGATATTCTGGCCAGTCTAGAGCCAGTACCCGAACCTGCGAATCTCATGGACACTGACATAATAGATGAGCTGGGAGATCTGAGTTGCCCAGAGTGCGGCAGCGAGGATATTTGCGAGCACTCGATGAACATCGACCAGATGGATATCGGTTTACCCGATACTCCAGGTATCTTTATGATAGATTGCTTAATCACTTCTTATGAAACATGGGTAATTGATACAGGCAGTGGTAACCACATTTGTAATCATTTACAGGGATTCACTAGAAGAAAGACTCTGAGGAAGGACCGTTCGAACCTACGAGTGGGCGAAGGCACTCCGTTGATTGCTGAAGCCGTGGGATCTTATAGTCTTAGTTTACCCTCGGGTCTAGTTTTGGAACTGAATAATTGTTATTATATTCCAAATATGATTAAGAATGTATTGTCTTTTGATTTGTTGGTAGACCAAGGCTTTTACTATAAATATTCTTATAAGATGATTTCGGTTTTTAAAGATAATATTTTCTATTTTAAAGCTACACCTGTAGATGGTCTATACACTGTAAATCTTAAAGACAACAATAGTGAAATCTATCATATAAGTAAGCGATCCAAGGATATTGAGGATCAGACTTACCTCTGGCATTGTCGTTTGGGCCATATAAACAAGAAACGCGTTGAACTACTCCTAAAAGGAGGTTTTCTTGGCAATTTCGATTACAAACCTTTTGATAATTGCGAATCTTGTTTATCTGGTAAAATGACAAAGCAACCTTTCAACAGTGAGAATGAAAGGGCTACTGACTTGCTTGAAATAATCCACACAGATGTATGTGGACCTTTCAGTCATGTAGCAAGAGGAGGATACCGGTACTTCATTACCTTCACTGACGACTTCAGTAGGTATGGATATGTCTACTTGATGAGACATAAATCTGAAACCTTTGAGAAATTCAAGGAATATCAGAATGAAGTACAGAATCTACTTGACAAGAGGATCAAGTTCTTACGGTCAGATCGTGGTGGCGAATATCTCAGTGATGAGTTTGACAATCATCTGATGGAGTGTGGGATTGTATCCCAACTTACACCTCCGTATACACCTCAGATGAACGGTGTATCAGAAAGGAGAAATCGTACCTTACTTGACATGGTACGAACGATGATGTGTCATTCTTCGCTGCCAGTATCATTCTGGGGACACGCGCTCGAAACAGCAGCACACATACTGAACAGAGCGCCAACAAAGTCGGTAGAAAAGACTCCATACGAGTTATGGAAGGGTAAGAAACCCAACATATCTTTTCTGAAAATTTGGGGTTGTGAGGTTTACGTCAAACGACCTACCTCAGAAAAACTCAAACCCAAATCCGACAAGTGTTTCTTCGTTGGATATCCCAAGACCACCGTGGGATATTATTTCTACAACCCTGAAGAGAACAAAGTGTTTGTTGCTCGAAATGGAAAATTTCTGGAAGAAAAGTTTCTCAGTTTAGAGAACACCAGAAAGGATGTAGATCTACAGATAGTAGACGAAGAAAACACTACACCAGTTGTTGAGCCAGAAATTCAACATAACAATGTTGAACCTCAATCAGAGCCGATTGAGGAAGTGCGAACACAAGACCTTCGCAGATCCAGTAGGGTAAGACAAGAACCAGATAGGTATCTTGGGTTCCTAGTCTCTCAAGACAGTGGAGACTTAAATGAACCAACATCCTATGGAGAAGCTGTGTCAGGCAGTGAGTCTGAACAATGGCAGGAAGCCATGAAGGCCGAGATGCAATCCATGTATGACAACCAGGTCTGGGAGTTGACTGATTTGCCACAACACTGTAAGGCTGTTGGACGCAAATGGGTTTTCAAGAAGAAAACCGACATGGATGGAAATGTACACACCTTCAAGGCCAGACTGGTCGCAAAAGGATTCACACAAACTCATGGTATCGACTATGATGAAACCTTTTCACCAGTGGCCATGTTAAAGTCAATTAGGATTCTAATGGCCATCTCAGCGTACTTTAACTACGAGATTTGGCAAATGGACGTCAAGACAGCCTTTCTGAATGGAAAGTTAACAGAAGACGTCTATATGGAACAACCAGAGGGGTTTGAAGATCCTAAGAATCCTAATAAGGTATGTAGACTGCTAAAATCTATTTATGGATTAAAGCAAGCATCTCGAAGCTGGAACTTACACTTTGATGAGCGAATCAAAGAGTTTGGCTTCGCTAAAAGTGAGTTCGAGCCATGTGTTTACACTAAGTTCAGTGGGAGCATAGTAACCTTCCTGGTCTTGTATGTAGACGACATACTACTCATAGGAAACAATGTACCAACTTTACAGAGTGTTAAAGAATGGTTAAGTAACTGTTTCCAGATGAAAGACCTTGGAGAAGCCGCTTATATACTAGGTATAAAGATCTACAGAAATAGATCTAAGCGGCTTATCGGACTTAGTCAGAGTACATACATTGACAAAGTACTGAAGAGATTCAGGATGGATGAATCCAAGAAAGGATTCATTCCAATGCAACATGGCATAGTGTTAAGCAAAACACAGTGTCCTGTTTCTAGTGAAGATCAGGACAGGATGAAATCGGTCCCATATGCTTCTGCAATTGGATCAATTATGTATGCCATGCTATGTACTAGGCCCGATGTTGCTTACTCAGTAAGTGTTACGAGCAGATACCAACAGAATCCAGGTGAGCCCCATTGGGTGGCTGTCAAGAACATTCTCAAATATCTGAGAAGAACGAAAGAAATGTTCTTGGTCTTTGGAGGTTCTGAGGATGAAATTAGTGTCACAGGATATTCTGACGCTAGTTTCCAGACCGACATAGATGACTTCAGGTCACAGTCAGGGTACGTCTTTACCCTAAACGGAGGTGCGATCTCGTGGAAGAGCTCGAAGCAGGACACGATTGCAGACTCAACTACAGAGTCAGAGTACATTGCAGCATGTGATGCGGCAAAGGAAGCTGTCTGGCTGAGGAATTTTCTATCGGATCTCAGAGTGGTTGCCAGTATCTCGAGACCGATAGATATATTCTGTGATAACTCAGGAGCCGTGGCGCAAGCAAAGGAACCTAGAGAGCATCACAAGTCGAGACACGTGCTCAGAAAGTATCACCTCATCCGAGAGATCATTGGAAGAGGAGATGTAAGAATATGCAAGATTCCAACAGAAGACAATGTCGCAGATCCGCTGACAAAGCCACTAGCAAGGGCAAAGCATGAGGCACATGCGAATTCCATTGGGATGCAGTACCTGGAAGCCAGTAGCTAGTACTTAGTTCATTAATTATTACTATAGTCTAATTTAGAAACAATATAATCATGTAAAGTTTTATTTCACAGTGTGTTGGAAATAAATGGAGGTTTTAATTTCATGATTGTTCTAAATTAACTATTTTTCGCATATTTAACGTATCCTTGATTCTACAAAGTCTTGTATGAAATCTAAATTTCCGTAGCCACTTATTGAAATGGGAATTTCAATAGGGAGTTTAACGCTATTATAAATACTTGATGATTTATTCAAAGTAGAGAATAAAAGCACAAGTGATGTGACCAAGTATTTATAGATACTCATCAGAGTGTTTGGGTATTGGAAGTGACCAGTAATCAAGTCTGCTTCATGGAGCCTCAGTCATAGGCACTGACTTGATAGGTTGTCCTTAGACCTGAGATACTTGGTTTGGGAACACGAGGACCACTGTACTCTTAGCACGTACTAACGCTGCACCGTAACTGGGTGGCTATACGGGACGTGACTAGATGCAGCGGAAGCCGTGGATCCAAATGCAAGTAGTCAAGAAGGGATTTGCACCTCTTTCAAAAGAGAGATATTTCCGGGCCCCTTGACGATTAAGATTGGCAGAAAACGCGTGGCCACGCTCGGATAGAATAACAGGGGTTATTTAGTAATATCCGTTACTGCAGGCAATCGAAATCAGAGTCAAGAAATACTTGATTTTTAAGAAATGAATCCTCCACTCCATGTCTTAAATCACTTTAGAAATATCGTGTGCAAAAGGAATGAACCTGTGTACAAATTCAAGCGTGAATTGTATCTCTGAATATAAGAGATCTTATAACCTGGTTAACCTAAGCGTCTGGCTAGGGACCTCCTTAGGCGAATGATAACAGTTCAGTTACATGTCTAGCACAAGTGGGAGTCTGTTAGGATTATGTGCAAGACAGTAACGGGGTTATCATGTCCAATGTTATAAGACACTAGTAGGTCACACCGCTGCACACCAAAATGAGAATGTTTGGATTATGGGAATTAATTAATTGGTTAATTAATTATTTAGAGAGAAAAAGGGAATAAATAATTAGTTCAATTATTTATAATTAATTAATCAGTTAGATTAATTAATTGGATAATTATGGAAATTATTTCAGAGATAATTACCAAGAATTATATATGGAATCAAACACTGCTTGTTTTGTCCATATAAATAAAGGGCTTGGGGTATCAGTTAATTGATTGATTCAGTCCAAAAACCCAGAAAACTCTCTCTCTCTCCCTCTCCCAAAACCGGCGCCTAAATCCAGTAGGAGGAAGGTCTGCATTCGTTTTTCGGGTAATCCTCGGTGGTGATCTAGCAACTCTCTCAACCGGTGCCAGTAGCGGTGTATCCCCTGCTTGCAATTCAAAGTTATTGTTCACAAAAGGTAATCCACTGAAACACCCTTAATTGTATCTGTATGGTTTAGGATTGGATCCTCGATTGGGAATCGGGTTTTTGTTATCCGCTGTGCATGTTTTTGTATCCCTCGATTCCCAACATGGTCCATGCTCTATAAAGTAGGGGATTTGAGGATCAGCACCAGCTAAGAATAGTTCCATCCGAGATTTCCAGAGAGGGAAATTTCGGGCATGAATCTGGGTGGCATTGCCAGAGATCCAGAATCGAAGTAAGAATCTTTAGAAGGAAAAGTGGCCATAGTGTGGATCTAGAAACTATGTTTCTTTTGTGAACGGTTAGATAGAAGAAAGAGTTTCTAACCGCTCTGATACCACTTGTTGGTCCTCTTTTGATGGCCAACTATGTAAATTGTATTGTAGAAGGGGGGGGGGGGGGTTGAATACAATCAACACAGTTTCTTCTACTTAATTTAATTCACAACCCCTATGGAGTTTTTGTGTGAACTAAAGTAGATTGTTTGTTGAAGCGGATCTAGACTATGTCATGATCCAAACAATCCATAAGTATTTCACGAAGCATTTGCTTATGCACAAAGCAAGAATAGAGATAGATAGAATGAACCTTGATAGAGAGAGAAAGGATTGGGGTATAGAAACATGAACCAAGGTTGGTTTGAAGAACAAACCTAATACTCATGTTTATACCCCATGCATTAAATGCATGGCAGAACCACTTTTGCACGTGGCAAAATAAGAGTGGTTCTATTGTACTATATACTATAAACGACGGCCCATACTTCGTAGGGTTATGGTCTATAGTGTACAATTGCCTTATGGTTGACAAGCAAAAAGGGAGCAGTGAAGAGACATCCCCTTTTGTACTTTTGTCAGAAAGGCAAATCAAATCATTTGCGTGCATATAGGAGGGAAAGACAAATCTTGAATTCGTAAAGAGCAAGTCACTGATCGGGCCTTAGAATCGCTGATCTCTGGGAAAGATCAGGGAGGCACTGTGACTTGTCTTCAGCAGAACGTCATGCAGAGTAGTCAGCTCGCTATCACTGATTTCAACTTCAGATCACAAGCTCGCTGACTCTTTCATTCAGCTTACATCAATAGATGGTGCTGATGGTTTTCTTATGGCATGACTATTTGTCTTTCAAGGGATACTTAGCTGATGTCAGCTCTTGCTGATACTGAACGGAGTCAGTGATCAGCAATCGCTGATTGTCCAAACTATCAGCGATAAAGAATCGCTGAAGTATTGAACTTCATCTTTCAGCAATGCTAAGTATTTTACAGAAAATAGATAAATGATCATTGATATTTCACAAAGTCTTAGGAAGACTGGATCAACACTCAGAATTGGCCATGATAACATAAGTGAACATGGAACCACTCAACTTTAAATTTTATAAAAATACCCTTCCGTCTACTACGACCTATACGAGAATTATCCGGTACTTCCTAGTCAAAGCCGCAATTTTTTAAATACCAGATAAACAGGGTGGATATTACTTCTTTACTTCTCACCTTTTTTAGCATTTCTCATTTGAACTTTTCCCATATATATACTTGGGATCATGTGAGACTATTTTAGTGAGATCCTTGCGACCATTTTTTACTCTTATGACTTCACAGCAAAAACACTGTCAAAAGTTCGGGATTTTTTACCTTCACAATCTTTTGTTGTGAAATTTCAAGTATAAAAATATGGTCATACGAGTCTCACAAAAATAGATTAATCTCACGTGAACCCAACCCTATATATATATACACAATAACAACTCTGAATATTCATGAACATATGTTAGCATAACCTGCAATCTTAATAAACATATATTAGCATGATGACCTTAACACATCTTAACATGCAATTTTTTTAGAAGGGTGTCTGGACCAAAGCCCGACTAATCCCGGCAATTTTGGGGACTAAACACGGCCCTAGTTAAATGTCCCTAGGCATGCGCACGGAAAGGCTTGAACTCGGTTAGGGCGCTATGAACCCCCGAGCGATAACCAATCCGCTACAACATTAGAAGACTGCAATCTCTAACACACATTATACATGAAAACCTTAACACACCATAAAACATAGGTATTGTTTGTTTTCTACAAGGTAGTGAAATTTGAAGTCTTATTTCCCTTTTAAGTGATAAGAGGTGGTGGTGAAGTCTCGAAGTAAAATCAATAAGAATATTTGTTTTTAGAAACTGATAAATGTTTAAATTTGTGTAATTATCTATTTTACCCTTCAGAATAGTGTATCATTGAAATTATATTTTTATACAAGCTCATCTATTTATCATCATTATTACAAAAATTATAAATTATAAACTAACAATCCATTTTAACCAAAATACACCAACCTTAACTTTAAATACATCCAAATCCTATAAAAGTACATTGGTTGATCCAAACACAATGGAAAACAAGAGTTAAGTTTTACAACAACTAAAATCAATTTTAATTTGCATTCAATCCTATTAAAGTATGTCAATTGACAAAAAGCAAAATTTTGAGATCATGCTCAAACTTTGATTGTTGTCATCTTTCAATGGAAACATATATGATTAGGCCCGTGTCTTTTTCAAATGTATTTAATCATGTATGATTAAGGCGTTCGTATCATATGTGATCATATATGATTTTAAAACTTCTTACATTATTATTTAATCCTTATATACACATGTATATCTTGTTATATGAAGAACATTTGATAATAATCTAATTTTTTTATTAAATTATGTTATATCATCTCTTTATTTCAAACATGTATGCATAAGTTCCATTGATGTGTTTGTCTTCGTCGTGATTATAAATTTGTTCGACATTATTTCAGACATAATTTACTACTCTGCAAATGTCATTCTAAAATTTCAAGTCACACATCATCAAAACATTTCAAGTTTGTTCTGATTTACATCAAACTTAAAAGATTTATACTTATTGGGGAATGATAAACTTTGAACAATACGTTTCATTCTTTTAATGCTTCATTATTCTTTTCTTAATTCTCTAAAAATATAAGGATCGTAAATGATGAGGAACAACCTCAGTAAGCAACCGTACACAAATATTCATGTGTCTTATGCAAATCGAAAGTTATATCACAAGAATCCCCGAATTTTATATTTAATAACAATTAAATATAATATGTAAATATCATGACAGATGGTTCACAAATGTTGTTTTTGGATCTTAATGAGCTTGTATCCTAATCCTAGCTCAATCATATTGAGAATAATATTTTGTTTAGTCTCATCATGTATGGCAGAGCGCACATGGACCGTTTAAATTCCTTGGGTACAATCACTTAAAAGGTCTCTTCATTGTCATCTCAAAAGTGAATATATAATATTTACCTATGCAAATTTAAACTAACACACACTTTTCAACTTTGATAAGATTTGGACCTTTAATCTTAAAAAGGGTTGGATTACTAGGTACGAATGGATGTGTGATTCTTTAATTTCAAAAGTTGTACTTCTATATCAAATAGATACACATTCTATCACTTTAGGGTTTGGGATATACCAAACTAAATTATTGTTGTATGGCATCTTATTGAATTGAAACCACAAAGGTATTCAATTATTCACGTTTTTCCTTCATATAGAAAAACAATAGAGTAATCATTTTACAAAGTTCAAGAGACATCGATATAAATGATCATCAATAATATATCTAACATAGAATGAACATAACACGTAAGAGGTGCCTAACATTTTTACTTGAAAAAATAAGTACCACAAAGATAAACCATTAGTCCCCGAAATGAAAGCGAATACTTACTTATTCATGTTGTTTACATATTATTTTTCTTACTAAGTACTTACGGGTGTACACGATTCAGTCCAAGCTAAGTTAATAGACCAAAATAAAGTAATTAGGTTAATTTGACCACTTTGGAAATTCTTCATTGATAGGAAGATTTTGAAATTGAAAGATTTGATTTAACCACCACTTTGTATTAAGAGACCAACCATCTTGATCCAACAACAAATATATATCTCTATGTGCTAAAGTATTAGCATATATTGGTATCTAGTGTGGTTGTTAGGTAGAATTGGATATTTTGAATGACAAGAGTTTCAATCCCTTGTCCTTTTATTTGTAAGTGTTCTTTTTTTCTTTTGCCTCTTTTATTTTATTTAATTCCTCCATTTCTCTTGGTTGGGACAACATCCAAACCAACCATATCAAACCAATTTGTAGTGATTTTGTAGGTTCAATTGAGCCTAATGAACAAGCCTACATTAACTAACAATTAACCTATTGTTACGTTACTCAAGTTTGTGCAAAAGAGTTTGTTCCTGGCAAACTCCGATTCGAATCAATGCCCTCTCACAAACAACAATATTACAACACACAAGAACCATAATTTTAGAACACAAACAACAATATTACGACCAGTTAAATAATTCAACTCCATACAACACCCACTTGTTCTTACAACACACAATTTGCTTTCTTATGATGGAAGTAGAACCGACACTATGGTAAGAAATTCAAAAGGTGGCATTATACCCTTTTCGCAAAATGACTACTATACCCTTCTTCCAAATCATTATTATACCCTTTCTTGCAAAAATGACTATAATACCCTTCTTACAGCATGACTATTATACCCGTTTTTTGCAAAACGACCATTATACCCTTCTTCCAAATGATTATTACACCGTTTTGCAAAATGACTATTATACCCTTCTTGTAAAATGACTATTATACCCTTCTTGTGGAACGACTATTATACCATTTTACAAAGTGACCATTATACCCTTTTGTCTTAAAAAGAATTTCCAAATTTGAAATCCAAATGTGATGGAACTTTAGAAGAAAAGAGAAAGAAAAAGACCATAGAGATAGAGGGTATTGTATAGTCAAAGCCCAAGTCCAAATAGATAACTAAAGATCAACTTTATTTTTTTTCACACTTTTCCATTTTTTCCAAAATTTCCACCCAAACCAAACAACAAACCATGGCGCCCAACTTCTTCCCTTTGACGCCTACCCCCCACAACTCTTTTCTGCTCTCTACATGTATTCATCTATTTGTACCCATACGCCCAAGATTTGATTCTTTTTATACTTTTTCTTAATAATCAATCAATCCAATCCCAATCCCCCCTTTCTTTCTTTTTTTTCCCTTTGATAAAATTCCCCCAAATTCTCCCAAAATTCTCTTGTTTCTTGATGCGCCTTTTTGTTAACACCACCAGGAGGATTCCATTCAATTCTATTCGATCTGCTTTCTT
Organism: Centaurea solstitialis; assembly: GCA_030169165.1. Taxonomy (NCBI): domain Eukaryota; kingdom Viridiplantae; phylum Streptophyta; class Magnoliopsida; order Asterales; family Asteraceae; genus Centaurea; species Centaurea solstitialis. The sequence goes on along the minus strand of CM058046.1, from coordinate 63,317,202 downwards.
TAATTCCAACACAAGAACAAGAACTACAAGATACCCAATTTCATCAATGGCGACAACTTCAAAGGCGAATGGAGAAGAGGGTACGGCTAAGCGTTTCTGGGATAAGTTCAGTAAAGAGTCGATTCTAACGCTTTACACTCCCTTTGTTGTTTCTTTGGCTTCTGGGAATCTTGAGATTGCTGCATTTGGGAGTTATCTTGCTCAAGATGTTCATTTCTTCAAATGCTTTGCTCAAGCGTGAGTAAAATTACTTTGTGGGTTTTCTTGAAATTGATACATTTTTTGATTTTGATTTTGTTTTGTTTTGTTTGTTGGTGATTTAGATATGAATTAGCAGAGGATTGTGCAGATGATGATGATGCTAAAGTTTCAATTCTTGAATTGAGGAAGAGGGTTCTTGAAGAGCTTAAACAACATGGCTCTTTTGTGCAAGTAAGGATTGATTTTATATCTATGTATGATTGTGTTTAGCTTTTTTATGCAATTATTGGTTTCTAAGATAGATTTCAATCTGGGGTTTGTGAAATGTCAAATCATGGGTTATTGGTATTTCCTGAAAAATGGGGATGAAAAAGAGATGATATCCTAGAATTTAGGTTGTGTTTCTTGATGTTGGTTTTCTCTACATTCATATTGTTGATGTGGGATTTTTAGAGAATTATGTTGGATTTTCCAATTGGGTGTTGTTTTTAGGATTAGGGTTTAAGGGTTTGTTGAAGTAAATCGATGGTTGTGCGTCTATATAACTCTTATCTCCAAGATGATGGTCCAAGAATGTTCTTTTTCTTTTATGCATTATTTAAGATAATCAGCTAGAAGAGGTTATGTTTCTTGATGTTGGTTTTTCTTGCATTCATAATTTCATGTTGTATCTCACTTTGCATTCTTTATGTGGGGGGGGGGGGGGGGGGGGGTTTAGATAATTTATGTTGGATCTTTTCCAATTGGATGTTGTTTTTGGGATTAGGGTTGAAGGGTTTGTTGAAGTAAATCGATGGTTATGCATCTATATAACTCTTATCTCCAAGATAATGGTTCAAGAATGTTTTTTCCTTCTTCTTTTATGCATCATTTAAGATAATCAGCTAGAAGAGGGACGGACCTGCTAAATTAGATACGGTCTTGATTCCTCTATCGTAATGTGAAAAATTGTATGGTCGTGAAAGGTGTAATTGTATCCATTTGTTGTGTGCCGCTATATATATTTTGACACTACAACGAGGACAAAATTTCCCTTGAGTTCGAATCCCCTTAGTCTTGTTTTTTAGCTTTTAGCTTTTAATTTCAGATTTATAATGATTCTGAAGAGAATTTGCAATAAAAGACTTGAATAGAGGATCTCACTTGAAAAAAATTACTATCTTTGGGCTAGAAGGAATGTAGCTCTGTGAAGGTGTTGTTGAGTGTTTGCAACAATTTAGATTGATTATATGAGGAAATTGTTGTAGGCCCGAAAGATTGAAAGCTTCAAAGCATGTGGGTGCGCTTATTATTTGTTTATCTTTCATTTTAGTACTTTTGTTAGTGTTATCTTGTTGCCATATATCTATTGGACACACCATTTGCTATAGAAACTAAAGAAGTTACAATGTTTCTTTAGTCGGTTACTATGTTTGAGACTTAACTCTTTGAAGACAAAATAGATATAATTCATATAACATCGATGCACTTTCACATTTTATTCAATTACACACCCAAAAAAAAAAAACTATCACTCACATACCTTATAAAAATTGTATCCGTTGCACTCACTTTCATTTAATTTTAATCAAATTAACTAACATAAATCATCTGTAATCGTTAAGATCAAAGTGTTCTTCCCCTTGCACTCCTGTTCTTATATATTTGTTATGCTATTTAACGAAAGTGGTCTAATACTCTAACTTTTATACGAGCGTGAGAGTATACATATGTGATTGATAATTTTCTTGTGAGTGAAACAAATTGTGATAATAGCCTTTTTACCAAAATTTACTTTCAAGAAACATTTAGATGTAAATGAGTGAATTAGATTTTCAACCATTCTATATGTGAAAAATGCAAAGGGCCGCCAAAAAACTTGCAATTTTTTGCATTTTCAACCATCACATTTCATTGCAAAACAACCGTTGTATGTCATTAATATTTTTTTTGTTAAAACTAAAGCTGTAACGTGGAGTTTTTGCACGTTTGCATACTTTAAGTGGATTTTTTCTGCATTTCTGTATAAGTGCAAAAGCATACTTATGTTGAAGGAAAATGTGATCCAGGAGTGGGGTCTCGACTTATCGAACGAAACAATTACAACACCGAGTGCCGCAACCTTAAAGTACACAAACTTCTTGTTGGCAACGGCATCTGGGAAAGTAGAAGGAGTAAAAGGTCCTGGAGAACTTGCGACTCCTTTTGAAAAAACCAAGGTTGCGGCATACACATTGGGTGCAATGGCCCCTTGCATGAGGCTTTATGTTTTTCTTGGTAAGGAGCTCAAATCACTTGCAGATGCTGAAGGACATAAGCACCCCTACGAGAAATGGATCGACAAATACTCCTCTGAAGCCTATCAGGTTCAAAAATAATTCTTTTTCCTGATTGACAACTTGAAACTTTCATGTGTGCCAAAAAAGATAATAGCTCTTAGGCCATGTTTGCAACCATAAGCTAGCTTCTAAGCAAAACCTTAATAAAAAAGAGACATTTAGTTACCCATAGACAGATAGGCTAGCTTTTTTTCAAATGCTACTTTAAGTAGCATTTCAATATGCTCCAGGGGATTTTATTTAAAATAATACCCCGTATATAGCTTATAAGCTAACTTATTTTGTCAAGCTTATTAAAAAGACCGACCCTAAACTATCTTTTTGTAATGCTACTTAAGTAGCATTTTAATAAGCTCTAGGGGCTTTTTTTCCAGTTCTTTCCAAAATCATGCCCCTTATATTTTTCCAATTAATTTTTCACTGTGTCCTTTAAGGTCATTTTACATTGTCATATAGCTTATAAGCCAACTTATTTTTTGAGCTTATTAAAAAGGACCTATATGATTAACCATTAAACTTGCTTTTTTCAAACACTACTTAAAGTAGCGTTTAATTAATTTTTTACCGTGTCCTTATTGAGAGTTGTTCTTGATCTTGAATTTTGTTTTTTATGAAATTAGGCAGCCATGCTCCAGACCGAAGACTTGCTGGACAAATTAAGCGTCTCTTTGACGGGTGAAGAGCTCGACACGATGCAAAAGCTTTATCATCAAGCACTGAAACTCGAGATGGAATTCTTCTTAGCCCAGCCGGTTGATCAGCCGACCGTTCTTCCGTTATCGAAACAGCACGTTCCTTCACAACACCGCCTTATGATCTTTTCCGATTTCGACTTGACATGCACAGTGGTGGATTCGTCCGCCATTTTGGCCGAGATTGCTATAGTCACTGCACCGAAGTCCGATCAAAGTCAACCCGAAAGTCAAAGTCAAATCACAAGGATACCCTCAGCTGACTTGAGAAACACGTGGGAGGTGCTCTCGAGACAGTACTCAGAAGAGTACGAACAATGCATGGAAAATATGTTGGCCAATGAGAAAGGTAAGTTTCAAATCAAACCAAACGAGCTATGCTATATTGTATCTAATAGAGTATTGAAAGCCAAAATCTCTAAAAGAAATTATATTCAACTTTAACAGCTACTCTAGTTTAGCAATTTTAATATTAATTATATTATTAGAATATTCAATGTGTTTAATAAAGTATTATGTCTCTCTCTTAAATATTTGGTTGGAGTATTGAGATAATCATTTCTCTCTCTATTTAGATATTTCTCCAAATTTAGAGATTTTTTCTAATCTCTCCCCTTTTTTCTCTAATTTAGCATAGTGTTGGAGCAAGAAAAATGCTAAAATCCGTCTTTTCTTCATTTTAGCATAAGAGCATCTCCAACAACTTCTCCAAAATGGAGAAAATAGGGATTTAGGACTGTTTTTTGCTCCAACAATTTTCAAATAGGAGAGAGAGTGCAAAAATCTTCAAATTTGGAGAACTCTTTAAAAATGATTACCATGAGAGAGATTATATTTAACCAATAGGAATTTTTGAAATAAAATGTTTAGGGGAGATAAATAACATTTTATTAGATATAAGTAAGGATGTTATCTCCAAAATGGAGAATATGTTGGAGTTGAATGTAATTTTTTATAGAGATTTTGTACTTTGGTTCTCCGGTTTTGGAGATTTTTTGGAGATGCTTTTATATCCCACCAGAAGGTGAGGTTGGGGGGTAAAGATGTATGCAGACGTAACCTAGTAACCTCTACCCTGAAGAGTATAGTGGTTATTTATTTCTATGAAGACCAAATTGAATATTTAATTTTATTTGTGAAATCAAATTGAATATATTTTTTTGGGTGTTTTTGTAGTTGAGAGCTTTGACTATGAGGGACTGAAGAAAGCACTCGAACAACTATCGGGATTTGAGAGAAGGGCAAACACTAGAGTGATTGAATCGGAGGTACTAAAGGGGTTGAATCTAGAAGATATTAAACGTGCGGGCGAACGGCTTATTCTCCAAGACGGTTGCATGCGGTTCTTTCAGAGCGTCACCAAGAACGAGAATTTGAACGTGAATGTCCATGTGCTATCGTATTGTTGGTGTGGTGATCTTATTAGATCCGCTTTCTCATCAGGTATTATCATCGCAACTTCTAACTTATTTGATAGTTTATTTTTATTGCAAATAATCCATCAATGTTTTGAAAATGCATAAAAGAAACACTACCCTTTGCAAGAATTAGCAATTTTTGCAACAAAAAAAAGGAAGCTTTTTTTGGTTCTCATGAACTTATTGTTGGAAAATTATGCAAATTTGTATATAATTCTCTTATATACATAACAAGGTTCTTGTTTTTTTGTTGTTGTACATGGTTCATGAAAAGAAATCATTAAATAGTGATTGTGTATGATAAATTTAGTTCATTTTGATAGTGTCTATCACTTTGCGTTTTTTGGTAATTGTGGGTGTTTGGGCCTGTTTGCTCGCACCTTGACCAATTTGTGGGGCCCTGAAGATAACAGTCAGGAAAATCTTCATTGGCTCTGAAGAGAGTTGAACTCGCTATCTATGGGAACCATAATTAGCATTCCTAAAACTTGTTCTCGAGATACAAGTGAAAAGAATTTCAAATTTCAATTGAGAAAGTTATAGTCAACCCTCTCTCAAGTGTGTATTTGGTACAATGGGACAGGACGGACATTATAGTACAAAAAGATGTCCCACTAATGGGTCAAGATTGGTAAATTACTAAACTAACCTTACACCGACTCTTTCACCCGCTTACCTCATTTTCATGTGTCTAGAGACCCGTCTGCATACCAAATGCATCCCAAGACTATTTCCACATATACATAACATCTATTCATAAAATTGCGCCTTTTTTTTGTTAAATGAACAGGGGGAATACAAGTAATTCATGTGCATGCAAATGAACTGGAGTACGAAGGCTCTCTATCGACAGGCGAAATTGTGAAAAAGGTCGAATCCCCAATTGATAAGCTTCAGGCTTTTACTGACATCCTCGGAAAAAGCGACGAAACAAATGTGACTGTTTACATTGGGGACTCGGTTGGTGACTTGCTTTGCCTTCTTGAAGCCGATATCGGCATAGTGATCGGCTCGAGTTCAAGTCTTCGAAGAATCGGGGCCCATTTTGGCGTTTCCTTCATCCCGTTGTTTCCGGGCTTAGTGAAGAAGCAAAAAGAATATGTGGACGGAAATTCGTTCTGTTGGAAAGGGTTGTCAGGCGTTCTGTATACGGTTTCGAGTTGGGCAGAAGTACATTCTTTCATCATCGGTTCTTGAAAAGAAAACCGGTTTTATGTGTAGGTATAGCGCGAAAAAGGAGGCATCTTTACGTATTATAATAGGAATGAAAAGATACAAGTTTCTTGATGGCTGGTTTTAGTATGGGCCACGTATTTTTCGTAATCTTGGCGTATTTTTCATCTCGCAACAGGATTTTTCTGCTCACAGGAATGGTGTTTTTGCGATAAGGTGAAATGGGTATGAATCTTTTTTGGTGATTTTTGATGAATTTGATTAGATTTTTGTTTAATTTTGTTGGTGCTTGCAGGGATGATGAATGGTGTTATCATAAGCTGGGAGGATCTGTTAATCATGAAAATTCAAAGTTTTGACTATTGATTTGCTACTTGATGATATATACATATATTTTTGATTCAAATTTTTGGTTGGTAAATATGTGGAAAATGTTGTGATGAACCTCTGGGAAAACATTGAATGCAACAAATGCTATTTTTCTAGTTGATATTCTTCTTTTGATACATATGAAAGTGAGTTTGTGACTTCAAATTGGGGTCTTAGAAAGATTCATGCATAGGGTCCGTTTACCAAAAATTCTTATCAGTAAGCACTTTTCGAGAAAAGAGTTACATTCAATTATCATATGGTGTAACTTTGTTAAAATGGATTGTTGGTAAGCATTTTAAATGTTGTCCTTTAGCTCTTTGCCTTGGCTATTATTGGGTGAGTCTCTTAGTCTTCGTCATGATTAACCAATAAAAGAAAATGTATTTGATAAGTGTTTACCACAGCAAGTGTTTAGTAAACGGTCCCTAACTTCATTTTTAGGTTGTTGTCGGGTTATCGGTCAGCTTATGCATACGGACTAATTCTTTGTGCAAACATGAATTGCCTGGAGTTGTTTGCAAGTGAATCTTCATGGTCTTAAGGGCTTCGGCATTATTTAGATTCAAATCTGAGAAAGAAGAGATTTTTACTTCTTCAAGAGCCTTAAAGCGTTTCATAGTTCAAATATTTAATTTGAAAAAATCATTTCAAGAATGTTGATTTTAAACTCAAAATCATATTGTATTTTGGAAGGGATAGGTATTGAAGTTCATAATGTATTTTACTTATTTCACCATCAATTTTTATATCTTTTTAAATATACTAAAATTAATAAGATAATGTTTTACGTAAAATTTTAGATAAATACCAACACTAACCCCAAGAATATGGATGATTGGCTTATGAAAACTCTCTATAAGGCCATCTGTACCACCCTCGGGTGGGGGCGTCGGGCTTGGCCTCGACTTCAGGGGGTAAGGCACAACACACGTACACCCCTGCATCGGGCTTGGCACGGGCAAGGCCTTCGGTGTTGGAAATCTAGTTAAATTTGTGGTTTTTAACTAACTTTGAACACATTTAATTATATATGTGTGTGTTATATATATAATAAACTTTTTGCGGGTTTGTATTCTCATATATGAGAGCTTAGGAATCATGTATTATGTTATGTGTCCAAAATAAATCAAGTGTGAATGAGATATCGATGTCCAAAGTAGTACCTTTGGAACCCGGTTTTAATATTTGTAACCGGAAAATACAATTTGATTTTAAAATCAAGTTTGAATATTTGTAACCGAAAATTTAGTTTGTTTTTAAATTTATTTCGGTTATGATTTCATTGTAATAAAAATCATAGCGGTTACAATCTTGAGATTTAAGACGGCGGTTACAATCTTGAGATTTAAGACGTCGGTTACAATCTTGAGAATTAAAACAATAATTAATTCGTCGGTTTCATAGAATTGATTTTCAATATAAAAAGGGACCAAGGGGTTCATTCTTAAACACACTACTGCACACTTCATTCTTCAACCTCTCTTGTCTCTCTACGGCACACGAGTTTTCCGGCGACTTTTCCAGGCAAGTTTTATGTCCGAGAGTACACTGCTTTCGCTGTTGTACCCTGGGAACAGACGACGAATCTGTTTAAGGGTATCGTGTGCAACACGAGCCTCAACTGTTTTTTATTAACGAATATGTTCTTCTTTCTTTATGCTTTTTCCTTTTTGTTCGATACTGTAAGAAAAAGAATCTGTTTTTTATTTTAAGTTATATATAAAATGTTTTTTGCTTCTACTCCATTTCTAACAATCTTAAACAGATTCGAGTTTGTTTCCAATTAAAAATTACTTTACTGTTTTTTGTAAACAGTTTCATTATAATGATCATAAGCAGATCTTCTTATATATGTGTGTATATATATAACGAAATGAACATTATATTGTTTTGTACAGTTTTCGAATATGTTATTTTGGAGGTGTTTATGCAGTTTCTGAAACTACTGTTGTACCGTTCTGTAAAACTATTTTATGAACAATTTAGATAAATTGTTCTGGGTTGTTAAACTGCTTTGTACAGTTTTATATATAAAAAATGTTCTTGTAAAACTTAGAAAATATCGTGCATTTTATAAACTCATAAACTCGAGAATGTGAATTTGAGTTCAAGGATTAAAATTTTGTGATTTGTTTCAATTTTAAGTCACATTGTTATGTGTTTTCAGAAACCAAAATGGTCAGAAGTTCAAACAGTTTCTCCCATAGAGATGTTAAATCTCGGGATCAAGATTTTGAGACAATTGGTTTTCTTAACACGAAACAATGATGTCGGCTGCTCGAGGATGGTTTTTGGATACGTTGGCCGAAAATCATGTTACTAACTCTCGGTCGGTTTTTGTTGATTACAAAAGTATCGAGGGAAATGTGAGACTATTAAACTGACAACGTCTGTAGGTTATCGGTATAGGAACAGGGAAGTTAAAATGTTCAAATGGAAAGACCTTGACTCTTGAGAAAGGTTCTTAATGTTCCTAAAATATCCAAGAAACTAGTTAATGCGGGAGAATTAACAAAAAATGGATGTGTTATAGTACTCCATTCCTGAGCGGTGATACATGGGCAAGGAAGTATCTTGCACGGAAAGAAAATAGGTTGGTTATACCAGTTGGATCTCAATGACGTTATCGATATCTCAGACGATGAGAGTTTTGGGGATAGTAATTCTATCTAGTTTATCCTTGATGTATCTTTATAAAGTTTGGAAAACGAAATCCAAGTCATAACTTTATAAACGAAATAACATATTTGAAATTCTATCTAGTTTATCGCTTGAATTTTGTTTTCCAAACTTTATAAAGATACATCAACGATAAACTAGATAGAATTACTATCCCCAAAACTCTCATCGTCCGAGATATCGATAACGTCATCGAGATCCAATCGGTATAACCAACCTATTTTCTTACCGTGCAAGATACTTCTTTGCCCATGTATTACCGCTCGGGAATGGAGTACTATAATACATCCCTTTTTTGTTAAGTCTCCCGCAGTAACTAGTTTCTTGGATATTTTAGGAACATGAAGAACCTTTCTCAAGAGTCAGGGTCTTTCCATTTGAACATCTAAACTTCCCTGTTCCTATAACGATAACCTTCAGACGTTGTCAGTTTAATAGTCTCACATTTCCCTCGATACTTTTGTAATCAACAAAATCCGATCGAGAGTTAGTAACATGATTTTCAGCCAACGTATCCGAAAACCATCCTCGAGCAGCCGACATCATTGTTTCTCGTGTTAAGAAACCAATTGTCCCAAAATCTTGATCCCGAGATTTAACATCTCTACGGGAGAAACTGTTTGAATTTCTGACCATTTTGGTTTCTGAAAACACATAACAATGTGACTTAAAATTGAAACAAATCACAGAATTTTAATCCTTGAACTCAAATTCACATTCTCGAGTTTATCAGTTTATAAAATGCACGACATTTTCTAAGTTTTACTAGAACATTTTTAATATATAAAACTGCACAAAGCAGTTTAACAACCCAAAACATTTTATCTAAATTGTTCAGAAAATAGTTTCACAAAATGGTACAACAGTAGTTTCAGAAAGTGCATAAACACCTCTGAAATAACATATTCGAAAACTGTACAAAACAGTATATGTTCATTTCGTTATATATATATATATATACATACATATATAAGAAGATCTACTTATGATCGTTATAATGAAACTGTTTACAAAAACACTAAAGTAACCCAGAACAATTTATCTAAATGCTTGATTGGTTCTATAAAGTTTACATCTAAAAGATATACACAGCTCCCAATATACCACGTCTCGAGATATCACGTCTTAACAATCTGAATGTTAATCATGTTCGAAAATAAGTTCTACATGAATTAATATAAGATGTTGGACATCGCTTATCCTAAAATCGACATCATGAAATAGTACCCTAAAATGTGGGGGTACCAATTGGAAATAATAATAAAAAAATGATGTGATAATTAATTCGTTTAATTGTTTGTCGGTTAAGAATTAATTACGTCAGTTACGAATTTCGGGGTTTAATTTGTTTAACTGTTTGTCGGTTACGAATTAATTACGTCAGTTATGAATTTCGGTTTTAATTCGTTTAATTGTTTGTCGGTTACAAATTAATTACGTAGGTTATAATTTCAACTTTTAATTCATATAATTGTTTGTCAATAATGAATTAATTATTGCGGTTATAATTTGTTTAGTTACGACTTAATGATTCATGTATGATTTTGAAGATACCGAGCAACCAGTTGGTTGGTGGTCACACTTGGAGAGACTTGCAAATCTAGAAATCCTAAAACACTTGATAAGCTATGATATCTTAACGGTGAAAAGGATGGAGAAAAACATGGATCATTGGATCCATAAATGACATGCCATGTAATTATACATTGGTATTTTATCTATACATTGGATCATCAAAGGAAGGTCTACATTACTTTGATATATATTCGATAGTAACGCGAATAACATCCGTTAGGATCGTTTTGGCAATTACAGCCATTAGAATCTAGGGAATATTTTTTCATAATGTATCAAACTATCCTCAATATACTATTGTGTGTATCAACCTATAAAAATTCCTTTTGTATGTATCAAACTTTATTTTTCAGCCATTTGTGTTACAAAATGACCGGTAACCGGGTTACCCGGTAACTCCGACCATCTTCTCCGGTGGTCTTCTCCGGCCATCTTCTCTAGCCACCTCCAACCTTTTTCTTCGACCACCTCCACCAATATCCACCGCCGACTTCCACCGCCGACCTCCACCGCCGACCTCCACCGCCGACCTCTATCGTCGCCCACATCTACCATCGTTTACCACCACCACCACCATCGTTGACCTCCTCCGCTGTAAACACCCAGAATTTTGGTAAATAAGAATCTCGGCTCTTTTGTCTCATACTCTTGTTTGTCCTAAAATCCCGGTTCCATATTTAAGAGAAAGTCATTTTATGAAACTCTCTCTCTCTCTCTCTCTCTCTCATGCTTCAGCCCAAAGTTGGAAAAATAAGGTTGTAGCCTCGGTACACTCCCTGCGATTGTGCCATGCTATTGTGCCACTGGCACAATAGCATGTCACTATCACCAAGGCCCTTTTTGCGATTATGCCATGCGATTGTGCCACTGGCGCAATAGCATGGCACTATAGCCCGCGTGTACCTGGATGCTTAAATACACCATTTCAGCCTCTTCTTCTCACTTCTCACCCAAAACTTCTTCTCTCTTCTTCTCCCTTCTTTGAAAACGATTTTAGGGCTATGGATGCACCATCTCCATATGATTCCATGAATCAATCTTCAAGCTAGCAAGTTATAATAGCTAAACCTTCTTCATCTCTTCCACCTAAAGCTTCCATTTCCACCATTGGAGAGTTCTTCATTTCTAGGGTTTCACTCCAAACCTAAGGGGTAAGTTTTATTCCAAGTTTAAGCTTAGATCTTGTCTATATGATGAAGGTTATGAGCTAATCTAAAAGTATTAACTTCTTATCAGTTTAGGTTTCATCCAAATCACTCAACTAGGGTTTCAATAGATTTGGGGCTTTTAGCTTTACGAGTCTCAAGGTGAGTTTCTAAACCTTTTGTTAAAAACTGGATACACCTCATCTTGCTTGGTATAACATGCACTCTTAAAATATAGCAATAAATGTGATTATGGTTAGAAATGCCTAAAATGGTAGATTGATGATAATTACGTTTTATATGATTTAATGGTAATTTATATGGTTATATTGAGTTGGAAAATGACATGCTCATGAGGTGTGAACCAATTCATGTTTTCTGTGTGCTGATTTTTATGTATGTCATGGTATGATAGATAGAAAAAGAACTTCCATTGATTTGGGTATGATGCGTAGAATGAAGGTCATGAGACCTTTGGGAATATTTAAAGTATATATATAACATGAACGGCTATATTTGTGTGGAGGTCGAAATAGACCGGTTATCATCAATACGCTAAATATAGTCCGAGGGACTCTATGTTTTGTGTTGTTGGATTGACTTTGAGAACCCATGGATTATATGCGGCTCTGTATGAGTAGTGATTTATATGCGGCTCTGCATGAGCAGGGATTTTTATGCAACTCTAGATGAGCTAGGACGATTTAGTAATGAGTAGAGATTTATGCTTGGCTCGGTTAAGAGCATGATTGAAATGGTAGGCTATAAAGCCAGTGCCTAGAGAGGCTAGCATATGGGTTTTATCACCCTGGTGTGTCGTCTCTTTGGAGATGGACTTGATGGTGAAAGTGGAGTACTTCCACTGTTCCTAAGGATAACAGTTAATTAATAAAAGAGGATCTTTTATTATGTTTCACTTGCATGTTTTATTTAGGGTTTATTTCATCGGAGTGTATCCAACTTGTCACGAAAAGTTATTGTATGTATTAGACTTTGATTTTGTCCATTGTATGTATCAAACTTATAAAAACCTACCATTTGATGTATTTTGATACACTTTTGTGACAAGTTGGATACACTTTGTGGCAAGTTGGATACACTTTCGTGGTAGGTTTTGATAAGTTTGATACATACACTCGGTAGTTTTGATATGTTTGATACATACAATAGAAAAAATAGAAGTTCAATACATACAATAACTTTTCGTGACAAGTTGGATACACTCCGGTGAAGTAAACCCTTTTATTTATATGAAATATGATGTATACAACTCACTAGGCTCTTTTGGCCTAACACTTGTTTGGTGTCGATGTATATCCCAGGTTCTAGTGGCAAGCAAGCGTAGGGTTGAGAGATGAGCATTGGGGGATGCTTATGGGATCTGGACCTTTGTACCAACCTTTCTTTTAAGGTTTTTGTTAGCTCCAATTTTTGGGGTGTTACAACCGCAGTCTATCTCCACCATCATTCACACCATCACCGTCGATCTCCACCGCCGTCCACCTCTACCATTCTCACCACCACCACCACCGTTGACCACCCAAAACCAACCAAAATTGACATTACATAACCCAAAACCACCCAAAACTGTCATCCCGTTGCAAAACACCTCAGACCACCGTCCCAACTGCCTGTAACCACAAAAGGAATTTTTATAGGTTGATACACACAATAGTATATCGGGGATAGTTTAATACATTTTGAAGAAGTACTCCCTAGAATCTATATGGAGCAGTCATGGGGATTTGTTGCCCAAGGAAAGGAGAACAAGGTGTGTAAACTTGTTAAGTCCTTATATGGCCTAAAACAAGCTCCAAAGCAATGGCATCAAAAGTTTGATCAAGCCATGTTGGAAAATGGTTTTAAAATAAGTGAGTGTGATAAGTATAAAAGACAACACTCATGGTTATGTCATCCTATGTATACGTTGATGATATGCTTACCATCGGTAGTGATGAAAAAATGATAAGGTACACGAAGGATATGGTGAAATCTAAGTTTGACATGAAAGACATGGGTTAACAGATGTGATACTTGGAATCAAGAGCACAAGAACTCAAAATGGTCTAGTGTTAAGTCAAACACATTATGTGGACAAGATTCTTGAGAAATTTTAATAAAGGAGACACTAGTATAGCTAGAACTCCGATTGACACTAGTCAACACTTATCCAAAAATAGAGAGGATGGTGTTGCACAAGTGGAATACTCAAGAATAATCGGCAGTCTGATGTATCTTATGAGTTGTACCAGACCTGACTTAGCATATGTAGTAAGCAGGCTAAGTAAACACTAGTAACCCGAGTGTTGAACACTGGAAGAGCATTACTAGATTGTTAATGTACTTACGATATACAAGAGTGTATGGACTATATACTATGGAAGATATCCAATTGTAATCGAAGGATACAGTGATGCAAATTGGATATCTGATATAAAATATTCCAGATCTACAAGTGGATATGTGTTTACACTTGGAGGTGCGACTATATCTTGGAAATCGTCTAAGCAAACTGTTATAGCCAGATCCATGATGGAATCTGAGTTTATCACCCTAGATAAATGTGGCGAGGAAGCAGAGTAGTTGTGTTTGTTTGTGGAGGATATAAGGATATTCCTAAATGGCCTAAGCCAGTAATGGCCATCTGTATACATTGTGATAGCCATCGGCAATTGGTAGAGCTCAAAGTACAATGTATAATGGGAAGTCTAGACATATTAGACGTAGACATAATACGATACGACAACTACTCTCTACTGGAGTTATCTCTATAGACTACGTGAAGTCAAAAGATAGCATTACAAATCCGCTTACTAAAGGTTTGAGTAGAGACTTAGTTTATAAATTATAAGTCCTCAAGAGGAATGGGACTTAAGCTGTAACAACTCGAATCCAAATTTCCAACATTTAACGGAAATATTTAACAAAAACTCAATCAAAGTAACCTTGACAGCGGAAGTATTGCAAAAAGGCTAAAGTCTTAAAATTGATGATGATTGAAACAAAAGGACCATCTTCACGAAAATGTATCCAACTTTACCCTTATTCCTATTGTGTGTATCCAACTACAAAATGTGCTATTGTATGTACTATACTTTCAAAATGTGCTATTGTATGTAATATTGTACTTATTTACTGTTGAAATAGTACATGCAATAACATGTTTTTTAAAAGTATAGTACATACAATAACATATTTTTAAAAATATAGTACATGCAATAGCACTTTTTGAAAGTATAATACATACAATAGCACATTTTGAAGTTGGATACACACAATAGGAATAAGGGTAAAGTTGAATACATTTTGGTGAAGATAGTCCGAAACAAAATCCAACATTTAAGCAAAGAAACTCCTCAACAAGGTCCAAACAAAACCAGATAATAAGTTTTAACCAACCAAACATTTTAAGTTTAATTTATAAAATAACGTTTTCCCCAAAGTACTGAGGTGAGCCTTGACCACGTCGGAGCATCAAGCAGGTCTCTTTCCCTAATCCTTGCCAAAAGAACCTGCAACTAAAGAGTAAACCACCACGGGTTAAGCTTTACGCTTAGTGAGCACAAACCACACTATATATAAACCACATATCACATAATCACATACGAAAATAAGAACTGGTCATGCAACACATAAATGTCCTTACGGCTCTCTACCATCAAGGACCGTAGACTCTAGTACCAGGCTACCACACCACCGATACCCACGGTGGCCACCACCACTACAATGGGCACGACCAAAGATACATGTCAATCTCATATAACCACAACACGTATACGTGCAATTAGCATACATAGCTACACACAGAGGGTTAATGTGCTCACCTGTCACAATGCCTCAAGACACGTAATTGAATCACCACAAGTATCAAACACCTATATTACATACACATGCACACACATATTAAAACCCAACCTCAATGAGTTCTAAGCCACGACCCGACCCCTTAACCGAAATGATCTAGCTACGGTAGTCCAATTTCTCCCAAATTTCACGAAACACCGTGTACTATCATCCCTTAGGGGAATATAAACCAGAAAACCCCAAACGACCCTTAACGAGAAAAGTCCAAAATCAACACAAAAAGATCTCGCGTTATCGAGATCCAAATTTTGCGTTCGCGAAGCGACGACGAAACGAAAAATCCCTGAGACTAGGAAGCTCGCAACGCGAGCTTCTTTCCTCGCGGCGCGAAATGGCACCAGACTCTTCCAAATCGTCCTATTTTCGAGAAAACGACCAAAATCATGGTTTTTCACCCCAAGGCTTTGAACCAGTCAATTTATACCAAAAACATGTAATTAAACAACCCCAAATCAACTAACAACAATCCTTTAACATGTACCAAACTTTAAAACAACTAATTGACAATCCATTGATCACCAATTTCACTTTTTAAACTTCCAAAAACCTACTTTTTCCTTAAACTCCAAAAAGGAACAATATATTAAGGAATTGACATCCATACCTTAAAGAATGCCACTAGTCAATCGTGAATTGCACAATTGTTACTCCAATTGGTTGTTCTCCTCCTTCAATTTGGAACTCCAAAAATCGCCTAACACCTCCTCTCTGCCTCTCCAAGTCGTTTCCAGGGAATGGAATGGGAGGAGTTAGGATTTTAACCCATTTATATACAAAGCAACCACAACCTTCCACTTTGAAGAATGACACCAAAGCCCTTAAAGTTCTAAACTTTATATAAACAACTTATAAGTTAACATAACATAACACTAATGTCGTTAAAACACAAATTAGGAAAACAGGGTGTTACATAAGCCCTTGAATTAATAATTCATGCAAAGGAAAACCTTACCCAGAAGACTAGAGATCCCAAAATCTGGGTTTAAAAGGACAACCTAGTTGTATGAATAAGAGAGGTCATTGTGGGGGGAGTTAATAAACTTTTTAGTTCATTTGGTTATCAGTGACATTAAGGATAAGTCTATAACTTTTAATGATTATGGAAAATCACCTATATGAGAGAGAAGTGGGGTCGTTTCAAAAGAAATTGTTGGGGCGCAATTCCTAAAAGCTCTTGCTGAACTAGGCTAGTGTTCATGACCATAACGAACAAGACTAGAGGATATGAACTTGTTAGGAAGAATTTTGCATGAAACATATTAATTGTCGTCTACATAAACAACAGTTCAGTTCAAGGACATTGAGTCCACTGAAAGCTAGGAGACTAAGGGGTTGTTTACCAAAACTTGTTTGTCTGTCTGTATGTATAAATTTGTCTGTTTAGATAAATTGATGTTGGTGTTTACTTTTTTATCTGAATCAACAGTCTGAATGATACAAATGACTGATTTACCCTTAACTATAGATTATAAGTTATTTATTTTTTTAAATGGATTTATATTTCTTAAACACAATATTATTCAAACAACAAAGCATGTACTTATAAATTCATTGAATAATCCAACAATCAAATATAAAGCTGATAGGGTTAATATTTTAACCCTATTATATAAGTAGTTTCGGTAATTTTTATATAATTGTAAAGCTAAAAGACGTTATAAATCCTATATTTCGACATATTTGACATCTTATAAAAATTTGAACTTTACATTATTATAGACAATTAGTCTAATTTAAAATGTTTACTATGCAGATTTAGAATCATGGGCCTCAAACTTCGTCTACAATGGAAGAAGAAAATATATTTTTAGAAGAACTGTCATTTCCTGGAAACCCACCTAATGAGAGGTACAATAATGATGGTTTACCTCCACCTCTACTACCACCTCCTGGAGGTAATGGTAGAAATCGGCAGCAAGACATCCAACCACATGTGGCAGAACCACATGTTGGTCCTGTACCTATCATTCCGGAACCTGGACCACAAGTTCAGCAGGAAAATCCAGTTAATGGAATTTTAAGAAATCCTCCACCACCTCTTAATAATAATCGGCAGATTGAAGATGCAGAACAACACATCTTTCGTCTGGCCAATTCCAAAGATAACAATATGATGGATTATGCTATTCCTATTGTACATCAATTACAAACAGGAATACGTGATCCAACATGTTATGTCCCGCATTTTGAGCTAAAAACTGTGATGTTTCAAATGTTATAGAATAGTGGTCAATTTGTAGGATTGTCAAAAGAAGACCCGCATGCTCATCTCAGATCTTTCTTAGAAATTGCAGGATCATTTAGACTACGAGGAATAGCTTATGATGCTTTAAAATTAAAACGTTTTCCTTTTTCATTAAGTCATCATGCCAGAGCATGGTATAATTCCTTAAAACCAAACTCTATTTACTTGGGATCAAATGGCTGAAGTATTTAAAAAATATATATTTTCCACCATTAAGAAAAGCTCAGTCTAGAAATGAGATCTATACTTTCAGACAAGATGATGATGAAGCAGTTCCCACAGCATGGGAAAGATTTAAAGAATTGTTGAGAAAATGCCCTCACCATGGCATTCCCTACTGCATTCAGCTAGAGACATTTTATAATGGCTTGAATTACCCAGCCAGACAGATGCTCGATGCTACTGTAGGAGGAGGTTTTACTGCTAGTTCTTATAATGAAGGATACAATATTCTTGAAAAGATTTCAAACAACAATGGACATTGGGCAGACTCTCGTGTAAAACCTTTACAACTACCTGGTACCAAGGATGATGATAATTATTCAACACTTGCTACTCAAGTACGTGATATGGCAGTGATGCTTAAAAATCTCACTACTAACAAGCAAGTGGTGTCTAGTATCAACACCCCTGAACCAGCAGAGTTACCTGTCCAATGTGCATATTGTGGTGGAAATCATCTTTTTGATAATTGTCCTGGAAATCCGGAAAAAGTCAATTACACTGGTAATAATGACAAGACTGGACCTTTTTCACCAACCTACGATCCTGGATGGAGAGAGCATCCAAATTTAAAATGGAACAACCCTTCTCTTAACTCACAGTTACCTAGGATACAAGGTCAAACTAACCATTATCCTCAACAGCAAAGACAGTCCAATTTTCAAAACCAAGGACAGTCACATTTTCAAAATCAAAAGCGTGTTCACTTTCAAGATGAGGAACCACCTAGATTTCAACACACTTCACACAACCACTCACAGAACCACCAACAAACCACCTCTCCTAGATACCAACCAAGGCAAAACCAACAGGTTAAACCTTCACTGGAAGCCATGAAGAAAGGGTTTATTTCTCCAACCCAAGCATCAATCAAAAACCTTGAGACCCAAGTAGGTCAGATGGCTCTAGAAATTAGGAATAGGTCAGCTGGCTCTCTACCTAGTGACACTGAGATTCCTCAGAGACCAGGGAAAGAGCATGTTAAAGCTGCAACTTTAAGAAGTGGACAAGACCTGAATAAGTCTGAAAAGAAGATAAAAGTCCTGAAAAGAACTTTGCATCACCATCTTCTACAATAATCAGATTTGACTCTCCTGCCATAGCAGAGTCAGATTTCACCTCACCTGTCCCTAACTTTCCACTTTTGTCTCCTGAAACATCTACAGGACATCAAAGGACAGGGTGGAAACCTCAAGAGCACACCAGTACTAAGGTATCACAACCTGGTGACAGTCCCAAGACCACTAGCAATACACTTCCCAATGAGATAGACAACAGTTTATCCACCACTGTGATAAAACCTCTCTACCATACCTTCACCACCTAAACCTCAAAAGAATACAACTCCCACTCCGGTCTCTCTTTATGTTCCTTACCCCCAAAGGTTAAGGAATCAGAAGGAATAAGCTCAATTTAGAAAGTTTCTTGATGTTTTTAAGCAATTGCATATCAACATACCTTTGTTAGAAGTGATTGAACAAATGCCAAATTATACAAAATTTCTAAAAGATATTTTAAGCAAAAAGAAAAAATTAACTGAGTATGAGACCGTGGCTTTAACTGAGGGGGTGTAGCGCTTTGATAACCAGCAAAATTCCTCCTAAAATGAAAGACCCAGGAACTTTTACCATCCCATGTTCTATAGGAGGTAAACCAATAGGGAAAGCTTTATGTGATTTAGGTGCTAGCATAAACCTTATGCCTTTATCTGTCTTTACCACCCTAGGAATAGGTGAAGCAAGACCCACCACTATATCTATTCAGTTAGCTGATGAGTCCATAGTTTGGCCTAAAGGCAAGATTGAGGATGTTTTGGTGCAAGTAGATAAAATTATTTTTCCTGCAGATTTTATCATCCTTGATTGTGAAGTTGATCAAGATGTCCCTATTATTCTAGGTAGACCTTTATTAGCAACAGGTAGAACACTGATAGATGTCCAAAAAGGTGAACTAACCATGAGAGTTCAAGATCAAAAGGTAACCTTTAATGTTTTAGACTCCCTTAGATACCCTGAGGATAAAGAAGAATGTTCCACTTTAAGTGAGATTGAATCTTGGTGCCAAGAAAAGACTTTAGGAGAAATCTTGTGGGATGAAAACACCGATGATGAGGAAGAAGAGGAGAGTGAGGAAGTACCCTTAGTAGCTGCTGCATTTGAAATCTTAGAGACCGAGGATAGGAAAACTTTTGTCCCATCACTAGAAGTTGCACCAAACCTAGAATTAAAACAACTTCCTACACATTTAAAATATGCCTTTTTAGGAGAATCAGGAAAGTTACCTGTCATTATTTCATCATCATTAGAAATAGACCAGGAAGAAAAATTGATTAAAATGTTAAAACTCCATACCAAGGCCATAGGATGGCCATTGCTGATCTAAAGGGCATAAGCCCAACCATTTGTCAGCATAAGATAGTTTTGAAAGATAAAAATTTCAACTCTGTTGAGCCTCAAAGGAGACTTAATCCAGTAATGAAAGATGTTGTCAAAAAGGAAAATCTGAAATGGTTATATGCTGATATCATTTATCCTATTGCCAGCAGTACATGCGTTAGTCCTGTACAGTGTGTACCCAAAAAGGGTGGGATCACTGTAATACAAAATGATAAAAATGAACTTATTCCTACTAGGACAGTAACTGGTTGGAGAATCTGTATGGATTATAGGAGGCTTAACAAAGCTACTCAGAAAGACCATTTTCCATTACCTTTTATTGACCAAATGCTAGACAGATTAGTAGGTAAGGAATTTTATTGTTTCCTAGATGGTTACTCTGGCTATAATCAGATTGCAATAGCTCCCGATGACCAGGAAAAAACCACATTTACATGTCCTTATGGAACCTTTGCTTTTCGAAGGATGCCTTTTGGACTGTGTAATGCCCCTGCCACTTTTCAAAGATGTATGATGTATAATTCTCTGACATGTTAGAAAAATCCATGGAAGTCTTTATGGATGATTTTTCAGTATATGGGACATCATATGACATTTGTTTGCAAAACCTAGAAAAGATTCTTAACAGATGTGAAGAAACTGATATAGTTTTAAACTGGGAGAAATGTCATTTTATGGTTAAAGAAGGCATAGTGTTAGGGCATCTTATCTCCAAAAGGGGAATAGAGGTAGACAAAGCCAAGTTAGAGGTGATTGAAAAATTACCTGAACCAACAACAGTCAAGGGGATCAGAAGTTTCCTTGGCCATACAGGTTTCTATAGGAGATTTATAAAAGATTTTCTAAAATATCTAAACCTCTTTGTTTACTATTACAACATGACCATACCTTTGATTTCAATGAAGAGTGCAAAAATGCTTTTAAAATTTTGAA
The DNA here is from genome assembly GCA_030169165.1 of Centaurea solstitialis. Classification (NCBI taxonomy): domain Eukaryota; kingdom Viridiplantae; phylum Streptophyta; class Magnoliopsida; order Asterales; family Asteraceae; genus Centaurea; species Centaurea solstitialis. Next base: position 63,295,969 of record CM058046.1, on the reverse strand, counting down.
AAAGGCATTGGTCACTGTGTTGGGTTTTTGAGGATCCCTTGCATCTAACTGATACGAGGATCTCTGTGAATCTCAATCCTAACTGGAAGAGATACACGGTAAAACCTAATGATGAAACTGACCAAAGGTTTAAACTTTATCAAACCTAACTGGTTTGATTATCGCGGAAGAAAAGAATAAAAAAAACCCGAAACATTCTAATGATCTTTAATCGTTTTGTTTATTTAATCTATCAAGAGGGTTTTGATTAGTTTACCTGGATTGCTTGAGCTTAATCCACCCGTGATCGATCAGACAATACGCCTTCTAGTTGGCTGAAATCCCGAGATCCTGAAACAAGCTGTTTTGCGAGACGTCAACCGAAAAACCCCGAACTCCTTGTGGATGGGGTTTAGGCGCCGGTTTTTGAGAGAGAGAGAGAGAGAGGAGAGAGAGAGATGGTCTGAATAATTAATGAGTTGAATGAATCGAATGAATAACTGGTAAGCCTTAAGCCTTTATTTATAAGGTAAGGTTTCCTAGTTGTAATACAACTCTATAATTATCTTTGGTAATTATCTTTTCTTTTTCCCTAAGAAAAAGATATTTACCTAACTAGATAATTACTTTATTAATTAATATCCCTATTATATATTTATCTTGATAAATACATAATTTATTAACTAATAAACATATATATATATATATTTATTTATCTAATAAATATATATATAATCCACTTCAAACATTTATCTTTGGGTTTTCTTACATAAAATACTCAACTGGTTTATAATTAACTATTATAAACCCAATCTCTCCAAACTGAGATTTTATCTTATTTGATTTACAGATCCTCACAGGTGTGACCCTCAAGTATCTTATAACATTGGATGTGAGATCACTGGTTTGTCAACTTCTGCACATAATTACTAACAAACTCCTTTATAGCCACCCTGTTATGGCGTATCGGTTGAACGCACTAAGTATCCAGCAGTCCTCATGATATCAAACCAGATACCTCAGGTGATAGGGACAACCACTATGAGATTTTACTTATTGACAAAATCCAAGAAGTAATCTCAACCGCGGATCACGTCCAATATTCGCTACTCTATCGAATATCTGTGCAACTTTTGGTCTACAACGCTTGTAGCTGTTATTCAACGACTGATCATAACTACCCAAAAGTCCACAGTGACTTTAACACCCTATCAAGTTCCACAATGATAAGTTGTCACGAACAAGTTTTGAATGAAAAACTGGAAACTAGTTTCATTCCTGGATAATAAAACATGCAAAATATAAAAGTGATAAAGAAACTAATTTTGTATAGTCCGTATTACACTCTGTAATAATAACAAAACTAATATTTCTTAATTACTTTTATGGTGTCTATTTAACGTTTGTTAAATACTGATCTAAAATAAAGTATCACCTTTCTTCAGTTTAGATTCTTTGATTAATGTTTACCAAATTAATCAAAACAACAACCAAAAACAATTCAAGTTTGTATCTCTTGATACAATCTACTTGATTGTGCTAATCCTTGTTTTGCAAACATTTTAAACAAGATTAGACTCTCCCTTTATCACATTCCCTGAACTCGGAGACCTGGAAAAACTCCTAGTTACCCTGAACATGTAAGGCTAAACTGCAACTTTCCTTAGTTGCTGTGTAGATAAATGATTTCTTCCTGAAATCTGATAAGATATTCATTTCACCAAGCTGGCAAGTTTCATTGGTCTTATCTTATCTCAAATACTCCAACATAACTTAATTATAGATTTTCTTAAAGTCATTTATGACTTTTAATTTGTTTCAAAGACTTTGAAACTTTACTTTTACCTTGAAAGGTATATAGTATATCTTATAAATTCACATCCTACCTGGATTATGAATTCCTAGATATTTAATCAATAATTATATCATTTATTCTTTATCTTGGACTAGATAGAGAATTAACTGCGCTCACACTGACTTATATGAGAAACTAAAATTTAACTATTGATTTAGTCAAAAACTTTGATTTAATCAATTCTATTTCAAGTAACCTACTTGAGAATTTTATTATTTATAAAACCTTTAACTGAATTTTAAAACCCTAACTCCAGAACTCGGAATTATTCTTGGTTTTATAAATACTGATATTAATATCCTAAATTCTCCTTTTAAAACATTTGAGTAATTGACTATAAAATGCTTTCATAATCCTTTACTCTTAAATGTCTTATTTCAAAAACACATTCTTATAGTACTTTGTGTGTTTTTAACAGTTTTCATATTACTTTAACTAATCCTGTCAGTGTAATAGGCAATTTCTAGGATCTTTTACCAAATCAATCAGATTCAAAATAATTATGCACAACAGATATTTCAATGTCAAGACAACAACTTTTAAAAATTTTAAAACCACAAAATGTAAATATTATAACCATTCAAAATTAACTGTTTTAAAACATAGGTCTAAAATAAAAAAATGTCTTGACGAGAATTGAAATAAACTGACATCTAAGATCCTTAGCAACTCCTGGGCTCTTCACTTCTGACCACCTGCAATAGACATTTGCTCTAGGTATCAGTATACTAGTGACAGATTTTTAAAGCAGTCATAAATATCTGAGGTTTATATACCTGCTTCTTGACGCTTTGGGCAGTTTTGCCTCCAGTGACCGACTTCATTACACGTGAAGCAGCGATTCTCGGTCCTAGCTTTGTTAGGCTTAACCTTCTTGCCCTTGCCCTTGCCTTTGCCATTCTCACGAACCTTGGGTGCACTCTGGACGGCCTGAACTGGGCCCTTCCATTTGCTGGTGCTTCCATGCCCATGCTTCTTTTTCACCCCTCCATCTCTCACCATCAGTACGTCCTTGGTTTTGTTCTTGGTCCCCATACTCAACTCAGCAGTCTTTAGCATGGAGTGCAATTCAGCTATTGTCTTCTCCATGTTATTCATATTATAGTTGATTACAAAAGGCTTGTGATCATCTGACAGTGAGTTGAGAATCGTATCCGTTGCTAGCTGCAACGGAACTGGGTGGCCGAGCCTTTCCAGGTGATCCATGTGCCGTTTCATTTTCATGACGTGGTCACTTACTGAGGTCCCCTTGATCATCTTGCACTCGTTGAATGCCTTAGTGGCATCATAACGTTCTGTGCGTGCTTGTGTTTGGAACATGTCCCTCAACTGGCGGATCATGTCATAAGCATTCGTGTTTATGAGCCCGTTTGCAGATCTGGGCTCATAGTTGCAAGCATAAGACAAGCAACATCCAGCAAGTCATCGGAATGCTTCTTATGAGCGTTTATGACAGCAGCCGATGCATTTGCTGGAGGGGCCTCTCCCAGAGGCTCTTCCAAGACGTACCATTTCCTTTCATGCTTGAGCACAATCATCAGATTGCGCTCCCAATCAAGGAAATTGGGACCAGTGAGCTTATCTTTCTCGAGGATGGAGCGGAGAGAAAGATTGTTTGTGTTGGTTACAGTGTTTGCCATCTACACATTAAAAAATTGGTTTTAACAACTGTAAATAGACTAATTCCAATAAATATCAATAAACCCTTAAATGATCAATTTATTGGACTAGGATCCTTCATTTCATACGCCCTGATGTGCGTAATGTTCTTGCTCCACCAGGTCGTACTATTTCGGTAGGTAAGGACTTTTACAAATCATATCTATCTGACATGACTCCTAGATCTTTTCGGGACAACTATCTGTACATGTTTCAGTCCCTCTAAGTGCATTTTGGCCCGGTACCACCCGGTAAACTTAACAGAACCAAAATAGATCTCACCATTTTGTGACTTGGACACTTTACTCTGGCCGGTACCACCCGGAGATAATTCGCAGAGTCATGTAATCCCCTCTAGCTTGGGGTTTGAACGCGGATGCTTAAGGTGTGTTCTTCTTAGAACACCCGCGTACCTTACGCCGGAGGTGCCCCAAAGTGGGTTGCACTACTGATCTATGATTTTTCGGGGTTTTGATTTAATTTTTTTGAAAAAACCTTTTGAAATCCAGTGTTTTGAAAAACTATGATTGTTTGAAAGGTAACTTGTGTTTTTAAACTAACTGTTTCAAATACACACTCCTTTTAAAACTAGCTGTTTTTAAGGTCACTTGCTAATTCAAAACTAACTGTTTTGATAGCACACTAGTTGATTAAAAACTAACTGTTTTTGTCAACTTATGAAAACAATCATTTTATACATATAAGGTTTTTAAATAAAATCTACCGTTTTAAAAGGTTTTGAAAAATTGGCAATTTTAAAATTAAAAACCTATGTTCCTTGTGATATTATTTAGTTTTAAAAGCTCTCTCTATTTAAAACTATAGGCACATTAATATCACAACCACGCAGTTTAATAAAGCAACAACCACGCAGTTAAAACGAATTATAGTTTTGCCAACTGTATTCCTAAGGACCACTCAGTGACCTATTACTATAGTACTTCTTCGCGAACCTCCCACTGGCTTTGGCATCTCCGTTGGAACTCCAGAACGAGTACTCTGTCCTTCTCGCGTGCTCCCACTGGCCTCGGCACCTTTTGGTGGAAATCCCGAAGAAAAATAAAATAACTATCCTAAGGTCATTATTACAGAAAGGGGTTGTAAATGGCACGCAGGCCTCCCCGCAAACTAGTCAAGGGTCTAAGTTGGCAAACGCTATAATGTAACATATATATATACACACAAACAGGTATATACAACAACCACGCATTTATATAAGGCATATAATTTATATAATAAATCGTAAAACAAACCTAGATCCGTTAAAATTATCTTATTTCACTTTTCGTAGATCCTGGTTTTAATTTATTCATAAAACTACCTGTTTTATAAATCCAAAAATTATTTTATAAAATAAGTTTTATAAACGATTTATTTCATAAAGTGAGAAAATAATTTTTATAAAATATTCATCAAACGGAATATTCTAAACCAACTGGTTTGAATATTAAAAACACTGGCCCATAAACTGTGTTGTGATTTGACCAACTGGTCAAATCACGTCACAAGGCTCATTTGACCAATCGGGTCAAAGTACTGGTTTGACGACACAAATTTTATAAAATAAACTTATTTTAGACAAAAATTAATTTTGGATAAAAAAGCTTAAAACCAAGAGAACCCTTTTTGGGCCATAAACTTGGTCCAAAAGGCTGGGTTTTTGGGCCTGTTAACAGACTCGACCCAAACAGACGAAAAACCCTAGACGAATGGCTGTTCGCGCCGCGAGGACCTCAGTCGCGCCGCGAAGGGCGTGAGCCGCTCACATCGCGAAGGCCCTTTGACAGCCCAGCTCGCGCCGCGAATGGTCCCATTGACCATTCCATTTGCTGCATCATCGCCACCGCCGTCAATTACCACCCATAGATGGCAATTGGTCACCGCATGACCACCACCAACAGCCGGCGACGACGGCAGCAAGGAAAAACGCCACCGCCGCCATCGACATCGATTAAAGCCGTGGTGCTGTGGTCGGGCCACCGGCGTGTAGCCAGCTGCTACTACCGCCACCATCCATCGCCGTTCGGCCGAAGATTGAAAACGAACCACCACCGCCGCGGTCGATCACCACCATTCGGTGGCAATCGATCCGTCGACCATGGTCACCACCTAACTGGTGGTCCGACCTAGGTTTCCGTCGATAAAGCAACCGGCGATACGGTCACCGTGCAACCACCCGGCGACGACGGCAGCGGAAACAACGCCACCATCGCCACCGACGTGCGATCAAAGTCCACCCGCCACCACCGAGCTGGTGGTGCGGTTTGGATCTCCGGCAGTCATGGCCACCACCAAAAGCGTGGTGCGGCCTTGATTCGGCCACCGCTGCCGTGCTTCGGCCACGGTCATTACCACTCGCCACCACCACCGATCTGTGGTGTGGCTATGGTGGTCGGCCAGCGATCAAATCATTACCGCCATTATCCATCGGCCGGCGACCAGCGAGACAGCCACCACCACCACAATCGCGACTAGAGCAGCAAACCGCCACGATCGCTGCTGTGGTTGGCGACTACATCCGCCACCACAACCAGCCGCCACCACAAAACGGTGGTGCAGCCATGGTTTGGTCCGGCCACCGGTTGTGGCCACCACCGATCTGGTGGTGTGGCCTCGGTGGTTTACGCTCGATGGCAAACGGCCACCAAGCGATTGGTTCGGAGTTCGGTTTTTCGTACGATAAACAAAGTTAAAAAACAATTTTTTTATAAACAATTTAAAACTTGATATACAAGAAACAATTTAATTTTAACGGATCATACAAACTGATAAAAACTAAACGATTGAAACAATGCTCTGATACCACTGTTGGGTTTTTGAGGATCCCTCGCATCTAACTGTAACGAGGATCTCTATGAATCTCAATCCTAACTAGAAGAGATACACGGTAAAACCTAATGATCAAACTGACCAAAGGTTTAAACTTTATCAAACCTAACTGGTTTGATTATCGCGGAAGCAAAGAATAAAAAAACCCGAAACATTCTAATGATCTTTAATCGTTTTGTTTATTTAATCTATCAAGAGGGTTTTGATTAGTTTACCTGGATTGCTTGAGCTTAATCCACCCGTGATCGATCATACAATACGCCTTCTAGTTGGCTGAAATCCCGAGATCCCGAAACAAGCTGTTTTGCGAGACGTCAACCGAAAAACCCCGAACTCCTTGTGGATGGGGTTTAGGCGCCGGTTTTTGAGAGAGAGAGAGAGAGGAGAGAGAGAGATGGTCTGAATAATTAATGAGTTGAATGAATCGAATGAATAACTGGTAAGCCTTAAGCCTTTATTTATAAGGTAAGGTTTCCTAGTTGTAATACAACTCTATAATTATCTTTGGTAATTATCTTTTCTTTTTCCCTAAGAAAAAGATATTTACCTAACTAGATAATTACTTTATTAATTAATATCCCTATTATATATTTATCTTGATAAATACATAATTTATTAACTAGTAAACATATATATATATATATTTATTTATCTAATAAATATATATATAATCCACTTCAAACCTTTATCTTTGGGTTTTCTTACATAAAATACCCAACTGGTTTATAATTAACTATTATAAACCCAATCTCTCCAAACTGGGATTTTATCTTATTTGATTTACAGATCCTCACAGGTGTGACCCTCAAGTGTCTTATAACATTGGATGTGAGATCACTGGTTTGTCAACTTCTGCACATAAATACTAACACACTGCCCCTATTATAATCACACCTGATTGGACAAAACCCTTTGAAGTAATGTGTGATGCCAGTGATTGGGCAGTTGGGGCAGTCTTAGGGCAAAGAAGAGAAAAGATTTTTCATTCTATCTATTACGCCAGCAAAACTCTCAATAGTGCTCAAATCAATTATACCACCACTGAAAAAGAATTACTAGCTGTAGTTTTTGCTTTTGAAAAATTTAGATCATACTTAATGGGCACTAAAGTTATAATACACACTAATCATGCTGCCATTAAGTATCTTATTGCTAAAAAGGATGCAAAACCTAGGCTGATAAGGTGGGTACTGTTACTTCAAGAGTTTTATTTAGAGATTGTTGATAGGAAAGGGATAAATAATCAAGTCGCCAATCATTTGTCTAGGATAGAAAAACCAGCACCAAGTACTGACATCTATGATTCATTTCCAGAAGAAAGAATCTTAGCTATAAACCATCTTTCAGTACCCTGGTTTGCTGACATTGTAAATTACTTAGCATGTGGAATAATTCCCAAGGAATTAGATAAACATGCAAAACAAAAATTAATTTTTGATTCTAAGAAATATCTATGGGATAATCTATTTCTATTTAAAATATGTGCAGATCAGATGATTAGAAGATGCATCCCAAGGGAGGAAACCACCTCTATACTCTATCATTGTCACTCTGGACCATGTGGAGGGCATTTTGGAGGTAGTAGGACTGCTACTAAAGTGTTGCAGTCGGGTTTCTTCAGGCCTACTTTACACAGTAATGCCTACAACTTTGCAAAAAGTTGTAATGAGTGTCAGAGAAGTGGAAATATCTCCCATAGAAATGAAATGCACTAAACGGGATTCTAGAAATTGAATTATTTGACGTTTGGGGTACAGACTTTATGGGACCTTTTTCTATTTCAAATAATTGTTCATACATTCTAGTTGCAGTTGACTATGTGTCCAAATGGGTGGAAGCTTTGGCTTGCCACTCAAATGATGCTAAAACCGTAGTTAAATTTTTGCAAAAACAAATATTCACCAGATTTGGTACACCACGTGCACTGATTAGTGATGAGAGCACTCACTTTATAAATAACCTATTAGAAGAAGTCCTTGAAAAGTATGACATACAACACAGGGTGGCAACTGCTTATCACCCTCAAACTAATGGACTTGCTGAACTATCTAATAGAGAAATTAAAGGAATTATGTCCAAGGTAGTCAAACCACACAGAAAAGACTGGGCATCTAAATTAGATGATGCCCTATGGGCCTATAGAACTGCTTATAAAACACCTATTGGAATGTCACCCTATAAATTAGTCTTTGGGAAAGCTTGTCATTTACCATTAGAATTAGAGCACAAAGCCTTTTAGGCTGTTAAGGAAATAAATGCAAGTATTGACAATGCTGGCAAGAAAAGATTTTTACAGCTATGTGAGCTAGAGGAACTTAGAGACAATTCTTACGAGAATGCCAAGCTTTATAAAGAAAAAACGAAAAAATGACATGATAAGAGAATTCTTCCTAAAGAACTCACTGAAGGCCAACAAGTACTTTTATTTAATTCAAGATTAAAATTATTTCCTGGTAAATTAAATTCTAGATGGACCGGACCATTTACGATCGCCAAAGTCTACCCCTATGGTGTAATAGAGCTAATAAACCCAGAAAATGATGCAACGTTTAAAGTCAATGGACAACGAGTAAAACCGTTTTATCAACCGATAGACTTAAGTCAACAACCTTTTGAGGTTGTAAAACTTTTATATTAAAGATTACATTAATTTAAGGACTACACTTAGTAGAAATCTTTAAATCTTCTAATTTCTCATCATTAATAAGATATTATTATATAATTATACCTTACATAAAAAACATATATATATAAACGTATGCAGTTTTATATAAGAATTTCCATTACAAGTATGCAGTTTTAAAACATTACAAACTTTTAATTAAATTCTAATTTAATAAAGTAAATATTTAATGAAAGTATTTTAAAACTACATTTTGAAAGTAAATATTCAATGAAAGATTATATCTTAAATATTTAGAAATTTATAAAAACAAGGCTTACAAACTAGCCAAAACCACAACAAATATAATATAAAATCATTGTAATTTTAGAGAATATTAGCCTCATATCCAAACACACAATTTCGATAAAATTCTTACATTACTGTTAATTTTTAAAATACTTTTCATATTTAAAATTCTGCATCAATTTTATCTAAATTCTTCACCTAGTAATTCCAAAACAAATATGTGGATTTATAAGATTACAATTAAAGTAAACATCTACAACTAAATTCGACTCTTGTAAAATCCAATCAAAACAAATCAACACCAATAAAATTAAATCTTTAATGAAATTCCATCCTAAATACTTGAAAACTATAAGAAAAAAAAAAAAAGAGAGGCTCGGATATATATAATACGATACAAAATCAATGAAATTTTATATTAACTAAAAAGTTATTAAAATAAAGCATTCACCATTCAATCTAACTTATAGACCTCATAGATAAGCCCAACCCAATTCGTATTGAAATCTCACACCTCAAATAATTAAATCCAATTAATTTTCTTTTTTAGAAAAATCAAAACCAACAGATTAATCATAATTAATGACTGTAAAAAAAAGAGAAAGAAAAGGGGCGGCCAGTCTGGAAGCTGAGGAGACCTACTGCCACCATCATCATCACTCATCTCATCATCATCACTCATCTTCACGCTCACCAACCCTTCTCTCTACACCTCCTAAATTTTTATAATCATTCATTCATATATGTGGTTACAGAATGGATTTGACTCTCTCTGAATTTTGTCGTATATCGCCTCCTTTCTTGCCCTCTAAACGTTCATCTTCAACAAACTGCCAGCGAAGCACAATGATGCCATCGTACACTTCCATCATCTGTGGTCTCAAGGAAGAAAGCACTACAGGTACATCAACCTCTCCCCATGGACTCTTCTTCTTCTCTTCTCCATCAAACCCTTCTGAAATCAAGTACAGTACTTTCTGAACTATAAACCTCGTACTTACCCCATCTGCAATTGATGGAGGTTGCATCTCGTCGGTGATGGTCTGCAATGATTGCATCTGATACCTCAGACTCTGATAAATCTATGTACTTCTATGCCCTCATACCCACCATCATCATAGAACTAAATCAAAATCGTCATCACCATCTCACACTAAGAAGTCCAACGATTTCAAAAATCCCCTATAAAAAACCCTTGCTTACCACCCACCTCACCAAAGAAATCACAGCACAATGACTTTTAGAAAGCAATCTCGAACTGGTAGTGGTCAGTTGCACTACCGGAAAACACAATCCACCCCCCCTCTCACCCATGAGCATAGAGTCCAACACCCCTTCTGATTTCTCCCAAAAACCACACTCTGACCCAACACACCAGAATCCCGAAGGTTCTACCACGATGACACGCTCACTTGACAAGGGCAAAACTATCCTCATTCCTTCAGAAGACACATCACCATCACCAACTAACCTTACCATCACACCTGATCTTAACTACCCAGTGTATACACCTACTAAATCGGAAGAGATGATTGCTCCTCTAGGATATCCAACACCTTTATACGAAGGTGTTGCTCACACTTTGATCATGCCAACTCGAAGCAAAAAGGCACTTAACCTGAAATGGGAATCGCATATCGTCTATCAACGACGCAAGTACTCCAAACGTGCTCAACACCCCAACAGGTCAGCCTTTCGTTCATACCAACCAGCCGCTCCTTGCCAGCCCAGCCCTCCACGATGGGTGCAACGCCCGAATACAAATGCTGCCAGAACACCACAGACCCCTATTCTGCAATCTCACTCGGTCTTCTACACGCACCAGCAGGTATACCATCTCAGTCTTTTCAGTAACGATTTAGCCCAAGCCAGATACTGTACTTTTCAGTACCGTTTGGGTCACAAACCAGAGGGATTCCATCCCGACTGTGTAAACGATATAGCGAGGCTTATGCAGACCATCAAAATCATGGGATGGGAACTTCTTTGCGAAGTTCCCGGCAATTACAACCTTGGGTGGATACGAGACTTCTAGAAGTCTCCATCTCAGACTCATTCGATATTCGTGTTCGGGGTACTTTGGTGAACTACTCACCAACAACCCTTAATCGCTTACTTGGTACCATACCACCCGTGCGCTCTATATTTGATAGATTGAGCATCACCGTAAATGGGGACGACTTACATGACATCCTTTGTACCCTTAACATTCCGGGTACGGATTGGTTCTTTCACGGGCACAGACGTTGTCTAAAAGTCAACCGGCTAAACATTGAAGCTAAAGTCCGGTCCAAATTTGTTCGTCGCACTCTACTCCCAACAAGTCACGATATGAAATTATCAATGAACCGTGTCTTGGTCGTTTATTGCATCCTAAAAGGATACCCCTTTGATGTGGGGAGGCTTATCTCGTCACACATAAAACCCAGTTGTGACCGCCTTAACGGTCGTTTATCCTACCCTACGATCATCCACAAACTACTTGCAGCTCGACATGTTTTGGTTTTGCCCCAGGATGTCATGTCTGATGACGATATGGTAATAGAAAAATGATCAGTTTATCATTTACAGCAACTTCCAGAACCACCAGCATTGCCACTACCGGAGCCGCATACGTATCAGTTCTTCCCAAGAGTCGACCGTCCACCAGAACGAATTGCCAACCATCCTTCCGTCATGCAAGTGGTTTATCCACTCCAGTTACAAATCCAATGGTTAATGAGAGAGCGTATTCAAATGATGGAGTACCACTTCATTTTCGACGATATCATGTGTACTGCACTAGGACAGCTTGACGAACAGCTCATGCGGAACCTTCCACCTTACCCCACTCCTCCGATCATCAGGCCACCATACTTCCCGCCTACTCGCCACGAGTAGGACAAGTCCATCTCTATCTCTATAACACTTATATTATTTTCCATTGTAAGCTAAAATAATTACTCTTTAAATGGTATAATTATTATTATTTTTTCTCTTCAGTTATATCAATGCATGTGTAGTATTAGTTGTGGGTTGAGATCACAAATATGATTTTTTTTGCTTGCATACATATCACCTCTTGCATGATCAATCACTCACATAATTAGAATTGTTTTTTTTTTTCTGCATGAAGCATGTTTTGTGAGTGCATAGATTACTATGGTCTTCAATTATTTTAGCACGTTTATAAAGATTTTTGCAATGATCCATCATGAATAGCATGTTTACAATTGACCTATTATGGTTACACTATATGGGTATTACCCGTTTATAATAGTTATGTATACCCATTGACTAAATCAACTACTTATTATGCATACAATTACATCATTGCATTTATCTTAATTGCAGGGTTTTTTTCACAGACTTGTAATCACCCACTTGATAAGTATTAGATACTTAACATCTATTTACTGAAATATCTCAACTCTACTTTTTATACATGCACATGGATTGCCCATTATGTTAGCCACTAAATCACCATGCACCTTTCACTTCTAAAAAAATAGCCAAATAAGCAACTTGGTAATTATTTGACCAACATATGGCATTATGGGTTGTTTTGGTTTCTTTCACCATTTTATAAAACTCTAGCATTTTGCTATGAAATATTTATTTAATCACGCGTAATGACTAAATTAAGTTTATAAACTTTAGTACAATAGTATCAAAAAAAATTTATCACACTGTGGAGTAGGCCACTAACCCATTGCATATACCTAATCCATACCTGTTCAATTTAATACTTTCATCTAATGATCATTCGGTGGGATGAACACTACTCAAATGGCTGTCTTCCCTTGGAAATTTGGTAAGCCACGGTATAAGGGTATGTTGGTATTTTTCTATTACGCCACAAACACACTACCAGCCACGAATATCAAACTTTTGTGTTTGGCATGTACAAATCCGTACTACGGTATTGTAAACACTAGCACCCCCATAGCGACAAATTATTTGTTTAATCTCCCACACTTGCCATGATACGAGTTTTTTTCAAAACCCCTTACTTCGGAGAGTGTTTTTTTACTAAGACCATACTCACTATCCCGATGGCACATAACCATGTTTTGTATGATGAAATTTAAATATTTCCCTATGTATTTAACACGAAGGTCTTAAATTCCTTTTTTTTTTGCATTTACAACCCACTAGAACTACCTTTAATCTTATCTGTCCCCTACTTTTTAAGATCATCTTATACACAAATCCTACACCATTACCTTTGCTCATACACCAACTTATCCATTCAATGAGGACATTGAATCCTTCAAAGTTTGGGGTGGGTAGAATGCCCATACATGAATGTTCCCTCTACCATTCGCCTACTTACTCTTTCAATTAGGACATTGAATCCTTCAAAGTTTGGGGTGGGTAGAAAGCCCACACTATACACTTGATACGAAGTATATCTCACCCAAAATATTAGCTTATGTCTCACATACTCTAAAATTAGCTCAAATTTTTTTTTAAGATCAACTAATCAGGTCTAAAGCACACTAAAATGTGGTGTTCACCTGCATACCTCAATATGAGATGATGGCAGTAAAATTGTGCCATTTAGAAGAACTGTGAACATAAAAGACACAACAAAAAAAAAATTGAATCATACCCACTTTGACCTATATAAAACCTCTTACAATGATGATCTTAAAATAGACAGATAAATAATGAGCTAGCTTATGGTCTGGAACGTTTCATGCATAAATAAGATGATGACGTGTTGAACGGATCATATACCTTGTTCACATTATCATACGAAATTTTTGGTAGACAGCTAATCATGGGTTGCAGTCTGTTTTAGTCTGAAACTCCTCTTAGTAATGGCATAAAAATCGATTAACTATCATTGCAAATTGCTTGATGACAAGCAACCATTCAAGTTTGGGGTGGTGATAGGGTTAATATTTTAACCCTATTATATAAGTAATTTCGGTAATTTTTATATAATTATAAAGCTAAAAGACGTTATAAATCCTATATTTCGACATATTTGACATCTTATAAAAATTTTGAACTTTACATTATTATAGACGTAAATATATTAGTCTAATTTAGAATGTTTTCTATGCAGATTTAAAATCATGGGCCTCAATTTTTTGTGCGAAAAAACGACACAAGCTTCACGAACCGACGTTTGAAGCACTTATGGGCCGACTTTTTTGGGGCATCTTGAAGACCAATTTTGGAAGCATAGTTAGGCCCATGAGGCCCATGGCATCATCGTCCCTAATTTCTACAATATATATGCATGTAGTATGTATGTTAGAAAGACACACTTAACTATCTTCTAGCTAAGTTATATAACTAGTTAGTATAAACTTTCATCTTTTGCATTGTTGATTCTTTTCCTCAAGAAGGAATCAACAAGTAACTCATCTTTTGGAACAACTTATGTTGGCTTTCGGTAATAGTTAAAATCTCCGTTGTAAACCAAAAGTGACAATAACTTTTTGGTAGTAATATAAACGCACGTTTTAGTTTTACATCATCTTTTTTCTACTCTTTTCTACTACTAAGTTTCATTCTTAAATTCTCGTTTGTTGGTTTTACTCTCCGGAAAACACTTGTTGTAGCTTTACGTTGGAATTTTACATTATTTCGTGGCACACAATTATTATCCAAGAGGCCGATTAATGACGAATTTTAATGTGACATGCATTTCTTTTATCATTACAATCTTAATTAGTGCGCAAGTTTCGTAGTTTTTACTGGTCCTTAATTCCAGTTTTTACTTTTCTGCAATTTACCTTTATCGCACTTTACTTTTCCGCAATTTACGTTATCGCATTTACATTTCTGCAATCCATTTTCTCGTTATTTAATTTATGTACTTTTAATTATCGCAATTTAATTATAGTCTTTTACTTTTTAATTAAAACTTCATTTCTTGCGCAAGAAGTTAGTTTGATAATTATAAAGAGTTGCATCATTTTATATTTTTAATCCTTGATATTTGTTTTTAAAATCTTTGTGAAAAAGAACCAAGCGATGATAGGCTAAGAACCTAGCTTGGGGTGCAAGGTACGGTTGGGATTTAAAATATGGTAAGACGCTAAAAGTTATCTCTAATATAGTTCAAATCTTGTAGATTTCAGATTTAATACCTCATTAAAGATTACGTCTAATTATTTAACACTTAATTGGATATATGAAAATGTGTTGATTTTTCAGAAGTCACATAAATATTAATTTTGAGATATACGAAACGTGACAGGTTTCGTTGCAACTAATTCAAGTTTTTGATATTTTATTAAAGATTACATCTAATTTAATTGGTGAATAATTTGGGAGTATGAAAATGTGTTAACTTTTAAGAATTTACATTAGGTATTATTTCTGACGTCTACGAGACTACTATAATATTTCATGTTTAATATCTCATTAAAGATTACGCATAACTAATTGACAACTAGTTAATGTATGAAAATGTGTTAGCTTTTCAGAAGTAAATTAGATATTAACCCTAGAATATCAACTACCTTTTATCAAACTACCTACAGTAGAAACTCTATAAAATAATACACTTTGGACCACCAAAATTTATTAATTAAAAGAGTTATTAATTAATCGATAAATTAATAATTATTAATTTGTATATTAATTAATATCTTACTAATTTATAGTAGAATACTTAGTTTACAAACACCTTTCAAGCTTCCACTTAATTATTGTATACAATGCATGTATATCAAATGAACGGCCCAATTTGAAAGAAACCTTCAATCCCCCACCTGATTATGCTTCTTGAGTTCAATGTATCACTTTATGGACATTAAAAATATTTTCTATATAAATACAAGATAAAAATAGGTTAACACAAACAAATCATACACACAACATGGCTTCCAATCTTAAAGGTGTGAAAAAAACAACAATGACAGACGAGATTCGAAGAGCATTATGCAAGCACAACAAGGATAATCCAAGTGTCACTCAAAAGCAATTGCAAGAATGGGTTCATAGTAACTATGGTTTGCAGGTGAGTCAAGCGACAATATCGAATACAGTTAAGCGGTCTTTAGAGTATCTCTCACTTGCTCCCGAAAGATGCGATGTTAAGCGACACAAACCGGCAAAATTTCCTGACCTAGAAAAATCTCTCGATGAATGGATTCTTCAATATCAAGAACATGTGAATATGACAGGTTAACTAATCATCGAGAAGGCGAAAAAGTTCATGAAAGATATGTATCCAGTGGATACTCCAGACTTTACTTTTTCTATGGTTGGCTTGGAAAGTTCAAAGCAAGATATGGAATTAAAAATTTCCGGCGTTTTGGAGAGAGTGGATCTATTGAAATGGAGGGCATGGAGGACAAATTAAAATCCATAAGAGACAAAGTTGATCAGTTTGAAATGAAAGACATCTTTAATATGGATGAAACAGGTTTGTTTTTTTATTATTTTATTTTATATTTTGTACTTTAGTGATGTAATTATTTACATGTTTTGATCTTAAACAGGTTTGTTTTTTAGACTTCAACCGGATCATTCCCTTGCAACAATGCAGCTTGAAGGGAAAAAACAAGACAAGGAAAGACTAACTGTTGCTATTTGCTGTAATGAGGACGGTTCGGAAAAACTTCCTTTATGGATTATTGGGAAATATGCTAAACCAAGGTGCTTCAAAAATGTAAACTTGAACAGTCTGAACTATGAGTACCGTGCTAACAAACGAGCTTGGATGACTGGTGTGTTATTTGAAGAATATGTTCGCCAACTTGATAAAAAAATGGTTGAAAGAAAAATTCTCTTGATTGTGGATAATTGCCCTGCTCATCCAAAAATTATTGAAGGATTACGAAATGTTGAATTATTTTTTTTTTGCCACCAAACACAACTTCAAAAATTCAACCTTGTGACGCGGGGATCATACGAGCTTTTAAGATGCATTATCGTTGTCGATTTTATAGAAGTCTTTTGGAGGGTTATGAATTAGGGGTTCCAAATCCAGCAAAAATAAATGTATTAGATGCAATGAATCTTGCAATTTCAGCATGGACTATGGATGTTAGTGCAAATACAATTGCGAACTACTTTCGGCATTGTAAACTTCGATCAACAGATAACATGACTTTTGAGAACTCCGATGAAGGTGGTGAAAGCACTCAAGAACTCCAGAATTTGATCAAAGAGTTGGGTTATCGCAATGCAATGGATGTCGAAGATGTTCTCACTCACCCAGAAGAAAATGTAGTTGCATAGTTGTTGACTGAGGAAGAAATTATTGAAAGCGTTATTGGAATTAATAAAGATGATATCGATGAAGAAGATGATGAAAGTTCTACAATGGAGCCCCTTCGCGAAACGAAGCTATTAAAGCGGCAATCACATTGAACAATTTCTTGTTGAGCTATGAGAAAACAACACCAGAAGTTCTTAGCATGCTAAGGAAAATTAGAGACGAGATTCAAGGGGAAATTGATTTCAACAAAAAACAAAAGACAATTGAGTCATTTTTCAAGAAACCTTCATAAATCATTCATGTAATATGCTATATATAAGGAATTATTAATTTATATTTTATATGGGGTCTAAAGAAATTATCAAAAATGTATTATCTTATAATTTTAGCGAATTATTAATTTAGCACCCTATCCCCGAGTCGGGACCGGCAAAAAATATTATCTTAGAGAGTTTATTAAATAATCGAGTATTAATTTATCGAGTTTCTACTGTATTTTGATCCTAACGAAACTTTGCACCCTTTGCTCCTTTTTACAACTGATTTTCAGTATTTACAATTTTATTACCAAACAAACAAACCAAAAGACTTTTTCATCCAAACCCCAACTGAAGTTAACTTTCGCAAAATTTGAATCTCGAAAGATTGTTTTCACCGCTTCCCTGTGGGATCGATATCCGGTACTTGTACCGTTATTACTTGTTAGAAAAACGATAGTAGATTGAGGTTTATACTTGGATCGAGATCTATTTAATTGTTTTAGTTCTCCAACCTCTCCCAAATATTTATTATAAAAAGAAAGGGTTGTGAAAACTAGCTACCAAAAGCCATATGACTTATCCTAAGAAATTTTCATTCCACTTGTCAAAGAGATCGCATTCCACCTATTAAAGTACTTTTCAGATGAATAAATAATCAAACAAATTATATAGTTATTTCAATAAACAATACTCGTCAGATGAATAAAAAATAAAATAAATTATATAGTCATTTCAATTACTTTAAGAAAGCTTTGAATATAGGGAGATAAAGAACCTACTTGTAACAGCTCATCCCACATCGGCTGGTGAGGGGAACGAAGCACTCCTTATAAGGTGTG
The DNA here is from genome assembly GCA_030169165.1 of Centaurea solstitialis. Lineage (NCBI taxonomy): Eukaryota > Viridiplantae > Streptophyta > Magnoliopsida > Asterales > Asteraceae > Centaurea > Centaurea solstitialis. Next base: position 63,277,467 of record CM058046.1, on the reverse strand, counting down.
TTGATACCTCACCTGATGAGACGCGTTTTGGGTTGTGACCTGGACTGGGCAACTCCAAAGCAAAACCGTGAGGGAGTAGGGGTGACCGGTTAGGGCCCTGTGTCTCCAAAGCGGACAATATCGAACCACGGTCGTCTAGGCTGTTACACTACTCCCTTTTAATACAATAAAACACTTTATTGTTCAAACAAAATACTCTGTTGTTCAAGAACCTAGAGGCGTGAGAGAGAGAGAGAAGAAAAACCCTTAAAATTATACAGGGGAATTTTGAGTGTAAACCACAACGTCGAGGAGAAAAGTAGTGATAACATCGCCGGAGGTAGCAAGAAACCCGAGTATCCTGGGTCTATGCAGAACATAGGGTGATGAAAGGCCGACGCCATGGGATGAAGTCGTCGTTTTGTTGGAGGAAGAAGAACAGAGGGGGCGATGATATTCATGATAGGTTTTCTTTATTTTCTTTTCTTTCTATATGGAGCGTGTTTTGATAAGGGGTAGGGGAGGAAATTTTGGATGGTTGAATCTAGACAAGTGAGGTATTTCATCAGTGTGAATAAGCTATATTATTTTTGGTTAAGCTCTAAGTAAACAACTAAAAATAGTTGTGCAAATAAGCCAAATGGTCCATTCAGCCTATTAAGTTGTAAGTAAACAGGCCCTAAGTGTGGTTCACAAAAGAAGGTTCAAAGCATATCACCTACCTATCTTATACAGAGTTCAACTATTGGAAATTTTTGTTGGAATTTTTCATGTGCAAGAGATCGATCTCATTCATGTGGGAGATTGTTGGAAATCTAGTTAAATTTGTGGTTTTTAACTAACTTTGGACACATATAATTATGTATATATATATATATGTGTGTGTGTGTTGTATATATAATAAACTTTTAGTAAGTTTGTATTCTCATATATGAAAGCTTAGAAATAATGTATTATGTGTCCAAATGAATTAAGTGTGAATCCGATATCGATGTCCAGAGTAGTACTTTTGGAACCCAATTTTAATATTTGTAACCGGAAAATTCAATTTGATTTAAAATCAAGTTTGAATATTTGTAACCGAAAATTTAGTTTGTTTTTAAATTTATTTCGGTTTTGATTTCATTGTAATAAAAACCATAGGCGGTTACAATCTTGAGATTTAAGATGTCGGTTACAATCTTGAGAGTAATTAATTCTTCGGTTTCATAGAGTTGATTCTCGATATAAAAAGGGACCAAGGGGTTCATTCTTAAACACATTACTACACACTTCATTCTTCAACCTCTCTTGTCTCTCTACGGCACACGAGTTTTCCGACGACTTTTCTAGACAAGTTTTATGTCCGGTAGTACACTACTTTCGCCGTTGTACCCTAGGAACAGACGACGAATTTGTTTAAGGGTATCGTGTTCAACACGAGCCTCGACTGTTTTTTTATGAATTTGTTCTTCTTTCTTTATGTTTTTTCCTTTTCGTTTGCTACTGTAAGAAAATGAATATGTTTCTTTATATTTTAAGTTGTATAAATTGTCTTCTGCTTCTACTCCATTTCTAACATTCGGATCTCCACACCCGACAGGTTCCTCCTCTCTCTCATATTATATATATATATATATATATATATATTAAAATAATAAAAAAGATTGGGTTAGTTTAGCATAGTGATACTCCACTTTAGGATAATAAGGGTAGGAAAGAGAAAAGGTTAATGTGACGTTGATGTGCCATCAGGGTTCAGCGGGTTCAGAAGGTAGCGGTACTGGTCTAATAGTTTAATTTGTAAGAAATTATCATTTGAGATGCTTTAAACAATCTAGTCTAACGTTAGTGGTTTCAAAATATTGAAATTAAAAGTTTAACGCAACCTAAACCAAATGGGTTGGGTTGGTCAGCTTCATACTTCAATACATCATTTTACAAAATATATAGAGAGAATTACACAATTAACGATTTAAATTAATGTCTTGAAAATTCAAAAAGGTAATGCCCTTTCACACTGCATGCTTAATGTTTAAGTCAAACTAGAAGCTAGAAAGTCATGGGAAATGTTAGTTTGAGATTAGTATAACGGGTTTTGGGGATTGATAAGCTAATTAGTTGGAATTGTACATACACAATGTGTTAAGAATGTAGAACCAAGTTTTCTATGGGATTTTAGACAAAAACAGATAAAAGATACAGATTACAGAGAGATTATTCAAACAGAATAAAAACAACGAAGAAGACGAACAAGTTCAGAAAACGACTCTCATGTATTATGTAACACCCCGCTAAAGCGGAACCGCAAGGTGTGACAGTCTAGAATTCATAGCGATAGGAGATAAATAACACCAATCATTCATATCCAAAAATTAATAAAGTTTACAAAGTATTACAATCCAACCATAAGTTTAAGTTTACAGACTTTAACAAAAATAAACATTGTCTTGATTGGTGACTACAAAATTCCACAAATAAGCCTTATCAAACCTTCGGATTTCCTGAAAAGCATGTTAAAACAAGCGTCAACTACGAGAGTTGGTGAGTTCACAGGTTTTTATATGCACAAAAACAATTTAAATGCAACAAATCTTTAGTGAACCTTTTTATTCATCAATTTTTCATAAACCAGTTATAGTGAACCCTTTTCGTTCACTACCGATACTAGCCTGAACATTAGTGAACGTTTTTGCTCACTCCATTTCTAGCTTAGTATCACATGTGAGTAAATTTCCCGGGTCAAGTTAATCGCATGATATTTATTCTTTGAGTCACTACTAATCCTGCCATTTATGACATGTTACGCCCCTATTCTACCTCAGCGGTGGGACCAAATCCCACATGTGTAGAATTTTAATTCAATACAGTGCACCTATATTCTCGTCAGTTCAAGGTAGGTATGTCAACCAAATAGCGCTATCCACGTGTATTATAGGCCCATTGTTATGAGTTAATAGTAGTTACCGTGGACTTTTTCATTTCAGACTCACTATATCATGCCGCATAACATTTCAAATTTAACTCACAATACATTTCATTTCGTAACATTTTCACAATTATTCACATTCATTTGTAAACATGCTTTTCACCCCAAAACACGTAAAAACGGTAAAAAGTGGGGCTGTGAATACTCACCTGGAGTAGCTTTTGCGTTTCTAAATAATCGTTAGTGCGTGATCAAGTCCCGGCTCCGAGTCTATAAATGCCCTAACACATACGTAATTGACGTAAGTCCTAAATTCAACGGTCCATATTAATAAGTCAATACCGATATCCCATATAATGCCTTTACTATATTTCGTTAGGTTCATTTTAGTACAAAAATATGTTTTGTTACTTTAATGAATATCCAAACATATGGGGATTTCTTGATAATTGCAAAACAACACTTTTTAAGAAATCTGATTTTTGGCAGATTTGTATTGCTTCAAAAATGCTTCCATTTTGTCTAGTTCCAAAAGGAATTAAGCTACCAAAATTTTATCCATTAATATTATGGGTATTATAAACAATCCTACCAAATTTCAAGATTTTAGGAGATAATTAATATATTTTAAAAATTATTGAAAAATCAGTGTGCATGTATCTATGTTGAAAAAACATGTCTGTGAAGTTTGTGTCATAGAGATCTCATTACTATTCCAAAATTTGAATTTCAAAAGGGATTTTAAAGCTAATTCAAATATCTAACAAATGAAACTTGTTTTACATGATTTGGATGATTTTTGAGTGAGATATGACCTCATGAATTCAAGCATGTGAATCTGCCATCAGTGGATAGATTACACTCCGAATTTCATTTCATTGGTTGCACATTCAAAACTCCACCAAATCATGTGTTTCCAGATTCTTTAGAAAGCCAACTCATTAAACTTGAACTTAGAACCAAGAATCATGCATTTTAGTTAAATTATCAAGAAGATATGCATGCATGAAGTTAATATAAATTTCTGACTAGAATCTGATGAACACCAAAAAGTTTCCACATGGTTGAGGGCTCAAAACATGGAATTTTTGGATGATTCCAGTGGGGTTTGAACCCTAACACATAAAATATTGTACCATAAAATTTCCAGAAGAGAATGAATACAAAAACCCTTTTTGGGTCGTATAAACAACATGCAACAAATCTGTCAGCACAATCCAGATTCCAAAAACACTTTTACCCACCAAAACACATAAAATCACCCAATTTTTGGGGGTTTCTTGAATAGTAAACTAAAACCTTCAACTTGTATCTACTAACTAGATGAAATATATTTAAATATCATCTAAAATACATGCATGAACTATTAATAAAGTTCAGCCCCAAAAGAGATTCAAAAACACTAAAATAAAAAGGTTTTTCACTTTTAAATCTTGTGTTCATATGGAGGATTCATAGAATTTGCTTTCTTTGAATGTTCTTGCACATTTATGAAGCTCATTCTTGTCCTCAAACATCAAGATTGTTGTTCAACCAACAAAGAGGTTTTAAACCTCAAAAAGATCATGAAAAAGCTCCAAAATGAGCCAAAAATTAACACTAACATGCATAAACTTTGCTTACCTTTGAACAGACAATTATAAAAGCTTCAAATCCTCGTTTAGAATACTTCAAAACTCAGATTTGTGGATGTATTTTGGCTGGTTTGAGAGAGAGAATTCGAAGAGAGAGAGAAAGTAGAGAGAGAGTAAAATCTTGAAAATGATTTGTGTGTGTAAGAAGTAAGATTTGTTGTTTTAATCAAGAGAGAGAGAGAGGGATATAGGGGGGGGGGGTGGCCGGCCATGTGGGGCCCACCCAACCCTCTCTCACATATTTTTTATTTATTTAAAAGTTGGTTAAATTTTATACTGCTAAGTCAACGCAGTACCGGTTTTGGCGCGTTTTCGGTAGAAACCGATTTCTCGAAGGTAAATTTTGGTTATTTGAATCAGTTTACTTATATTTTTACTAAAGTAACATATTTTTTTTATAAATCAACTTTAAATTTGGCATTATAGGATTATCGGGTGACTTTGGGCCGGTACGGGCTTTTTCGGGCAATTTTCGGGATTTTTAGGTTTTTGCCTAAATTTTTCACGCAAACTAACCTAGTTTCTTTTAATAACCTAAATAACTAATTTTCAACCTACAGAAATGCTACTGAGTGATTTAACAAGTAGCTAACCTGCAGGTCGAAACTGTCAGTTGTCACATTTACCCCCGGTTGAAAGAAATTTCGTCCCGAAATTTAATTCTTGCTGCTACCACAGGGGTCTTTTGTGAATAGATGCGGGTATTTGTTTTTCATGAAAACCTCCCGCTCCCAGGTGAACTCCGGCCCGTGCCTTGAATTCCATCGAACCTTGACGATCTGTATCTTACTGCGCCTAAGTTGCTTGATTTCCCGATCAAGGATTTCAATTGGTTCCTCCTTGGTTCGCAGTTGTTCATCGATTTGGATTTCCTCCAGAGGTAAGACTACTGTCTCTTCTGACAGGCATTTCTTCAAATTGGACACATGGAATGTGTCATGAATAGAGCTGAGCTCTGGGGGTAAGTCCAATCTATAAGCGACTGGTCCGATTCTTTCCAAAATCTCAAATGGTCCAACAAATCGGGGGCTCAACTTTCCCTTCTTTCCAAATCTTATTAGCCCTTTCCAAGGTGATACCTTCAGTAGTACTCTATCGCCAACCTGAAATTCCAATGGTTTCCGTCGATTATCAGCGTAACTCTTCTGGCGATCCCTGGCCGCTTTAAGCTTCTCTTGAACCATCTTGATTTTATCAGTTGTTTCTTGAACGATGTCAGGTCTGATTAGTCGACTTTCTCCCACTTCCAACCAGTTAAGTGGGGATCTGCACTTGCGTCCGTACAAGGCTTCATATGGAGCGCACTGGATGCTAGCATGATAGCTGTTGTTGTAGGAGAACTCGACTAAGGGTAAGTGGTCATCCCAACTACCTCCAAATTCCAACACACAAGCACGTAACATATCCTCCAACGTTTGTATGGTTCTCTCAGTCTGACCGTCGGTCCGAGGATGGTAAGCGGTGCTCAAATCTACGCTGGTACCCAATGCTGCCTGTAGTGACCGCCAAAATCGCGAAGTGAATCTGCTGTCCCTATCGGAGATGATCGAGATTGGCACTCCATGTCGCATAACTATCTCATCGACGTACAATTGCGCGAGTTTATCAATGCTAAAGCTTTCTCTTATTGGCAAAAAGTGTGCAGATTTCGTGAGCCGGTCAACAATTACCCATATTGAATCATGGCCCTTTTTAGTCTTGGGTAACTTGGTCACGAAATCCATTGATATTTGTTTCCATTTCCATTCTGGGATTTCCGGTTGCTGTAAAAGTCCCGACGGTTTCTGGTGTTCTGCCTTGATTCTCGCACAAGTCAGACATTTGCTCACATAAGTGGCAATATCCTTCTTCATTCCAGGCCACCAATAGTGTTCCTTCAGTCCTTTATACATCTTGTCGGATCCTGGGTGTATCGAGTACTTTGATTGATGAGCTTCATCCATGATCATTGTTCTCAACTGATCGACCTTTGGAATCCAAACTCTACCCTTGAAACAACGCACTCCATCCGTTTTCTCCTCAAACTCCTTCTCCATCTGGTGTAGAGTTTCTTTCTTTATGTTGTCAGCCTTCAAGGCTTCCCTCTGTGCTTCAAGTATCTGACTTTTCAAACTGGTCTGTACTAACACTCCCATTGCTTGCGTTCTTGTAGGTTTCACCCTTTCCTTCCTGCTTAGCGCATCAGCTACAACATTCGCCTTCCCTGGGTGATATTTAATCTCGCAGTCGTAATCGCTGAGCAACTCAACCCATCTTCTCTGTCTCATGTTCAGCATTTTCTGATCGAGAATGTGCTGGAGGCTCTTATGGTCCGTAAAAATGGTGCATTTGGTGCCGTAAAGATAATGTCTCCAAATCTTAAGGGCAAACACCACTGCTCCGAGCTCCAAGTCATGAGTGATGTAATTCTTCTCGTGAACCTTCAGCTGTCTGGATGCATAGGCGATGACTTTCTCGTTCTGCATCAAGACACATCCCAAGCCTTGATGTGAAGCATCGCAATACACCACGAAGTTATCTGTTCCTTCGGGTAATGCCAGAATGGGTGCATTGCACAACTTATGCTTGAGCAATTGAAATGCTTCTTCTTGTTTCTCTCCCCAAATAAACTTCTTGTCCATTTGTGTCAAGGTTGTCAGCGGCTGCGCAATCTTGGAAAAATTTGCAATGAATCGTCGGTAGTAGCCTGCCAGACCAAGGAATTGTCGAATTTCTGTCGGCGTCTTCGGGGCTTCCCATTTCTTTATAGCCTCAATCTTGGCTGGATCAACATGTATTCCTTCTTTATTCACCAAATGAGCTAAAAAGTGTACTTCTCGAATCCAAAATTCGCACTTTGAAAACTTGGCATAGAGCTTTTCAGCCTTGAGTAAATCCAGTATCAACCTCAAGTGTTGCTCATGGTCCTCCTTGCTCTGCGAATAAATCAGGATGTCATCTATGAAGATAATCACGAACTTATCCAAGTACGGTCGACATACTCGGTTCATCAGGTCCATGAAAACTGCTGGAGCGTTCGTCAAACCAAAAGGCATGACCAAGAATTCGTAATGACTATAACGAGTTCTGAACGCTGTCTTGGCAATATCTTCCTCTCGAACTCTCATCTGATGGTATCCGGATCTAAGATCGATCTTGGAGAAGTAAGTCGCTCCTTGCAATTGATCGAACAGATCGTCGATGCGTGGAAGAGGGTAACGGTTCTTGATGGTGATCTTGTTCAGCTCCCTATAATCGATGCACATGCGAAAAGATCCATCTTTCTTTTTGACGAACAACACGGGGGCTCCCCAAGGCGAAGAGCTGGGTCGAATGAATCCCTTATCTAGCAGCTCTTGAAGTTGGTTTGAAAGTTCCTGCATCTCGGACGGTGCTAGACGATATGGCGACCTTGCTATAGGGCCTGCTCCAGGAACTAAGTCGATGTGGAATTCTACTTGTCGTTGTGGAGGTAATCCAGGTAGCTCTTCCGGGAATACCTCAGGAAATTCCCGCACAACTGGAATATCCTGGATTTGTTTCTCCTTTGCCTTCTTGTCTATGACATGAGCCATGAATGCTATGCATTCCTTTCGCAGATGACTTCGCATTTTCATATATGACACTATCTTAATGTCTCTCCTTGGCTTTTCTCCGTGTACTTCAAGTACACTTCCATCGGGTAGCGCTAACATAACGATCTTTTCAGCACAACATATCGTCGCTCGGTGGTTGGACATCCAATCCATACCAACTATTATGTCAAAACTCCCTATCTTGATCGGGATTAAGTCTATACTAAATTCCTTTCCTGATAAGCCTAGAGTGCATTTTCTGACTACCTTGCTAGCCTTAACTAACTCTCCGTTAGAGTATTCAATTATATGCTCCTCTTTCAAATTCTGGGATTTCTTGTTTATCTTAGGCCTGAATTCTAACGACACATAACTCCTATCTGCTCCGGAATCAAAAAGCACAGTAGCAGGATAGTTGTTGAGAAGAAACGTACCTGTGACCACATCAGGGTTTTGCCTTGCTTCTTCCGCTCCAATCACAAAAGCCCTTCCTCGAGCTAATCCTCCACGATTTCCCTGGTTTGCTGGCTGCACCCAATTCGCATATGACCTCTGATTCACTTTGGGACAAGCATTCCGGTAGTGATTAAAGCTTCCGCACTCAAAACAAGCTTTTCCTCTGCAATCTTTGTCAATATGGCCTCCCTTGCCGCACCTGAGGCATATAACACACCTTCCAGCATGATGATTCCCGCACTTGCCACACTTTTGATACGTCCCTTTCTCCTTTTCTGCTGCCTGAGTTTGCACTGCGTAGTTCCTGGTCACTCTTCTATCCCTGCCTGACCTTCCTTTGAACTGTGGTTTGGTAGATTCATCCATCTTCCTCTTTCCCTTAGTCTTGTCGCTTGAAAACGTTCCAGATCGGATAGCGTTGTTGGTGAGGCGGTTTGCTAGGTTGACCGCTTCCTGCAAAGTCTTTGGGTCTGCTGCGGTTACATTTCCTCTGATCTCGGGAGATAATCCCCAAACATATCTATCGACTCGGTTCTGCTTCGGTGTCACCAGGTGTGGTACCAATTTGGCCAACTCGTGAAATCGGGTAGTGTATGTGGTGACGTCGTTTCCTTTCATTTCATGGTGCCATAACTCGGCTTCCAACTTTTGGATTTCGCTTCTTGGGCAGAACTCCTCCTTGAGCATCTTTTTGAAATCCTCCCAGGTAATCTGGCCAGTTGCGTCACGGCCTCGGGTTTGAACTTGAGTGTTCCACCATGTTAGAGCTCGTCCTTGAAGTAGACAGGCGGCGTACTCGACCTTGTTTCTTTCAAGGCACTTGCTAATATGAAGGACAGACTCCATACTTTCAATCCAAGTTAATAAACCTACTGCTCCCTCAGTTCCGAGAAATTCCTTGGGGTTGCAGCTCCTGAAGGATTTGTACGTACAATCCCTTTCTCTCGTTCCTTGATTATTGTTTTGATTAGTGTTAAATCCGGCTGCCACTTGGCTGACTATGTTGGGTAACGAAGCCATTACTTGTTCCGACACTAGTCTTGCAAGTTCCGGATCTTCTCTTCTTGGAAGCATGTTTCTAATACAATACCATATTCAACCGTTTTAGTGACTTCTTACGTAATCTAAGTGTGGTTACGCTTCTACTTACTTTTTCACAATTCAAGTGCCATACTATTCTATGCCATCACATTAACATAACGGTTTTTAAACAATTCAAGCAAACCACATTCAGCATGCATTCATAAACATGAGCAGCAGATAACCATAGCATAAATTTTGGGTTTAAATATCCAACCAAAAGTACCCAAAATACCATAACAGTTTTACAATCATCCAAATAAAAACATAAATAGTTCAACAATTAGGCATCACGCCTCAAAATAACAGTTCTAATAGGAAGTTCATCAATATGGTCTACTAAAAGATCCCATCTCCTAGAATCTCGCCCTCCAGATAGCCCACCCGAACAACAGCACCACCAAGGCCACCACCACATACACCACTGTGTACAAGTGGTGGAGTGAGGCCATGGTGTGGCTAAGAAGAGTCACCACCCGAGTGAGCTGCTGGCTATCAGCTCCGGCCACATCGATCAGGGAATCGATCATATGATCGTGGTGGTCGATCATATGCTCATGGATACCCTGGCCTCGGGCGAGACGTGCGACCTCCTGACGCTCAGTCTGAGTCATTCCTCTCATACATAGGATGGGAGTACGAGCCATATGTGGCGGTCTAGGAACTGGTGACGGTTGGGCAACAGGTGGTGGTCGGGCGACAGGCGGCACTGGAGACGATGGTCGGTAGGGCGGTGGAGATGCCGAGGTCGAAGATGACGACGACGAGGAGGATCCGCCTCGGCCTCTCACCCGAGATGGCCCTGCCCCGTCCCCAGCGGGGACACGGAAGGTCATCCTAGCGGGTAAGGGCACGCTCTTCCGAGCGGTAGTGCGAACCCTAAGTCCGGGTCGGGTCGCCGGGACAGGTCGATGTGAATCGGCGTCGCTGTCACTATAGGGGTCGCGTTCCCGGTCGGCGGTATGGGATCGGGGAACACTGTTCCCACTCCGGGGGTGCTCGGGAGATCCGTGGGATCGGTATTCGGAGGGGTCGGTCTCTTGAGACATGTTAACTGCGATAAAAGAATTAAGTCAATTCACGGTAAACACTTTCGAAAGATTTTGTACATGTCATATGCAAACTCACACCAATTACGTTTTTCAGGAAATCTCTAGCAACTTTTAAAATCTAGCAGTATGATTAGTTCATAAGTCTTATCCTACTTATATCATGGCTAGGCGTAGGTGATCAGGCTCCGCATATCTATGATATATCAGAATAGCACCTATCCTAATCACAAAAGTATTTAACTTCTCCTATACTTCGAATTCTTATAATTTAAAAGTTTTAACTTATTTTAGAAAAAGGTTGGTTATAGTACTGGTTTTTATGAAAAACCGATGTTCTCTATAACCTATGGCTCTGATACCAAATCTGTAACACCCCGCTAAAGCGGAACCGCAATGTGTGACAGTCTAGAATTCATAGCGATAGGAGATAAATAACACCAATCATTCATATCCAAAAATTAATAAAGTTTACAAAGTATTACAATCCAACCATAAGTTTAAGTTTACAGACTTTAACAAAAATAAACATTGTCTTGATTGGTGACTACAAAATTCCACAAATAAGCCTTATCAAACCTTCGGATTTCCTGAAAAGCATGTTAAAACAAGCGTCAACTACGAGAGTTGGTGAGTTCACAGGTTTTTATATGCACAAAACAGTTTAAATGCAACAAATCTTTAGTGAACCTTTTTATTCACTCAATTTTTCATAAACCAGTTATAGTGAACCCTTTTCGTTCACTACCGATACTAGCCTGAACATTAGTGAACGTTTTTGCTCACTCCATTTCTAGCTTAGTATCACATGTGAGTAAATTTCCCGGGTCAAGTTAATCGCATGATATTTATTCTTTGAGTCACTACTAATCCTGCCATTTATTACATGCTACGCCCCTATTCTACCTCAGCGGTGGGACTAAATCCCACATGTGTAGAATTTTTATTCAATACACTGCACCTATATTCTCGTCAGTTCAAGGTGGGTATGTCAACCAAATAGCGCTATCCACGTGTATTATAGGCCCATTGTTATGAGTTCATAGTAGTTACCGGGGACTTTTTCATTTCAGACTCACTATATCATGCCGCATAACATTTCAAATTTAACTCACAATACATTTCATTTCGTAACATTTTCACAATTATTCACATTCATTTGTAAACATGCTTTTCACCCCAAAACACGTAAAAACGGTAAAAAGTGGGGCTGTGAATACTCACCTGGAGTAGCTTTTGCGTTTCTAAATAATCGTTAGTGCGTGATCAAGTCCCGGCTCCGAGTCTATAAATGCCCTAACACATACGTAATTGACGTAAGTCCTAAATTCAACGGTCCATATTAATAAGTCAATACCGATATCCCATATAATGCCTTTGCTATATTTCGTTAGGTTCATTTTAGTACAAAAATATGTTTTGTTACTTTAATGAATATCCAAACATGTGGGGATTTCTTGATAATTGCAAAACAACACTTTTTAAGAAATCTGATTTTTGGCAGATTTGTATTGCTTCAAAAATGCTTCCATTTTGTCTAGTTCCAAAAGGAATTAAGCTACCAAAATTTTATCCATTAATATTATGGGTATTATCAACAATCCTACCAAATTTCAAGATTTTAGGAGATAATTAATATATTTTAAAAATTATTGAAAAATCAGTGTGCATGTATCTATGTTGAAAAAACATGTCTGTGAAGTTTGTGTCATAGAGATCTCATTACTATTCCAAAATTTGAATTTCAAAAGGGATTTTAAAGCTAATTCAAATATCTAACAAATGAAACTTGTTTCACATGATTTGGATGATTTTTGAGTGAGATATGACCTCATGAATTCAAGCATGTGAATCTGCCATCAGTGGACAGATTACACTCCGAATTTCATTTCATTGGTTGCACATTCAAAACTCCACCAAATCATGTGTATCCAGATTCTTTAGAAATCCAACTCATTAAACTTGAACTTAGAACCAAGAATCATGCATTTTAGTTAAATTATCAAGAAGATATGCATGCATGAAGTTAATATAAATTTCTGACTAGAATCTGATGAACACCAAAAAGTTTCCACATGGTTGAGGGCTCAAAACATGGAATTTTTGGATGATTCCAGTAGGGTTTGAACCCTAACACATAAAATATTGTACCATAAAATTTCCAGAAGAGAATGAATACAAAAACACCCTTTTTGGGTCGTATAAACAACATGCAACAAATCTGTCAGCACAATCCAGATTCCAAAAACACTTTTACCCACCAAAACACATAAAATCACCCAATTTTTGGGGGTTTCTTGAATAGTAAACTAAATCCTTCAACTTGTATCTACTAACTATATGAAATATATTTAAATATCATTTAAAATACATGCATGAACTATTAATAAAGTTCAGCCCCAAAAGAGATTCAAAAACACTAAAATAAAAAGGTTTTTCACTTTTAAATCTTGTGTTCATATGGAGGATTCATAGAATTTGCTTTCTTTGAATGTTCTTGCACATTTATGAAGCTCATTCTTGTCCTCAAACATCAAGATTGTTGTTCAACCAACAAAGAGGTTTTAAACCTCAAAAAGATCATGAAAAAGCTCCAAAATGAGCCAAAAATTAACACTAACATGCATAAACTTTGCTTACCTTTGAACAAACAATTATAAAAGCTTCAAATCCTCGTTTAGAATACTTCAAAACTCAGATTTGTGGATGTATTTTGGCTGGTTTGAGAGAGAGAATTCGAAGAGAGAGAGAGTAGAGAGAGAGTAAAATCTTGAAAATGATTTGTGTGTGTAAGAAGTAAGATTTGTTGTTTTAATCAAGAGAGAGAGAGAGGGATATAGGGGGGGTGGCCGGCCATGTGGGGCCCACCCAACCCTCTCTCACATATTTTTTTTTATTTAAAAGTTGGTTAAATTTTATACTGCTAACTCAACGCAGTACCGGGTTTTGGCGCGTTTTCGGTAGAAACCGATTTCTCGAAGGTAAATTTTGGTTATTTGAATCAGTTTACTTATATTTTTACTAAAGTAACATATTTTTTTTATAAATCAACTTTAAATTTGGCATTATAGGATTATCGGGTGACTTTGGGCAGATACGGGCTTTTTCGGGCAGTTTTCGGGATTTTTAGGTTTTTGCCTAAATTTTTCACGCAAACTAACCTAGTTTCTTTTAATAACCTAAATAACTAATTTTCAACCTACGGACGCTACTGAGTGATTAAACAAGTAGCTAACCTGCAGGTCGAGACTGTCAATTGTCACATATTACCTTTGAATGATGATTTGAATATTACAAGTTACCCTTATTACACACTTACACTCCTATATATATATATATATATGAAGAAACCGGATCCTAAGCCCAAGCCCGTTACATTTAATTTCACTTAGCCCATTACAACAAAATAGACATAATTTCAGAAACTGCTTCTATTTATAAAACTTTTACAAAATCAGTCCTTGACTGAGCTAACAATCTCCCCCTAAGTTTTATAAATGAAGTATGTCTTTGAGCCTTTCTTCTTTCCCAACATCAGATGATGATAGCAGAGCTTCGAGGTTACTCCATCAGAAAATTGCCACCACAGAGGCTCTGTGACTTTCGTCAGAGGCTCTATAGTATTTGACTTGCATTATCCTTCAAAGCTTTACCATCAGAGACATGTGTCAACAGAGTCTCTGTATTCGAATGCATAAGTTCACCCTCTGCAAAACTTTTCAACAAGAACAAGCAGTGAGCAGATAATTGGTGTAGCTATGCTTGCAGCAAGTTGAGCAGAATAGCAAGACAATCGTCTTATAACTTGAAGTGCATCAGAGGCTCTGAGATGATCTACAAAGTCTCTGAGATGACCGATAGAGGCTCTGTGACATTTGACTTGTGCGGATATATGAATCTTCATCATCTGAGTCATATGATCACAGAGGCTCTGGAATATGTTGCAGAGGCTCTGTGACAATCTTCTTTGTCCTGATCTTCGATTTCTCAAAAATCTTCTGTGAAAGATACGAACTCCCCCTTGACTTGTGCTCTGTGATTTTCAACTTGTCAAGAAACTTCTTCTCTTTGGACTTTTGCCTCAACTGATTTGCACCCCTTGCATACTAGCATGAACGACAGAGGTTCTGTACCTTGTAGAGTTGAAACTCAGCAAAGAAGCGAGTCTCAGAGCTTCGAATCTTCATTTTGGACAAAAGTGGGATGAGAATGAGTCCCGTTTACCCAATTCCAGAGATAAGTATCCCGTCCAGTGAACTCCTCAGATTCTCTAACTATATCCCAATAGAGGGCAGAGAAACAGGAGTGTAGTTCATGCTGGATTGATTAGGACACTTTTGATATTTTTCAGAGCTCCATTGGGCAAGGTCTCATGGTGTTGTATTTTAAATGCGGCTGGGTTCAGAGAGGTGGGCATGATGGTTCATTATAGGAGCAGTTTTTGTCCGTAGAAAGTACAGGGAAGTTCAGTGTTCGAACCTGAACTGAGTCCTCTGTGGATTTGGATATGGTTTTCCAGAAAAATCTGTCTATAGATTTGAGAAACATCTAAAGACAATAATTGGGTTCAGAGACAATACCATGGCAGAGGTTCTGTGTGGAGTAAAGGATGAAGCCGTGAAGTTTGGACAGAGTCTCCGTGAAAACAGATAGAGTTTAACTTTAGAGGAACTTTTCAACAAGTATAGGCAGTGAGCAGAGATATTCGGGAGCTATGCCTATAACAAGTTGATTAGAACCAAAAAGTTATCTCAACGTTAAAAAGAAAACGGACAGAGACTCTGCGGTGGTTTTCAGAGGCTTCAGAAATAACCCTCAGAGGTTCTAACAGAGTGATCACAAGGCCTCTATTTGATTGAGACTGGAAGAGCAAGAGAGTCAGAGGCTCTGTGGTTCCTATGCCTCTGAGGTTGGCTCCAGTCATTTTTGACTTGGAAGATAGGTGGTGACACCCATTTGGGGTGACCCGACACTACTGACTCTGGGAGACCAAACCTAGTATCCTTGTTCAGAGATACTCCACCCTATGTGATATCTTTTACGAAAATCACACAGAATCAGAACCTGGCAAGGCTCTGAAACAAACAATTTTATCAACATCTGCAACTCAAGAACACGTTGAAACACGATTTTTGAGACGAAATTTCTAGATCCAAAACCAAGAGTCTTCGAAGAAACAAATTTCGAAGACGAAACTGTTAGAAGAATAGACCCAGAAATGAAATGATACATAACGAAACACAGAATTTCCAGATTATTTCCCAAGAAAACTTGTTCTAAAGGATCGAAAACGGATACCGAAGAAACCGTTCCCGCTCTGATACCACTTGTTAAGAATGTAGAACCAAGTTTTCTATGGGAGTTTAGACAAAAACAGATAAAAGATACAGATTACAGAGAGATTATTCAAACAGAAATAAAAACAACGAAGAAGACGAACAAGTTCAGAAAACGACTCTCATGTATTACCTTTGAATGTGTACGGCTGATTTGAATATTACAAGTTACCCTTATTACACACTTACACTCCTATTTATATATATATATATATGTAGAAACCGGATCCTAAGCCCAAGCCAGTTACATTTGATTTCCCTTAGCCCATTACAACAAAATAGACATAATTACAGAAACTGCTTCTATTTATAAAACTTTTACAAAATCAGTCCTTAACTGAGCTAACACGATGTTTGAATGTTCATTATGTCAAAAAAATTATTATGAATCTTATATGAGTACATATTATTCAACAATTAAGCAATTACTCTCATAGTTTTTAGCAAAAAGCTAGAAAATTAACACACATAGAGCGGGTTTATATAAGAACGCTAACTATTTATGGGAACACGAATAGCTTTTACAATATACAAAAAATGATTCACGTACAAAAATCATATATAATTCACGTACAAAATCACATTTGATTCACATAACTTTGCCTACAACTTTAAGTCGCGTCCAAATTCGTTCACATCTCATATGAATTGCGGATTACAATGGAATTGATCTAATGCATCTTATTTCGATTCATCTCATCCTAATGTTCTTTCATTTTTCATCCAAAAATTGATAACCACTTTTCAAGCTTCTCATATATATATATATATATAGAGAGAGAGAGAGAGAGGGGGGGCTTCTAGAGAAAACCAAATAATTTGTGTAAACTAGAGGACTAATCTAAGCCTTTGATCTGAAAATAGGTATAAAGGGCATGATCGTCATTTTGCAAAAAAAGATCACGGTTCATTCATAATATGAATACGAACTTCATATTCATATTATCAAATTTCATATTCATCTTATGAATATGAAATTTCAGATTCATATAATAAATATGAAAATTCAGATTCATATTATGAATATGATTTTAATGAAATTTCTTATTCATAATATGAAATTTCATATTCATTATATGAATCTGCAGTAGAAGAAATCCAGATCATCATATCAAACTCAGATTCATCTTATGACTATTCGATTCACTAGATGAAACTTTATATTCATCATATGAATCAAAAAATAATGTCTATTTACATGTAAATTCATCTTATGAATACAAACATAAACTCACCTTATGAATATAAAACAAAATGTCCATTTACTTTTATATTCACCTAATGAATAGAAAACCAAATGTCCATTTACATTTAAATTCATCTAATGAATACAAAAAAATGTCTATTTACATTTAAATTCATCTAATGAATCTTCACATCGTTGTCCACATTAGCATTCAAGAAACATGATGAATCTGCAAGAACAAAAATGATAAACACTCAAGAACACATTATGAACCTTTAAGAACACAACTTCAAAAACTCTATTTTTTCAAGATTAATTTCCTAGAATCTTCAAAAAGAAATGTTAAAATTCAGATATGTTGCTCAAATCAACATTACAAACAACTTTTATAAAGCAACAATCTCCAATTTTGAATCAAACTAACCTAATTTTGAAAAAATCTCAAGAACCCTGAAAATTGGGGGTTTTAATTAAAACTTACCAGATCTGGTGGAAGACGATGGCGGTGATGGTGGAGGAGGATGACGACGACGTGGTGGCGGTGGTGGCGCTGGCGGCGCCGGTGACGGCAGTTGCAGATCTGGAGACTATACAACAATGATCTAGAGACTATATGAAACGGCGGTTGCAGATCTCCTGGTTGCAGATCTGGAGAAGTCGGCGGCGAGCAGATGGCAGGTGCTGCGATGGTGGACGGCGGCAGGGGCGGCGGTGGTGGATGGTTGTTGAGCTAATTGAAGGGAGAATAGAGAAGCATGTCAAAATGAATAAGGAGATGCTACAATCTGGAAGAGATGGAAGGTTGTCAAATTAATGTTAAAAATGTCTAAGATGTCCTTGTGGGGCTATGAGCAGGTGTGGTTGCATATAAAATTAAAGAAATCTTAATATGTTCCTCTTTAATTAATAACCCTTGATTGGAATATTTTAATGGTTGAGATTACTCCACTAGTTTACACAATTAATTGAGTTTTCATCTGATTATTCCTCTCTCTCTCTATATATATATATATATATAGAGAGAGAGAGAGAGAGAGATAGGTGGGTCCATATGAGAACGCTAACATTTTAAGAAAAAACTTTTTTGATGTACAAAATCATATATGATTCACAAAACAAAATCACATATGATTCGTGAACAAAATCATATATGATTAATAACGTATGCGACTTGCCCGCGACTTTAAGTCACGTGGAAGTCGTCGCGTCCTTTTTTATCGTCAGTACAAAATCATATATGATTTTGTACATAAAAAAGTTTTTCTTAAAAAGTTATCGTTCTCGTTTGATGTGGGCCCATGTGGGTCCCATATAATATAAAATCATATATGATTTAATGGTGGAACCCACCTGAATCATATATGATTTTATATTATTTGGGACCCACATGGGCCCACATCAATATGTGGTTTAATAATTGTTCCTTTGTTCTTACAAAGAGGTATGGTTCTTATATGAACCTACCTCTCTCTCTCTCTCTCTTTGTATATATATAGGGCTCGTATCCGTTAAAAAGTAGATAATTTGTACAAACTAATCTCGACCATACATGTAGATGATCAATGGTGTGGATTAATTCAGTTCCTAAATTTTCTCTCAACCACTTTTGAAAACCACCTAAAAATCAGGAGATAAACAAAATATAAACAAAATCAATGGTTAAGATTAGGTTTATAAGGTTTGTACAAACTACTCAGTTTGTATTTGATACTTCTCCTATATATATATATATAGGTGGAGGTTCAAACGAGAACCCCTCCTATTTGCGAGAATGCGAGAATGCGAGAACACTTGTTAACCTCCAATTTAATTAACCTATATAATCTAATACCCACCATTCATCTCCGCTTTTCTTAAACGCCAACTACCACCAACCACCACCAACCACCGCCAACCATCTCCAGCAACCGCCAACCACGGCCGACAACGCCGACCGCTGCCAACCGCCACCGTCATAACGCGGTGATATCACACGTGATAACGCTGTGATATCGCCGTGATATCGCCGTGACAACGCCGTGATATCACCGTGACAACGCCGTGATATCGCCGTGACAACACCGTGATATCGCTTTTTGAAGCTCTCAATTATATAAATTAAGTTTCTTCTTGGGTTCTAGATCAATGGAAGCATGGAAGCTCTCAATTTCGTTTCTAATTTCTTTTGATTTTCTCCCTGCCAACCCCAATTCCCCAAATTGCTTTTTGATTTCTGTACAGATCACTCATGGGGGGATGTTGCCCTTTTGAACTTTTTTCACATCATCACGTACACAAATCCACGCATTTTATAAGCTAAAAACTCTTGATTTTATAATCAGACTGAGAATCTTGATTCTTGATGGAATTGTTATATATATATATATAGAGAGGTTGAGAAGTGTTCTCGCATTCTCGCAAATAGAAGGGGTTTTCGTTTGAACATATATATAGGTGGAGGTTCAAATGAAAACCTTTCTGAAGGAATTCAATAACGATCATAACCATATACGCAGCGGATAAAAACAAGATTTTGGTTATAAATCTGAAAGCTTTTCTAGTATTAAATTCCTTTCAGATCCATCGACATACAAAACAGATATAAAACACACCATAGGGTGTTTAGAGATATACCTTTGGGATTAGTTGCGATTTGAACGAAGCACGAGAAATCAAAGTAGATTTCCTCTACCGGTATCCACACACGAACACGCGACTTCCACCGAGTGCTAGCCCAAAAAGTAACCCTAAACTAATATTTGTGAATGTGTATCAAACCAGATCCAGAGAATGAATCAGTTGATAAAATAAATCTGGCTTAGTATCCTATTTATATAGATTATAACCTATAACTCTAATAGGATAGATGTTTATCTTGTAAATTATATAATTATCAAAAACCATTTAGATAATTATATGTATTTACACATAGACCTTGTAATTATCATAATTACATTATATACAAACTTTATAATTAAACTTCAAGAATAATTATTTAACCGTCAATCATGAACTTTTCGGGTTACTTTTATAAATGGAAGCAAACGTATTCTTTTGTGTGCGACCCTATAGGTTTACATACCCATTAGTAGTATTATGTGGCACGTGTCGCGGGCATACAAAACTTACATTCTCCCACTTGCACGCGACACAATAACACAGACGGTGGTAAGCGTCCAGCAACACGTCACCGTCCCCAATGTCATGTAAATGTGCTTTTCTTTGAGCGTTTTGATTGAAACAAGCAATCTTATAGAGTCATATTTTATCCCTTTGCTTCACGATATCTTGTTTTGAACTTTAAGGCATAGATCTGTCTCATCCTTTTAGTTCAAAAATTATGTTTCTCGATCCCAACATGTTTTGATTATACAAGTGTTACTAGTTCAACTAACTCACTTGTTCATGGCCATGAAAATCAAACTATGTCATCGAGGGGCCCAAAAATATCTCTCTCATCTTGAGACGAGCAAATCCCGTATTGCAGATACACCACTAGCTACATAATTAATGTCATACCCAACATAGCCCTTATGATCACCCGGTTAAGGGTAACGTTAGACTATGCCAAAGTACAACACTTCTTATGCACTAGATCGCAATGTACATCTCAGGTCTAAGAATAAAAATGTTCACTATTTCAAGACTCACCTTATGACGCTGATCTATGAGGTGATCCTGATTGTGGGTCTTGTCCAACACTTTGTGCACAGACAAATGCATGCGACTCCGGTTGCACCCAGTGCACTTCCAACTTGGACTATGACCAGACTTCACAATGATCTTGATTTATTACTAGTCCCCTAGTAATAATGACCAAGGACAATTCTAAATAATATGATCATCATATCTATTTAAGGATACTTAAACATGCTAATATAGAACACAGAAATCTTAATGTAAATACTCATATCCAATATGCCAAAACATTTAAATACATAATTGTTTTAATGTTCCAAAAACTAAAACTAAAATCTACTGATCAGACTAAATTATTACAAAACCTTAGGCCTATTGAACTAATGTGAGCATCATGCTTGCTTTGACTCAAAGGCTTGGTAAGAGGGTATGCGGGATTGTCTTCTGATCGAACTTTGTATATCTTTACGTCACCTTTTTCAATGATCTCCCGAATTAGGTGATATCGTCTCATGATATGCTTGGAGCGCTGATGTGACCTTGGCTCTTTTTCCTGAGCAATGGCACCCTCATTGTCGCAATAAATCTCGACAGGGTCACATATGCTAGGCACTACTCCCAGATCTGTGATGAATTTCTTCATCCAAACAGCTTCCTTTGCGGCGTCTGACGCAGCAATGTACTCCGATTCCGTAGTTGAATATGATATCGTGCTTTGCTTGTAGCTCTTCCAGCTCACAGCTCCTCCGTTTAACACAAACACATATCCTGATTGTGATTTATAGTCATCTCGGTCAGTTTGGAAACTAGCATCCGTATATCCTTGAATACACAAATCTCTTTCCTGGCCACCATATAGTAAGAACATGTCTTTAGTTCTTCTCAGATACTTCAGAATGTTCTTTACTACTACCCAATGAGCATCACCTGGGTTTGACTGATATCTACTCGTCATGCCTAGAGCATATGAGACGTCCGGTCTAGTACATAACATGGCGTACATGATTGAACCGATGGCTGAAGCATAGGGAACACCTTTCATACGGTTCATGTCCTCTTTAGAGCTAGGACATTGAGTTTTACTCAAATGTACACCATGTACCATTGGCAAATTTCCTCTCTTGGAACCTTCCATCTTGAAGCGTTTCAAAATTTTGTCAATGTATGTACTCTGGCTTAATCCAATTAAGCGTCTTGATCTATCACGATAGATCTTAATACCAAGGATATAAGCTGCCTCTTCAAAATCCTTCATCGCAAAACACTTCCCTAACCAAGCTTTTACACTTTCAAGGGTAGGGATGTTATTTCCGATGATCAATATGTCATCAACATATAGGATCAAAAACACTATTATGCTCCCACTGACTTTCTTGTATACACAAGGTTCATCTTCATTCTTTAGAAAACCAAATTCTTTGATTTTCTCATCTAAACGAAGATTCCAATTGCGAGATGCTTGCTTTAGTCCATAAATGGACCTTTGCAGTTTGCATACCTTTTCAGGAAACTTTGGATGTTCAAAACCTTCTGGTTGTACCATGTACACGTCCTCACTTAAAGTTCCGTCAAGAAACGTGGTTTTAACATCCATTTGCCATATCTCATAATCGTGATATGCGGCTATGGCAAGAAGTATCCTGATGGATTTAATCATGGCTACCGGAGAAAAAGTTTCATCGTAGTCTACTCCTTGAGTCTGAGTGAAACCTTTTGCTACCAATCTAGCCTTATAGGTATGCACAATCCCATCCATGTCAGTTTTCTTTTTAAATACCCATTTATTCCTTACGACTTTGCAGCCGATAGGTGCATCTACAAAGTCCCAGACTTGATTATCTAACATGGATTGTATTTCAGCCTTCATGGCATCATGCCATTTATCATATTCCAACCTGATACGGCTTCCTGGTAGGTTACAGGTTCATCATCAACCGTATCGTCACTGCCAATCAGATAACCATACCTCTCAGGCTCTTGACGATTCCTACTCCATCTTTGCATTTTCTGTATCTCGTTATTACTTTCAACATCTTGTTGAGGCTCAACATCATGTTGATTGTCAGTGTCAACCATCGTCTCATCTTGTGGTTCTTGAATTTCTTCAAGATCTATTGTGTCCCCCGTTGTGGTTCTTGTTAGAAAATCATTTTCTAAAAACTCACCGCGACGCGCAACAAATCGTTGGGTTTATAGAAGTAATATCCAATTGTTTCTTTTGGATATCCCACAAAGATGCACTTCTCAGACCTTGGATCAAGCTTCGAAGAAGCTTCTCGCTTAACATAAGCTTCACAACCCCATATTTTCATATATGAAACCTTCGGGATCTTCCCAGTCCATAGTTCAAAAGGAGTTTTATTGGTCTTTTTGGTTGGTGCATTATTTAGTATTTGGACAGCAGTTTCTAGAGCATAACCCCAGAAACTTTTAGGTAGAGTCGTACGACTCATCATAGAGCGAACCATGTCCAACAAGGTTCTATTTCTCCTTTCAGACACGCCGTTGTGTTGCGGTGTTCCGGGAGGCGTTAGTTTATCCCATGCTCTCTTAGATGGTCAATAAACTCTTGGCTTAGATATTCTCGACCTCGATCCGACCGAAGTCTTTTTATCTTTTTGCCAAGTTGATTATCTACTTCATTCTGAAACTCTTTGAAAAAGTCAAAGCTTTCAGATTTGTTTCTCATTAGGTAAACATACCCAAATCTACTGAGATCATCAGTGAAAGTGATGAAGTAGCGATGAACATTTCTTGTGGTTAAGCTAAAGGGTCCACACACATCAATATGTATAATCTCTAGCAGTTCAGTTGCCCTTTCAAGTTTGCCTTTAAAAGGCGCTTTTGTCATTTTGCCCATCAGACAAGACTCGCATACATCATATGAATCATCACATGGATCCAAGACTCCGTCCGCCTGGAGCTTGGCTATGTGTTTCTTGTTTATGTGTCCAAGACGACAATGCCACAAGTAGGTCTGGTTTAAGCCTCACTTAATTCGTTTATTGTTTACATTATACATTGATTCATAATTATGGCTATTTTGCAAATCAATTTCGTAGATACCATTGTGTGGTTTAGCTACAAAATACAAAACATTGTGGAGATAAGCTAAAATTGAATCATCGTCACTAAAAATAAACATAAATCCAGCTTTCTGTAATTGAGAAAATGAAATGATATTCCTAGTAATCCTAGGTACATATAAACACTTGCTAAGTGATAAAGTAAGACCATTTGGCAACTCCATATCATAAATCCCTCGAGCAAAAGCGGCTACCTTAGCTCCATTGCCCATACGAATTTCCATCTGGCCTGGTTTCAATCTCTCTTCACTTCTTAGTCCCTGAAAAGTAGTACAAATATGAGTACCACACCCAGTATCCAATACCCAGGAATCAGAGTCATAAGTGAATAGATCAATGGTAAACATACCTAAAGTTCCGGCTTCGATTGCCTTATGCTTCTTCATTTCTGCCAATAGGGCTGGACAATTTCTCTTCCAATGTCCTTTCTGATTGCAATTGAAGCAAATTGCATCATCAGGAATCTTTCCTTTGCCCTTTCCTTTATTAGAACTTCCAACTTTTGCTTTACCCTTGGTAACCGCCCTCTTCTTCTTAACTACCCCACTTTTAGGCCTGATCATCAAGACCTGTTTGGATTTGGATGAATCCAACTTAGAGTTCATGTTTCTCTCAGTAGTTTTAAGCATACCGTGAAGTTCTGTGAGAGTCTTTTCCAAACCATTCATATTATAGTTCAGAACGAACTGGTCATATGATTTGGATAAAGAATTGAGAACCAAATTGGTTGCCAATTCTTAACCTAATGGGTAGCCAAGACGGGTTAATCGGTCAACATACCCCTTCATTTCAAAACATAGGTACTGACTGATGAACCCTCAGTCATCATACAGGCATGCAATGCCCTGACTGTGTCAAACCTTTCTTGCCTTGCTTGTATCTGAAACATGGATTTTAGAGATTGAATCATATCACAAGCATTCATGTCTTCATGGTCCCTTAGTAACTCGGGAGTCATGGATGCAAGCATAAGACAGCTAACATCCAACGAGTCATTCTGGTGCTTATCATAAGCAGCCCTGACTTCAGCTGAAGCATTTCTGGTAGGAGGGTTTGGAGGGGGGTTTTCGATAACGTACAACTTCTTTTCGTGCTTAAGGACAACCCTCAAGAATCGAAGCCAGTCAACGAAGTTTGTACCGTTCAATTTATCCTTTTCAAGGATTGACCGTAAAGTGAAATGGGATAGACCGTTTGCGTTTGAAGTTTGGTTAGAGGTGTTATCAGACATCTACAAAAGAAGTTCAATTTTAGTACCTTAAAATCTCAAATTAATTTAATTTAACCTTTCAAAAATTTAATTTGAGCTAAGATCCATATTTCACCTATTTCCATAAATGGTTAATGCGCTGTCTATGGAAATAAGTTGTTTAGGTAGGTATCTTCCAATTACGTTCAACTAACTCTTAGATATTCGTGGGATTCTATCTGATATATCATATATCGGAATTGACATGTTTAATCCCACTTCTACGCCTTGAAAATACTCATAGGTGGCCAAATACATCTTTCTATGAAATTTTCAAGTAAACTAACCATACTAAGGTATCGTGACCCCACCTAAATTCTTTGATCTAGGGTTGGGCGGGATCAGTCGTCCAAAACCACGACTATTTAAGTGAATGGTTAATGCGTTGTCCACTTAAATCTCGTTATTTTGGTGCCTTGTCTCACACTAAAATCCTCTGGTAAGATTGGCTAGGCTCTGACCATACCAAAGTTTTGTAAGCTTAACAAATACCTTAAATGGGTGGCATATAGTTTACGTTTGAGAAAAGTTTTGGTTTTCAAAAAATTTGTTTACCTTATAAAACTTTCAAAAACCTGTTTTTAAAAGTTTATCCAAAAATCGGTTTGAATTTTGATAAGCGTATCAAAAAAAAATTAAATATCATATTTTATTACCGATTAAAACTATTTTGTGTTTGATTTTATTTTTAAAACATTTGCAACTATCATAACAATAATAAAGCAACAAATAAAATAAAACAAACACAAATAAACAACCACACAATAATATATGGATTTGCCCCTAATGTGGTGTTGTGAGCCAACACAACAACCACGGTCAATTCTAAGGACGTCTTCAAGCTCCCACTGGCCTCGCCATCTTGGTGAACTCCAAGGACTCTGTCTTTGAACCTCCGTCTTCGGATAATCACAATTTAAATAGAAAAATACAACATTCTATCTATTTACATTTGTCCTATCTAGGAAAATTAAAAATAAAATTACATCCCATACAATTAATACATTTTAATTTTCCGACATAAAATTAAATCAACCACAGGTCTTTTCGGGACAATCCATATATTACGATATCATTTTAGACATAAATAAAATGGCTAAATAACCATAAAAAGCCAACAATTGAAAAATAATCAAAACAAAGGTTTTCTTTTCTTTTCTCAAAATACTGAATCATGTATGGATATAAATAATTATTATTATTACTATTATCCTTTTATTAAACTTAATGAATTATGGGTTAATAAAAATACAGTAATAATAATTAATACAGTGAACAAGTCCAAGAAAAATGAGTCTAGGCCCAACTTGAACCCAAGACAACCATCAAATTAAACCTAGTCTTGTAAAATTAAATCAGCCGCATAAGATGGACGAAACGGTTCTCTCTCCTCTCCTTCCATCTCTTTTCTTTTTGCCATCGCCGGCCGGAAAAACAATACAGACCGTGCTCTGTTAACATACGGTGTCCATGGCCGGAAGAACACCACCAGGCCGTGGCTTGAAGATTGGCATCATGCCATGGCCGAGATCGTCTGAAAACGTAAGCCACAGGCGGCTTGGGACGACGGTACCAAGACACCGTCGAACCGCACCACCACTTTTCTTACTTGGCGACTTGGACCGTGGCACCAACCGCCAACCGGTACAACAGCCGGCTTAAAGCCCAGCCGACGTGCAACAGAAGCCAGCCAGGGGGCGGCGATCGCTGGTCAATCGGCCCACCATGCCAAAGCACGGTGGTTTTCCGACGAATGAATGACCGGAAAAAGATCTGGCCGGAGAACTAAGATACAGACGGCGAGGATCTGGATTGACATATTGAAATATTTGTATTATTCGAAAACTAATTTCAGATATAAAACCCTAACGATTCGGTATTTGCAATCTTTCGTTTTGATTAATTTTCAGTCTTATTTGTTTTAATGTCGAGTGGCTCTGATACCATTGAAGGAATTCAATAACGATCATAACCATATACGCAGCGGATAGAAACAAGATTTTGGTTATAAATCTGAAAGCTTTTCTAGTATTAAATTCCTGTCGGATCCATCAACATACAAAACAAATATAAAACACACCATAGGGTGTTTAGAGATATACCTTTGCGATTAGTTGCGATTTGAACGAAGCACAAGAAATCAAAGTAGATTTCCTCTACCGGTATCCACACACGAACACGCGACTTCCACCGAGTGCTAGCCCAAAAAGTAACCCTAAACTAATATTTGTGAATGTGTATAAAACCAGATCCAGAGAATGAATCAGTTGATAAAATAAATCTGGCTTAGTATCCTATTTATATAGATTAGTTTCCCAGATAACCTATAACTGTAATAGGATAGATGTTTATCTTGTAAATTATATAATTATCAAAAACCATTTAGATAATTATATGTATTTACACATAAACCTTGTGATTATCATAATTACATTGTATACACATTTTATAATTAAACTTCAAGAATAATTATTTAACCGTCAATCATGAACTTTTCGGGTTACTTTTATAAATGGAAGCAAACGTATTCTTTTGTGTGCGACCCTATAGGTTTACATACCCATTAGTAGTATTATGTGGCACGTGTCGTGGGCATACAAAACTTACACTTTCTTATTCGTGAAAATATGAGAACGGTTGTGTACCTCCAATGATTAGATCAAATCAATAATGTAATTGAATGTTACAGAATCCATAGATGCCCACGAAAAAAACCTCTTTTAAATACCATAGTCATCACGTATTATATTAATAAAAATGTGGATATTGAGTTTTGTACGAGCTTTGCAACTGAATCCAAGTTTATATCGACTTACCATGTTTACCTTAATTTTTATTATGTCATCTTCATTTTCTCTTATTTTTTTATAAAAATCCAAAATTCAAACGGAATATTGAATGAAATACACAAGCATGACCCTTGATATATTTCAAATCGAGAGAAAACTATGATCTAATCATTGTGTTGCGATAACGATGTGATAATGACGTGATGACATTGTGATAAGATGTGATAATGATTGCGATAATGGTGTGATAACGCTATGATAAGACGTGATAACGTTGTGATAATGATTGCGATAATGGCGTGATAACGCTATGATAAGACATGATAACGTTGTGATAACGATTGCAATAACAACATGACAACACTGTGATAAGACGTGATAACGTTGTGATAATGTTGTGATAATATGTGATAACGATTGTGATAACGACGTGATAACGTTGTGATAAGACGTGATAACAATTGCGATAATGGCGTGATAAGGCTGTGATAAGACATGATAAGGTTGTGATAAGACGTAATAACAATGTGATAATGCTTTTGATAGAAAAGACTTCTATGCGGAATAAGATAACAGAAGATACTACGACGACCACTCGCTTCACATAGTTTCTCACAGCACGTGTCACTAGTGATACGATATGTAGTATCATATACGATACCTTTACAACATTAAAACCATGTAATTTTAACATAGCCAAAAAAACGATCAATGGTACACGGTCGTGTGCAAGGTGGAGAAATAAACCAAGACGATGGAAGAGTCAATGGTGTTAATGTCAAGCGGAATTTTTCATAGTAGTACACAGCCCCGAATCTTGACAACCGATTCGATCAAGAAGACGGTCAAAAGTTTAACGAAATGGCACTGAAAAAAAGAGTAGATGAGTGAACTAGAGCCATAAAACACAGAGTTAATGGATGGTTGTGTATCAAACAAGTGTGAAGAGATGTCTATCCCCATTCCTCAACAACATCAAGCTTTGTTACAAATTAAAAACAACTTTGAAGTAAAGATGTTAATGGAATCTGATTATTGGAGTTAAATTTGCATTAAAAAAAACTAGAAGCCCTATTTCTTAAAGGGCCACCTGGCCTAGGTAAGAGACAGAGATTGGTGGTGAATGCCAAAGCAGAGGGAAGATCCACCCAATGACCATAATAACAACAC
The DNA here is from genome assembly GCA_030169165.1 of Centaurea solstitialis. NCBI lineage: Eukaryota > Viridiplantae > Streptophyta > Magnoliopsida > Asterales > Asteraceae > Centaurea > Centaurea solstitialis. The sequence goes on along the minus strand of CM058046.1, from coordinate 63,248,373 downwards.
TTTTTTTCTTGATTAATGCATGTGTAAATATTGTTTGGCTTAAAGTTGTTCTCGCATTCTCGTAAATATAAAGGGTTCTTGTTTGAACCCTTCCCTCCCTCTCTCTATATATGTGTGTGTGTGTGTGTGTGATCAACAATGTATTGATACATGTAGTACATGATATGAGTGTTAAATTATAAAAAGTATTTTATCTAATTATTTTCACTTTTTGACATAGTGCCACGATTTTAAGCACCTTAATAATTGTAATCGGCGTTAGAAAGTTTATTGATGAAATTTTCAATACAAAAGGTGTGTGTGATTGACTTATTCTTTACATTAATCCTGATTATATTGTATAACAGTACTAGCATGGATCTAGATAATATTTGTTTCTTTTTAGCATGGATCTAGATAGTATTTGTTTCTTTTTGTATGACGGGAGTGCTCTTTAGGCCCATTGATAAAATAATATTAAATAAATGCAAATATGCTCAAATAGTTGATCTAGGATATCAAAATCTATAATATCAATATATTTAATAATTAAAAAACAGAGGATTGTTCATATGGGGAATGACACTTTGATATCCAAATAATCGAGTACAATTAACTTTTTTGTTGATAAATAAAGTAGTTATAGTTCAAAAAAACCTAATGGTCTCACGTTTTAAAATGTGAGAAAAAGTAGCCAAAAAGGGCCAGATACATTCAGTTACAACAAGTTTATGACAAATTTCGATTTGATGCAACCAATGATATAATCAATAATGTTGTCGTTAATTTCAATTATGAAGTGACATAATTTTTAAAATAAAAATGCTTACATGACAACAGCGTTGTTATAAACCATATTAAATGATGAATTTCTTTGAGATAGGGATGACATATATAAATGATTTGACGGTAAATCATATGAACTGACATTTCTTTTATATATACGCTCGAGCTGATCCTTAAATTTTTCTGATTTGATAGATTTATCACATGACACATGTTGTCTTTGTAGCACACTTTACAATATAGATCCCCGAACTTTAATAACCTATCATGAATTGCACTTTAAAAGTTTGGATGTGTTTGTGGAAGTCACACACAATAACATATACTTTGTTAATAAAGAGAACGATTTTCATAAAAAACATTGGTGTAAATTTAACTTCAGATAAAATTCTAAATCGAAATTATTCATACGGACTTCAACTTCTCACTGTTCAATACTCATAAGTTATACAATTTGAGATTAACTAAAGGTCTACTACGCTCTCAAAGCTTTCATTTAAAACTGGACTTAGCTTATAAATGAAATCAACAATGAAAAAGTTTTAAACAAAATTGTAAACCATACCTACAAACTATATATTGTTGTAGAACCGATGGAAAATCATTAAAACACCAAATGGATGTAAAATTGTTAATAAAATCATGACATCTCTATATGTAAAAAAAGGGATTTGATGATGACGATTGCTTTTGTAATCACAAGTTGTGAACAATTGTTTTGCTCATAAATATTAACATCAACCATATTTAAATGTGACTAGTTGTTGACGTATCTTTATTACTTCTTGCGATATGTTGGTCCTCACTAGCACGTCAATGCGATCCCTGCTCAGAATATCACTTATAACATCGTGGGCCAATCATACCAGATATTGTCCGCTTTGTTAAGATATCTACTCATAGTTAAAAAGTTTTTTTTTTATATAGGAGGTATCTAGTCTCTTAAGTTACGTTTGATGCACGGGGCAAGATAAGACAAAACTCACTGTCGTATGTTTAACATGATATAAGACAAAACAAGAATTCATTGTCCCACGTTTAGTGTACCATAAGCTAGCTTTTTAAAACACTACTTTGATTAGCTTTTGGGGAGCTTTTTGTAGCTTTTTCCAATTATACCCTTATTAATATTAATAATTAAATTTAAATATACCTTTTAGGTCATCATAAGCTAGTTTTTGCCAAACATAATTTGTTCATAAGCTAGCTTATCAGCTACTAACTAGCTTATCAATTAACAACTAGCTTATCAGCTACTAGCTAGCTTATCAGCTAGTTTGCCAAACATAGCCTAACTACTACTATTCATCACCACCACCGTTTTGGCTACTTCACTCTACCATAAAACCACCACCATCATCGACTACCACTAGCACCACCCCCACCACCACTAACAACTACCACTATTATTGCCTTCTATAACCATTGCTTCCACCACATCAGCCACAACTACCTCCTCCACCATTGTCGACTGCCACCATTACCACTACTATGTACCATGTTTATTGCCTCTACCTCCAACAACCACAATTGCTACTCAACTAGTATTGTTGGCCATCACTGCTCCACCATAATCACCACCACCATTACCACCACTACATTAGTCACAAGTATCTCCTCCACCATTGTCGACCAACCCCACTGCTACTATCTATCATCTTCATGCTTTCCACAACCACCGCTAGCCATTGACCACCACCGCTAACGTCACCACCAGTAGTACCTTTGGCCACCACCTCTACTATAACAATAACCATAACCAACACTGGCACTTATATCAAAAATTTTATTCAAAATTAGTACTATTATATATGTTTATAAAAATTTATGTAAAGAATGTTTATAAATTAAGTTATTTACTTTATTTATGTTAATTATACCTATTATATGATATATTAAGTCGTTAAATAACATTTGGGGAAAACTTATTTAGTTCTGTTCAATGTAGTTCTAGGCGTATCAAACACCAAATAATAATTGTTTTGTCCAGTCCAGTCCCGCTCTACTCTATTGTCCTGTCTATTCATGTCCTTTCAGTCCAGGCCAATCACGTCTACGTACCAAAAGCTACCTTATAAGACAACCTTAGTTCTCATTTCCAACCTATGTGAATCTAACACTTCTGCTATGTAGTTTGCACATTGTTGTTGACATGTTTTATAGTAACATGGTTTACAAATTTAAGGAATACAAAATTGCCAAACAACCAATATAAATAACCAAAATATCTTTAAAGTAGTTATGAACTTTGTTAGGCGTCTCATATATGTACATGTGTTTGAGGCATTCTGCGTGTAAAACAATAATAAAATAGAAGGTAACACACTTGACAATAAGCTTGGGCTTACATCATATCACTTTATATTCACGATTTTATAGCATTTTAAAAATTATATAACAAATAATTAATACTTTAAAATAACAGCTTTAGGAAGTTTCATATTATTGGAGAACCTTTTTACCGACATGTAATAAAATTTAGCAACAAATAGACAACAACTTACTTTGAGACCATATCAAATGTTGTCGCCACACCAAATATCAAATTTGATAGCAAATCATTCTAATTTGTAGAAACAAAATTTCCTCCAAATCTTAATGTAATGAATAGTACGAGAATTTTCTAGAGGTTCTCCAAAATAAGTGAATCGAAGATTTGGGTGTTTTTTGGTTTCAATAAATTACGCAGAACTTTCTTCAAAATATAAAAAGTAGGAAAAAGAAGAAAAGTTTCTTCATATAAGGAGATTTCCCCTAAAAATAACTTAATTAGACTGAAAATATATTTTATTGTTTACATTAACAAGAGTCTTTGAAATTAAATAGGTTAGATAATAAATATTTTATCAAATTGTTTGAATATTTTTAATAATATATTTGATGACATAATCTCTAAAGGGAGAATCTACTTAGAGATAAATACAATATTTTTTGAATATTTGAATTTTTAGAGAAAATTTGGATAATCTATTGGAGATGCAAAATTTGGTGCGATACTATTCATTTATACCAACCTGAATGGAGAAAATAAAAAAAGAATATACTTATAATCTTACATTTTAATGTAAAATCAGTCCTTACCTTATTAGTGAAAACTTATTCTTTGCACCAAATTTTATACAATATTTTGTGAAATTTAAATACAATATTGTAAAACCTCTTTTACCGAAAACCAAATTTTATAAAAAAATTTCCCATTTAAGTAGTTTAATTTAAATCACGTCCAAAAAAAATCCAAATCCAACATTTAGTCAACGTCACCAAGTAACCCAATTTTTTTTTAGAAATAAATAAATAATTAAAGTCATAAGCCAACGCTGTCGGAATCTCGGTCTCGGAGTCATGCTGGGGCCTTGCCTTTATCTTTTCCCGAACAAGCACCTGGAAAAGGGGAACAACTAACGGGGTAAGCGAAAACGCTTAGTGGGCTAGCATTACATATAACCACAACATTGCATGCTCACATACCGAAATAGGTTCCCAATCAATCACAAACAACACATAATACAATAATCAATCTACACAAATCTCGACCCTCATGAGGTCATAAACTCCCGTCAGTTTGGACACGGGTCGGCCCCCACAACTCACCAAGGGCATGTGGATTCCCTTTCGCCCGTCAGTTAGGACACGGGTCGGGCCCCACAACTCACCAAGGGCATGTGGTTCCCTATCCACACTATAACGTATACATGAAACATATAACATCACAGATACACATAGTGTAACTCACCTTAATTGTCGAAACGTCAAACACGAACGAATTACCGCAAACCTGGAATAATTTTAACAATTATGATCATTATTATTATTTCCAACAATCCCTTTAATTTTCTAGTTAATCCAACCCTTTACGAAAGTACTAAGAAAAGAAAAACTATACGAGAACCGCGGACGTCAAGCGGGTCTAAACGGTTTATACGCGACCCGACTCACGTCGCTCTTAACGACGGACAACGGTTAACCCCCACGACACTTAGTTAGTCTAACAACCCTAGGCTAACTCGAATTAAACCTAAATAAATATTTATATATATTTAAAAGTTATATAAAAATAACTAAAAAAATCAACAACAGCAACAACATCATCACCATCACTTCCGCCTATATATATATATTATATAAAAAAGAAAAACTAAAAAAAACAACAACAATAACATCATCTTTGTCCTCCAACATAGTTCGGTATACACATATATATATATTATAAAAACAAACTTAAACAACATCAACAAACAAACAGTATCATCATCATCGTCGAACATCACCTACGACTTCGTCGGCCACCCTCGCCGGCTGTCGCCGGCTTCAGAACCACCACAGCGGTCAGGGCCGCCGCGCTAGACGATTCCGGCAGCAACCGCCGACGGACCAACACTCCAACACACACAACGCTGACGGTCTTGCCGGCGTTAACCCAATACCGCCGCTGCGGTCACGACGGCAGTAGCCGTGCGCCGCCTCCCTATACGGTTAACGGCGATCGACCACCGTACCACGACGGCAGCCGACCCCCGTAGGTTTGACGATTCTGGTGGCGACCTTATCGGTCCACCTCACAACACACCCCACGACAGCACACAACACACCCCACGACAGCAGCATCGACGCCGGCCATGGCCGGCGTACCTGCCCTTCACCGGCAGCCACGGCAGCTTCTGCCACCGTGTCACCGTACACCACTAACGAAGCCACAATACAGCCCTAACTAACAAAATTCAATGAAAACAAAGAGGGGTTCAGGCATATACCTTACGCGAAGAACACCGAATCTAACTCGCAACCCGTCCCCCTAGCTCGATCTCTCTCTCTCACCTGGCCAGCTCTTTCTCTCTCTCTCTCTCTCTCTCTCTCTCCTCTGTTTCTATCTCTCTCTCCAAGAATTTTGGGATCAGATGACATCTCCACAAGATATGAACGGGATATATATATAACCAAGTCTAAGAAATCCTTAACCTACTCAAACCCCCCCTTTTTATAATTATCTACTAAAGGGATAAAAAGATACTAATAATAATAATAATAATAATAGTAATAATAATAATAATAGTAATAAAAAAAATACTAATAATAATAATAAGGTGATGGGATGTTACAAATATAATACCTTGGTATGTTACTTTTGAGAAACGTTCAAACAAGAACACTGTGTGTTCTTCCAAATTAATCAACACATATAAAGTTAGAACAAATAAAAACAAATTAGTATTTATTAATAAGAATTTGTTATCTTAGATTTACCCTTATCTCTTAATTGTTCTAGTATTCTCGGATACTTTTTATGCCCATGTCTCCATTATCGATAATGATGTAATAATATTTATTTAAATTAAACACTTCTTATTGTGTGATTTTGCTATAATAACGATATTATAATGTTGTGATAATCGAACAACCAGTGATTATTACATCCACGACCATTGCTTTGTTCACAGTACGATTTTATTGTGATAATGACGTGACAGACAATGATTAAATACCTTATATTCAATGGTCATATGATTTGCACGTGATTTTAGGAATAACGAAGTCACCAAGATTATAGATAAAATACAATATGATCACCCATAACTCAGATAAAAGAATACTTTAAATGGCAAAATATGTACATGTAAAATAGTTGAGGGACTATTTATGTAATTTGTAAAAAGATATGTAAATCTCGTCGATTTGATAAAAAGGGGGAGTTGAGGAGAAAAGGGGAAACGAAAAACCCTCCATCTCTCCTTCTCCTCTCCCTCTCCCTCCATATTGTAAAATCGAATAAGGGGGAAATCAACCATTTGCTTCCTACTCTTTCTTTTGCTACAGTTTTCAGCCATTAAACCTTCAAGATCGAAGTTATTGTTCTTATTGCTCAATATACAACCACTTGATTGCTGTTAACCCTGCAATTTGACTTCTTATTGCTTCGAAATGACGATGTATACTTGAAATAGGAACACACTGGATTGGAGCTTAATCTAATGGTTACTTCTTTTTAGGTATTTTTGTTTTTTAAGCTTTATCTGTTGGTTTTAAGATTTCTACTTGTTGATCAACTTGTTGATTTTAAGTTTTGTGTTTTGTGTTTTTTTGGTTTATGAATTTATGGTATGTGTAGGTGATTGATTTAGAGGTTTTTGTTTGATTCATTGACTACTACTACATTGTGTTAAGGGTGATTTTTTGTTGGTATGTTGTAATGGAGAAGATTGTTTGATATTATCAGCTTAGATATGTTCAGATTTTGGTGTTATCATAAGTGTCAAGTTGTGTAATAATTTGGTATTGTTACTTCTTGTGTTTGCATAATTAGGGTTTGTTATGTAGAAAAAAAGCTTTGCCATGAACGTAGGTTCGATTCATCGAATCTCACAATGTAGACAAGTTTGTTGCTTGTAGCTAATCTTGGAACCTAGGTTGTTAATGGTGGAGGAGATGGAGTCTTGATTTAGAGGAGTTGTGAATGATCTTGATGAATCTTCATGGTCTGCTTTTGGGCTTGTTTGTTATATACATATGTATGTTACTTCGTCACACGTGTCGAAAGGTTTGAATGCTAAGTAAATTTGGGTAATTGGATTGCTGTAACTATCCTTGTAGCGTGCCGCACCAATCAAAGCACATCGAGGAACCACTTTGGTGACTTTGGTGACTTTGGTGGGACACGTGGCACGACCAGTTAGGTGTGAGGCATGAAGAGCATGAGGGTGGGATTCATTGAAGTGATGCAAAAGTCAGTTTTTCCAACCATTTTAGTTAATCTAAGGAAATCCAGGTCTGTTAAGTTTGATAGAGATTTTAGTTTCAAGTAATCGCTATTTGGAGTAATGTATTATGAGATTAGTACTAAGTATTAACTATTAAGAATTAGGTTTGTATTATTGTGAATAATAGTGGATCAGGGTTCTAGTATTTAGGTTACATATTTTGGAGGTTTAGCATATTAGGAAAGCATCTAGCTGAATTCTATTTATAGGATTTCTAGTTTTGGGTAATTTATTGAAACCAAAAAACACCCAAATATTCATGATTCCAGAGTTTCTGGGTGAATGCTATCATGATTCAGAGCTCAGCAGTTGGCCGCCCTTCAATGTCATCATCAGTGATAGGTGGCTGCTATCATGATTCAGAGCTCAGCACTCACAACACATGTTATTTATGATTTGATGTGTGTCCGTGTGTGGAACACATGTTATTTTCCTGTTTTGTGTTTGACCTTGTTTTGCATGTTTTGAGGATCTGATGCATTATAATCTTATAGCTTAGTTTTCTGATGGCTTTAGGTAAAATTGCAGGTTAAAGAAACAGTTGTACTTTTTACATCATTGATGGCGTTAGATAAATGCGAAGAGGAAGAAGATCTTGGCAGTACATCAAGTGACTCTTTCATCAAAGATAGTGACAATGACGAACCCTCAACATCTGGTCAAGATGATGAGATGCATCTTGAGGCAAGGCGATGCTAACTTTGCACTCATTCACTGCAAATTCATACTTTCTTAGTCACAAAATAAGTGTCCACATTTGTATTTTAGGTTGTCCCAGAATAAGTTTCCACTTCCAATAGTAAATGTCTAATTTCCAGTCTATCCTTAATCATGAGATGAAATTTTTTTTATTCCCTTATCATTAAGGGTAAAATTCGTTAATTGAAAAGTCTAATGATAACACATTCTAAAATTGTATACCTTTTTCATTGGGGACATTTATTTGGCTAGTGAACGTGCTTAGTTATATACAGACACATATGAAATTATCAATTAAAAGTGTTTTGAGCGTCAAATTTGAGTTTTTATCTATTTATCTCTTTGTCGTTTTTGCAGCCACATCTTACTGATGAAGACATTGAAGGGCTAATTGCTGAGCTATTGACAGTTGAGAGTAAGGTATTAATTTATAAATTGCTTGTTTGCTTTTTTTAGAAACTTTGAGGTTGGATTTTCCTCTTTTTTTGCATTTCATATTATTGCTGCAATCTAGGCGGCAGAGGCCCAAGAAGCTCTCGAAGATGAGTCACTAGCAAAAGTGGAAGTTGAAGTGCGGGAAGAGTTGGCACAATCTCTTGAGGGTGAAGCTGTTAGTTTATTCGCCTTTTGTGTTTGCTTATCTTATTAATTGTGGCACCTTTGCATACGATTACTCACTTTTTTATTTATTTTGGACAGCTTGAGAGCGCCGTTGCTGATGAAATGTTAGCTCTTAGAGAAAAATGGGAAGACGAGCTTGATGATCTTGAAACAGAGAGCGCTCACTTGTTGGTCTGCTTCTTCAATCTTGTGTCAATCTCTTGATTCTTATTATATAATTGAACTACTAGAGGGGGGGGGGGGGGGTGCTTGGTTCATTGTAGGGAATGGGAATGGGAATGAAAATGAAAATGGAAATGCATGAGAATGGGAATAGAATTGAGCATTTTATTGATGCTGCTTGGTTAATTCAATATAATCAATGAAAATTTGTTTCATATAAAAAAATATTTTCCTCCAACTTGAAAATTCAAAAGATGTTCCATTTAACATCAAGAGATGAAACGACATATGGGAAAAAAGAACTAAGTAGAAATAAAATTTCCCCCCAATTTGGTCATGAATGAAAATTAATGGATCTGCAGGAATGATTCCACTATATAATATCAGACCAAGCAACCGTTTTCATTATCATTCCCATTCCTTACCTTGCTATACCCCTAACCAAGCGGCCCCATAATTCTTAAGGATAGAGGCGTTGTTAGGTTAAAGTGTGGTTTTCATTATGCTTACAGCAAATGCTTAGATTTCTTCCCTAGTAAACTATATGAAAAACAGATAATTGGTCACTGGCTTTCACCTCTTTTACTTTCGTCCATGCACATGAAATTATTGTTCTATTTGCCATTTAGTTACCTAAAAGAGTTGGTCAAGTAGGAGTGTAGGACTGAATTTTTTTGATCCATGTATGTATGGTTCTAAGCAAAAGATTTAGACATGACAAAATGGGGCCTAAACTTCTAAAAAGTTGAAAGTTTGTCATTTGCTGGGATATGACAGTTATTGTTATCATTATATGTCTAGAATTCTACATTCTTCTGTTCCATGACATATATTTGTTTCTCCAATATGAACTTTGTTTAACTTGATACTTGAGGGGGTTAGTTTTTGAGTTAACCCGAGGGTGTTTCTTGTATTTCATTTTATACTTCTATACATCTAGTAAATGGCATACTGTGAGATCTGATGTAATTACATAGAAGAAAATTAAAGATTCAAGAATGGGAAGACTAAAAATGTTTCATGTAATTAATTTTGACGTTCTAGACTCCTAGTACATACTCCTTCCTCAATTTGCCATAAACTCAAGTAATTAATATAAAACATTCAAGTCAAAGTCATGTTCAATCCCTCTTTTCTCAATTTCCCTGTATTTGTCCATTGTGTCGGACACATCCTAGCTTTGTTGCCTTTTGTACCATTTTTTTTGGTCGGACTTCATAGAAGTGTTTGTGCTTTATAGGTCAATATATGTGTGTATTCTATACTGGTGCATGCAGCAAAAGTACCATTTTCAGAAAATATGCAAGTTTTCACTAGCAGCTAGCCAGCTATGCATTGGGCAACATCCCATTGAACATGGTTGCTATGTTTTAAAAGGCGCGAGGCGCACCGAGGCGATTTGCTGTTTGGGAGCCTCAGTTTTTGAGGCGTGGGATTCACGTACGCGAGGCGCGGGATTCACGTACGCGAGGCGCTAAAATTACGAAATATTTTTATATATTTTATAACTATACCTCAAAGTCTCAAACATAAAACAACTTAATAATTAACTTAATAAACTTAATAATGGTGAGATTGTGAGAAGTTCAAGACTTAAGAGATAAGCATGATTGCATGAATGTAGGACAGTAGAAGTTCACGGTTTATAGAAAAGAAAAAGAGAGAATTCAGAAGGTCAAGAGTCCTGAATAATTAAAGCGTGATCAGCAATTAAGTTATTAAAGCCCATATTAAAAAAACCTAAAGCCCAGATGACAAAAAAAAGTGATTAATGAAATCGATGTACATGAGGCTGTAAAAGCTGCGCCTCGGAGCCTCACTGCGCCTCGCCGCCTCAGTGCGCCTCTAGTACACTCAAGCGCCTTAGTAATCTGAGGCGATCAGCCTCGCGCCTCAGGCGCGCCTTTTAAAACATAGCATGGTTGTGATTATGAATGTAGAAGTAGGCAATCAATATTTTTTCAACATATTTATAGTTGGTTTGGGTGTCATATGGGTCAGTCTACTGCATTGGGTTAGGGGTGGTGCTTATTTGACTGCAAGTTTTATCTGGGGGTTTACTATATTTTAATGGGAATATGCTCAACCATATATATAAGGCAGTTAATAAAGAAGAAATGTGTTACTGATGATTGACAATTTGACATTAATGTGGTGTGTGCAGGAGCAACTTGATGGTGCAGGAATTGAACTCCCAAGCCTTTATAAGTGGATAGAAAGCCAGGCTCCAAATGGATGCTGTACAGAAGCATGGAAAAATAGGACACACTGGGTTGGATCTCAGGTTACCGGTGATGCTACTGAGTCGATTGCAGATGCTGAGAAGTTTCTGCAAACTCACAGGCCTGTCAGAAGGTTGCTTATTTCACTTACTATAGAAGTTCTACAGGCTTTAAGGTTGATGTTTATCCATAGTTTAGCCTATTTCACTAATTTTAAGTTTTATGTCGATCAAAATGAATTGGCAGACATCATGGTAAACTTTTGGAGGAAGGTGCTAGTGGGTTTCTTGGGAAACGTCTAGCTCCTGAAGAGGACAAAGAAGCCAATCGTGATGTAGATTGGTCGTCTTTCAACGAATTGTGCTCTTCATCCACAAATAATGCTTCTTTTGGAAGCAAAAGCTGGGCTTCTGTATACTTGGCAAGTACACCACAACAAGCTGCGGAATTGGGACTCAAATTTCCTGGTGTGGATGAGGTAAAATACTCACAATTATTGGTGTAACTTTTACGTTTTTCACCATGGGGCAGTGTTTTGCATGTGCTTCATTTCTATTTGCTTCTTTGACTCTTCGATTCCTTTGACTCCATCGAGTGCTTCTATTAGTTCTATATATCTTTATCTTGCAAGAGGATGTTGCAAGTTTGCTGCTGGAGGTTGCACAATGACCGAGTAATCATAGAAATTTTCATCTGATTAATCTGAGGTGGGAAAGCACTGATGTGAGTTATAATTAGTTAATCTATCATGCTAGAGTAAGACACAGTGCATGCTGGTTGACTTTTTAGTGGCTGGACTACATATGAAAAGTTGTAAGGACTAGCAGCTAGAGAGCAAGTCCATTTGTTCTTCTTTTGACACTATAGGATTGAACTATATTGTGTCAGAAGCTAAATCTTGCCAAGTTCAATTGCAACGAGGTTGTTCCATGCTTAATAAAATTGTTAGAATTCTCCCTCGTGTAGCCCATACAAACCCCTTTCTTCAAGCATCCAACATAGTGGTTCAGCTATAGATAGTTGAGCTGGTTTGCTGATTACGCCATCAAATGGTCTACTTTGGGTTTCTCTATGACGTGGATCATATGGGGGAGGAGGAAAGAAACCTTTTCTTGTTCACTTCAACTTCCATTTGTGGCTCTATTAGTGCATTCCATTTAGTTTTGCCAAACAAGCCATCTTTTAGTTCTATAGTTAAACTTCAGGTTCTATCCATTTCATGTCCAGTTTGATATATGTAAAACAAATTTAGTGAATGATATTTTGCACTTGCTAGAGAAGAGATTACAAGCATTTATATACAAAAGGCAACTTATATTAGGAAACAATAGTTTCAAATACTAGACAGCAAAATCCTAATTATCTAACAGTGTATAATATCTACCACTCTTCAATTTGGAGCAAAGATGTTTATCTTGGCCAACTTGTTAAAATAAAATCTATTTTTTTATCCCGTAATGGCTGTGAGAATGTCTTCTAGCTGGTACCTAATTTCTATATGTGTATTGTTAAATTGATGGAGGTCTGTCTGCTTTTTCACAACATGGTTTTTGATCAAATGACAACCAAACTCAATGTGCTTGGTTCTCTTATGGAATATTTGTTTATTGGTTATATAAGTAGCTGATCGGGTTGCAAACTCACAATGCAATTTCTTATTTGTAATTGGTCAAATCCCTTTTAGTAGTCTCGTCCAATAGATGTAGCCGGCTAACTATTTTTTTTATTTTTTAAATTTATTGACCTAAAAGATAAATTCCCACCCGATATTATAGTGCCATCCTACATTGGCAGACCCAAATAAATAAAAAGTACCCACTCTCGCCGGACATCACTAACAACAACTCTTGATCTCTTGCTTCATGACTCCTCACTCTGTCACTCATGCACTCAACTCATGACTCCTCATTCGCATCCCTCACGCTCTTGAAAATTGTTCTTTTGAATAATGCCCTCAATTAAGCTCGTTAAGTCAAATTTTAACTATTTAGGGTTTAGGTTTAAACCAATATTGAAATTGTTGTTATATTTAGGACCTAAGCTATTTTTTGAAGTAATTTAGGACATGAACTATTATTTTGAAATTGTTCAAGACTTCAAAACTTTTGTTTGGAATTGTTCAGAAATTTTGTTGAAATTGTTTAGGACATGAACTTAATGTTGAAATTGCGTAAGACTATAAAAATTTAGGACTTAAACTTCAGTTGAAATTGTTTAGGACTTGAACTATTTTGCTGAAATTATTTAGGAAGCTATGATAAATATTTAACAAATAGAAAAATAACCGTTGATTCTTTGGACAAAACAAAGGTTGCTATCAATATAATATTTTTATACATTTACTTTTGTTTAATTTAAGTGGATCATCCTAGGTGATTTTTCTTGCAACAGCCTTATTCTCACATCATTTCACATGATTCTTTTGCCATAGCTCTGTCTCAACACTTGATGGGGGAGACAATATACAGTTTTGTGCTTTCCCAATAAACCAGGTTTTCTATTAGGCTATGATGAGTACACTGTACACATGCAATCTAGAATCCATATATCTTGCTACATCTTTTAGTGGATGCACCCACTTGATTGTGACTCTGATGTGAATTGAGTATTCATAAGCCTATTTTGGTGTTTAGATAGTTCAAAATGCGAAATGTTACATTCCTTTTAACCTGTGTAAGTAGCAACTATGAATCGACTTAGCGATTATGAATTGACTCAAGACACTAACTAGGGATAATATGTTAGGTTGGGTGTTTGTCAAATAGTTTAAATTTTCCGACTACTTTTTCATTTATTTGTATTTTTCATAGGATTTTCATCAACTGCAAGTAGTTTTTATTTTATGAGCATACGACTATAGTGTGACATGCTTTGTAAGCATATCATAAGCATATTTTTATTGAGATAAAAGATCCCTTGAGGAGACCGAGATACTTCTATCCAAAGGAATTAAGGAAGATATGTAAAATAAGTAACTTGAAACCAAGTTTGTAGGCATTGTTCAACTCTGAAATATGGATGCTACCATCTCTCATGAGAATAATGTCATCTACGTAATCCACTAGTATGATTTGTTGATTCTGTCGTTGTCTAAAGAACATAAAAGGATCTTGGGAACTGCTATATGTAACTTTCAGAGAACATATGAAAATCACCTAAACCGTGCTCTAGGGGACTACCTTAGATCTATAATGAATGTTGCCATTGGCTTACCTCTGGCTTCCTTCTTAATAACAAACTCACATGGTTGTTCCATGTATACCACCTTCTTAAGTATGCCATTAAGAAAGGTGTTCTTAACATCCAACTGATATAGTGACCAACCATGAATGGCATGCAAGCCTATACATATGTGAATAAATGGCATCTTGGTCATCAGAGCGAAAGAGAGTCTTGCCTCTTCAACTCTATTGGTTTGGAATGACCTCTTGCAACTAACAACACTTCAAATTCGTGTAATCTGTTAGCATAGTTGTCAGTAGCGAATAGCGATAAATAGCGAACGCTATTTGATATTTAGCGATAGCCTTCTAAAAGATAAATTATATATGTATATATTAATATATTATCTTAAAAGTCTTAAACTTTTATATATATTAGAGAACAAAACATAATACTAAGTGTCTTAAGTCTTAAACTATTATATATATTAAAGAGAGGTCGCCAGAGGCATATCGTTGTAGGAGCCTAGGAGGGAGGGGGGAGATCACTGTATGAGGCAGTTATCAGGTCAACGGGAGCTTCTTTAGCGTTCTAAATTTAGAAGTTAAAACCCTTGTATTTATCAAAGTAAAAAAAAACTAAAAAGAATTAAAAATTACGAAAATACCATCGCTTTCGCTATGTATCTGATAGCAGTACATGGTCGCTATCGCTATTTTGCACTATTTATTGCTATTGATAATAGTGTCTGTTAGGATTAAGTTTTATTGTGAATGCTTGCTTACTACCCAATTTTTGCTTTCTATGAGGAAGTTGTGCCAAATCCCAGTCCTGCATGATTCTTTTGCATGCATCATCTTCTTTTACATTTTCATAAACCATCTTGTCCATCCATGTTGATGAAGGTCAACAATTACATTTTTAGGAACAATATAGGTATCAATAATTGTTGCGTAGGCGCATGACACTTAGGTGAGAGTAGGCGCATGACACATAGGTGAGAGTAGGCGCTTTGGGTACAAGGTTTTGTGTCTTTTTAGACGACAATTGGGTTATTAAGGACAAATACTCTAGTGGGGCATAAGCCTTGGTAGGTGTATCGGGTGGTGGAACGAGAGACATAGGCCCCGTTTACCAAACGTTTACCCGAGTAAGTGCTTACCCACAAAGTTGAATACTATCACTTACCGGATAAGATTTTAGTCCATAACGGCATCGTATGCAACAATTTACTTGGTAAGTGCTAACCTTGGTAAGAGATGACGACCCCCACTTACCGGGTAAGACTCTCATCCTTGCTTTCGCTCTTACTGGGGTAAGATTCTTGATCCTTTCCATATGCTTTCGTTAAGGTAATATGACTTGTGCTTACCCGGGTAATGTTTAGTAAAAGGCCTCTTACTAGAATCATGATGCAAAAAATAGGCACTCTAAGCAAGGTTTCAAAAAGCAAAATCAGCTCTCAAGGTGTTTACTACACACTACGAGGTGTAAGCCTCGAGGTGGTTTGAGGTGTAAGCCCCAAGGTAGAAAGTCAAATTAAATAAAAATATTTATATATATGTAATACATATTGGATAATAGTATTTAAAATCATTATTAATAGTCTCAAAATTCTTTTAATATATGTAAATTTTGTATAAAGATTTTCTTATTTAGTTTTAGTTAACAAGCAAGTAAAATCACACATATCAGGAGACAATTAAGGTAACATAGTTATCAATAGAGAGAATTGAAGTCAAACATTTACTCATAGAGAGAATTAGATTTGCACACTATAGAAAGAGAATTAAAGTCACACACTTAGCAAAAAAGAGATTAAAATCACACATAAAAACGAAAAGTAATGGTCTTACTTTCACTCATATTAATCTTGTTGTATTGGAAATACCTTCCGCCTATTTCTTTTCAATCTGCAACAAGATGGTAGAAGGAGAGTGGGAGAAGGAGCAGCAATTCACGACCGGAGGAAGGGTACGGGCAAAAGAATAAAGTAAGTTAATTTAACCCCCAAGTCGATTTTGAAACCCTAGTTCCTAATCCACACATCAAGACCCGCCTCATATGGCCTGAGGCATACGTTTCATTCAGCTCACTTGAGGCAACATCTCATATTCGGAATCCCACCGCCTCGAGGCATATGCCTTAAACTATTTTGAAAACCATGACTTTAAGATAAGTACTGATGATTGTTGTGTAGGCACATGAGTCTTAGGTGATAGTAGGCTCTTTTGGTACAAGACTTTGTGTCTTTTTGGATGACAACCAGGATATTGAGGAAAGGTTTAATAGTGGGTCACAAGGCATGGTAGGTAGAGGTGCACAAAAAAACCAAAAAACCGAACATGTGCACCTCTAATGGTAGGTATATTGGCGCCGGAACAAGAGACTTACTAGAATCATGATGCAAAAGCAAGGACTCTAAGTATCAGGCACTTGTCTTTAACGCTATCGGACATACACTTTTGTGAATTGATTATCAGTCAGTACTGGTGAAATAGGAGCCTTTTGTGTCATTACTGGGATACTTAATACTGGAGTATCAAATGGTTCAAAAGGGTTAGGAACTAGATTTGTTGGCTCTGCAGCACAATTGGTAGGTTTGACAAAGAAGGTGACAGTAACATAGGTAAAATATCTATGAAGTTGGATTATAATGATAACCATAACTTTTTGGACATGTAAATACCCAAGGGCCGGTGATGGTCGTGAACATAAAATATACATTCATATAGTTTAGGAGCTAGAGGTAAAGGAGTGTCTTTTGAAGAGCTTTGCAGAAAGGTGTTTTCCCTAGTGGCTCCAATATTATGTAAAGGTGATTCAAGGCTTTATATCATGCATTTTATGAGAAGGTAACCTATGTTAGGAAACTATACTATCAATTTCTAGAAATCAAAATCGTAATTACCTAACATTGTACAATATCTAACAGTATTGGTTTTATATCATATGTCAAAACACATCCTTGTTGGTAGTGGATGGTTGGTATATCGCATAGAGTATTTATATTTATTAAGTAGGAGACACTTGTGACAGCTGTTGTGTGGATTTTTGTAATAAGGGGGGTCATCATTTTGTAATTTTATTGTAGGAAACCTCTATGCATTTGATTTGATCATTCTAACCGTGTTGGTATGTTTTAATCCACCCAGACGTATTTGTGTTTATTTTTCATCACTCTCTTTATTTCAGGTTGAGGAGATTGATGATATTGAAGGCAGCTTGAATGACCCATTTGTTGCTGATGCTATAGTGACAGAGAGAGAACTATATCTTTCTGCAGACCATAAGAAGAATTTCAGAAAGGCATGCAAGATATATAGTAGTTATTATCGTCTTTTTATTTTTATTTTTCTACATTTGACCATTTAGATGTTGTAAACACTGGATGGTTTCTTTGCGTTTACATGCATTAGAGGTTTTCCTTTATACATCATGCTTATTTTAGTCTCTTATGATCTTTTTTCTATGATATATGCTGGTATTTTGAAAGCACCAAAACTCAGAAATACTTATTGCAAGTTATACTGCCTCCATTCATTAATAGTTGTAGAGTTTGACGGTCGCATGTGTAGCAAAAATAATTTTTTTTTGTCGTTGATTTTTTATATAAAAATAGGATTTCAAGATTAAGTATACTTTTTGCAACGCAAAGGGGAAAGCCTAAAAGTTCATTCAAGTATCTTGTGAAGCACCTCTGCATGTTAGAAGGGGAATTATCTCTTAGACTGTTAGTTCTGAAGTGGCTGTTTTAAGTTTCTATATATTATTACATACTTGACCTGGCTAAAAGCTGTAGCCATTGGCAGGTTAAAGAAGAAGATGATGTAAATATCGACCGTAAGCTTCTATACCGTTTGAATCAAAAGAGACAGAGAAAGAAGTTAAAGCAGGTGTGTTTTCTTCCCACACTTTCTATGCCTATTTTGTGTTATACATGGCGGAATATTTTCACAGCTTCTAGAACTTTACATTTTATTCAACAAATGTTCATTTTATCATGTCGAAACTTAACTGTTTTGGTTAACCAGCTTATGTTAATTTCATCCCTTTTAAAATATGACCAGGAGGGTATGAGGGAAGCTGAGGAAAATGACATCACTAATGATATTGCATATCAAACATCAAATACCATCCATAAGTCATCGAGTGATCCTGAATTGCGAAATCAAAAGAGTAATGGTCCTAGTGCAGTGCTTTCTGGGTCCAAACGGCCATCTGACAGTGTCGAACTATCTGATAGCAAGAAGTTGAGGACTACAAATACTGACAGTGCTGATATCGAACTTGTTGCAGTGGATGAATGTACTTCTCCGGGAAGCGTGAGTGAAACGCTTGATCAATCTGACCAACAAGGAAATGGGGATGCCGCCGTTGATACTAACGATCCGAATGACGAGTTCCGTTGCACCGCTTGTGATAAGGTTGCTAATGAAGTGCATACGCATCCACTCTTGAAAGTAATTGTTTGCAGAAACTGCAAATATGTATTACAAGAAAAATTGAAAGTAACGGTACGCATTTGTAGATATGATCTTTCATATGATTTGGTTTCTTGAATATGGGAATACACAACTTTCATCTTGTACTGAATCAGATTTTTATGATAGGATCCGGATTGTTCTGAGTGTTTCTGTGGATGGTGTGGAAAGAGCAAGGATTTAATAAGTTGTAGTGCATGCAAAACCTTGTTCTGTAATTCATGTATAAAGAGGAATCTTGGTGAAGAATGTTTGTTAAAAGCACAGGATTCTGGTTGGCAATGCTATTGCTGCTCCCCAAGTATTCTACAGCCGTTGACTTCACAGTTAGAAAAAGCATTTGTATCTAGAAGCGAATCTTCGAGTTCAGAAAGCGATTCAGATGACTCTGATGATTCAAGCGAGTCAGATGAGAATATCCGTGTTCACATTAGGTATGTTTAGCTTCTTTTCAAGTATTAAGTCCATCACATAGATTTTTTGTCAGATTGAACTCTTAGTTTCCGTTCTTGTGTGAATCAGCAAAAGGAGACGAAAGAAGAAAATCCGTAGAATCCTTGATGATGCTGAATTAGGAGAAGATACTAAAAAGAAAATTGCAATTGAAAAGGTATTTTTATATTTTGTGTTTATCTCTCATGTACATCTTGTGTTTGGAAGTTATTTCATGTGTTAATTTACTTCATGGTAGGAACGTCAAGAGCGTCTTAAGTCTCTGGAAGCTGAGCGTCTGAAGTCGCTAAAATCAATGAAGACAAGTTATGCAAATTTTAGGGCAAACGTATCTGAAGGGGCTACTGTTGACATGTTAGGTGATGCACAAACCGGTTATATTGTAAATGTCGTTAGGGAGGAAAA
Source organism: Centaurea solstitialis (assembly GCA_030169165.1). Taxonomy (NCBI): domain Eukaryota; kingdom Viridiplantae; phylum Streptophyta; class Magnoliopsida; order Asterales; family Asteraceae; genus Centaurea; species Centaurea solstitialis. The sequence continues at coordinate 63,228,648 of CM058046.1, read as the reverse complement.
GGAGGAGGCTGTGAGGCTTCCCCCAAGCATCTCAATCAAATTGAAATCTCATCAGGTTATATGCTTTTTTATTTGACTAGCTAATTTAATGCTGCGATCTGTGATTTTGCATTTGTGAGACCCATGAGGTCACATCTAACCTGAAAAACATATCTAATATCAGATGAAAAATACGCCAAACTCTCACGCGAATGTTACTGCAGGTTGCAGGTATAAGGTTCATGTGGGAAAATATTTATACAATCAATCACGAAAGTGAAGTCAGGGGATAAGGGACTTGGTTGCATTCTTGCGCATACCATGGGGCTAGGTAAAACATTGCAGGTACTATGATAATAGTCATTTGAAACCACTACATATCTGTTATGCTTTGTTGTAATGTTTTCTTTTGTTTAATTTCCTTGTTTCATATGTCACTTGTGTATTGATTATGTTTATGTGCTGTAATTATGAATATGATATTTGAAATCCAATGCAATTAGAATAAACTCAATCCCTGATAGATATCCAACTACTTCATTAAAAAATTATGGACAAATGGATTAATTAGTAGTTAGCATCTGGTGGTAAATTTTTTGAATACTAAATTTGGAAGGTACCATTGTGTAGACTTAAAGGTTAAGCAGACTATAGGGAAGCAGGAGGCTTTTAGAAAAACGGACATATCCTTGTTATATAGATATTGTAGACAGGAGATTTTTCTAGAGAAAGGAGTTCATAGAGAAATATATCGCTATCATCAATGCTTAAAATGTGCAGTCTGTCACCTGGATATAAAGTTTAAATTCACACAAATGTTGCATTTCTGTGTTTCTGTTATAGAGAGTATTGAATTTGCTGTATGGCATCAACCTATACATTAAACATTTCACAATGATCCTTTATCATTTTGGATACTGTTGTGGGATTGTAAAAGTTTGTTTATTTAATAACCATATGTAGGTAAAAATTCGTTTGTTTTAATAGACATATGTAAATATTTTTTATTTGGAGAAGGTTCATCTAAGCTATGCCTAGACTACATCCTTGGCAATTTGGTAATTAAGTTTCAGCCGTTTGAGACTAAGCCTGTCCACAAGATGCCTGAGCCCGGACTCGAACCCGGGTTAATGGGATATTCCACCACATCCCCCTAGGACTTTTGCCAGTACGCCACCACTCTTGTGGCTATGTAAAGATTTGTTGAAGTAACTAATTTCTGGTTTTTCCCAGGTTATAGCTTTTCTGTATGCTGCTATGAGAAGCGTGGACATAGGATTAAAAGCTGCCATGATTGTCACACCTGTAAATGTTTTGCACAATTGGAGGCATGAGTTTACAAAATGGAGACCTACAGAATTTAAGCCTATTCGTGTCTACATGCTTGAAGACGTGCCAAGGTTTTACCATCATATCCATAGCTGTCTATTAATGATATTGACTGTTCATGCCTTTCATATTCTTGCTTTAGTTTCTTTTGGTCTTTCTTTATTATTAATGCTATTTTTATTATTATTTGCTCTTGGCTTTACTTTGTTTCACTTTTTTTTCTTTTCGATTTTTTATACCCCTGGACGCTTTTTGATGGGTTTGTCATATTCTTGATATCTTTGGACATGACATATAATAAATATGGAGATCGTTTAGTTTATGCTCCTTTTGCTAAATATGGAGATCGTTTAGTTTACACGTGCACATGGAGATTATTGAACTTGTTTATTGTTCCTCTTTATGACTTTCTTAAACTGATATTTGTAGGGATAGACGACTTGAGTTGCTAATGAAGTGGAGAGCTAAAGGCGGTGTTTTCTTGATTGGTTATACTAATTTCCGTAATTTGTCTCTTGGAAAACATGTCAAGGACCGTCACATGGCTAAGGAATTTTGCAGGACTCTTCAGGTAATCGTTGTGGACATTCAAGTACGTTGGGTATCACCACCTTCAATGCATAATGTAGCTTTAAGCTATACTAAAAGCTGTGGTTGTTAGGGGGACGATCACTTACTATTGGGCCATGTACCATTGGCTTTAGTACCTTACTAGTGATGTTTGTTTTTATAGGCTATTTGCTTGCATTTTTGTTTTTATAGGTCAATTGTAGACTAGAGCATTTAAGGGGTTCTTAGCGCACACTTGGAACAAACCTTTCTGCTGCCTGACTTCACAAAAATTTACAATAACTTAATCGATGATACTCTGTAATTATAAATAGCAAATGCTAAAATAGTCTTAAATATAGTCTTGTTTTTTACAGATAGTAACGTGATCACAAATGAGAGGGCTTCTATATAATTGTGATCTAATAGATCTGCATGAGGATCTGTATATAAATGTGATCCCGGGATACTAAAATAGCAAATTTAGAAATTAGGTTCTCATTACTTCATCAATATAATTGTTTTCTGTGCCAACTTAGCTTGTTCTCTGACAATTATTTCAAAAAATGTGTCAGGATGGACCTGATATACTTGTTTGTGATGAGGCCCACATGATTAAGAACACAAGGGCTGATACAACCCAAGCCTTAAAGCAAGTGAAATCCCAACGACGGATAGCATTAACAGGGTCACCTCTTCAGAATAACCTCATGGAGTATTATTGTGTAAGTAATTACCACCATATTTCTGTTCTGAAAATATTAAAACACAAGCTTATAGTTTTTTTTATTCAATACAGATGGTTGATTTTGTGAGGGAAGGATTTCTTGGCAGCAGTCAAGAGTTCAGAAACCGGTAAGTTTTTCTCAGTTCTCATTAGTGGTATCATATTTATGAACTTAAGTACGTTTGTATGACTGATCATAACTCTTCATAATTTGCAGCTTCCAAAATCCTATTGAGAACGGGCAGCACACTAATTCTACATCGGATGATGTGAAAATCATGAACCAAAGATCTCATATTCTTTATGAACAATTGAAAGGATTTGTCCAACGAATGGATATGAACGTTGTGAAGAAGGATTTACCCCCCAAAACTGTTTTTGTAATTGCTGTGAAGCTTTCTCCTATGCAAAGGAGGCTATACAAAAGATTTCTTGATGTACATGGGCTCACGAGTGAGAAGGCTTCCAATGAAAAAACTAGGAAGAGTTTTTTCGCCAGTTACCAGGCACTGGCTCAGGTACTTTTTCTATCAGCATGTTTTACTATAATTCTTTGAGAGTCTGACTATCTGACATGTTATTTTGCTACGTAGGCTTTATGGTTTTTTGTTAAAATAATAATAAAATTATAATGTGTTGCTCTTGCTAGATATGGAATCATCCTGGAATTTTGCAACTGATGAAAGATAAAGACTTCAGCAAACGTGAAAACTTTCTGGTTGAAGACAGTTCTAGTGATGATAACTTGGACTATACCATGGCCAACAGAGGTAAAGCTTCTTTTTTGATCTAGTGTTGAAAGCATATTAAATTATACAATTAATTTACCCGTGAAAAAGCTGTTTTAAAATTAAACCATCTCAATTTTTGATCTGGACCGGTTTAACCACACAAGTAGAATATGGTTCCAGTGTTGCATTGGAGGTAGTACATATTTTTGAGTTTCTTCTATTCAGGGTTAAAGTGCAAGACACACACCATGGAAATGTAACCTACTTGTTCTGGTTCATATTTGGATGTAGTACTTTTAAAATAAACCTTCATTTTGGTACCTGATATGTGACATCTCAAGCATTTAAGCATTTGGATAATCGTTTTACGAATTAACCGATTACCATGCCGACGTGGTTAATGACGTAGCATGCAATCGATATTATTTAGGGAAATTGACTAAAATAGCCATTTCTTTCCTGGATTCACTCAGATGTCACTACATCTGCAATAGCTAGGTCTGTAATTTGCGGACCTAGCTAAAAGACAAAAAATAAACGATGATGTCAACCTGTGGAGGCACCATTTGTGACTATTGGACAAATTTCTCCCATGAACTATTTGTGTCAATGGATTAGTTCGATCCAAAACTTGAGATAATGGATGTAAACCGATCCTGAAAGGGAATGAATGGAAAAAATAGCATGTCGTATCAATTAAGAGTTCTGAGAATATTTTATTCTTTCCGGCTTGGTACAAAACCTTCTCAATTTTCCTTAACTTTTTATTTATTTATATCTGGGTTCGCAAATTGCAGATCTTGGTCCGTAATTTTTTAAAGGAAAATCGACCAGATTAGTTTTCTTTTTTGTGTTTTTTAGCTAGGTCCACAAATTACGGACCTGGATATTGCAGATGTAGTGACATTTGGGTAAACCTAGGAGAGTAATGGCTAGGACTAGGAGACCAATTTAAGTGTGTAGAGTGGCTATTTGAGTCGATTCTTCTATTATCTGCTGATGCGGAATTTTTAATATAAAAAAATATGTATTTTTTATTTCTCTTACAATTGTATTAAACATTTTTAATGTGTATATATATAGATATAGGGGCAGGTTCAAAACAGATGAAGGAGTATTTTACAGAATGAATATCAAATTCTTTTTCCTGTCTGATGCATTTGCTTGCAAATTATATTATCAGATAAGAGGAACAGAAATGAGATGTCATCACGGAAGAATGTCAGTGGCTTTTTCAAGGAGGTATGAAAATTCTCAAGTTTATTTTTAATTCAAATAACACATTTGTTGTTAAAAAAGATTTACTACTAATATGGTCTATCCTATATATATATATGTATATATATATACACTTGATGGTTTGTGATGCTATCATTTTTTAATATTTGCAGAATTGGTGGGACGATCTTGTTGAGACGAACGGTTATGCGGCTGAAAACAGTGGTAAAATGGTATTGCTGCTTGAAATTCTAACCTTGTGTTATGATGCTGGCGATAAGGCACTGGTCTTCAGCCAAAGTTTACCGACACTTGATCTCATTGAACGCCATCTTTCCAAACTAACCCGCACAGGGAAAAGCCGGAAATCTTGGAAAAAGGGAAAAGATTGGTACAGGTGCGTATCATTAGATACATGCATGTTAACAATTTAACATGGATGGTATTCCTTTCTTTTGGATCGCCAATCTCTTTTTCTCAGTTGATGTAACATAGCTCTAAAATTTCTTATTTTGTATTCAATTTGACCTGATAATGCAACATTTAGGTGTCATTTGTTTTTTAAGAGGTGTGAAGTCTAAAGTCGTTTGTAGATGATGCACCTCTTAAAGTTTCAAAAGACAGTAAGACGTTTTCAAACCATTTTAAAAATAAAACAATCATAAGTCTGCAAACCTCTTAATTTTCAGACTTAAGAGGTTTTAAGAGGTATTTTTTTAAAAACAAACAGTGCTTTAGTGACGTGAATAACCATTTAAGAAAAGGGATATGGCGAAGTGGACGGTAAATTGACATCCATGTCTTCAAATGTAAGATCAACCGGTTACTGGTCAAAGAGGGAGGTTCAAGGGAAAACCTAAAAAACGGACAATTGAGGAACACCCTTGTAGTCTTTCATATGGACCGTGTACACTTGTGCATAGAAGTAAATTAAGTTGTTTTTTGGGCATATTAGAAATTACTTTCTATTCACAAGTGCATACGGTCCAGATGGAAGGGCTACGAGAGTGTTCCTCAATTTTCCCATTTTTTTAGGTTTTCTTTTGAACCTGACCAACCGGTCAAAACGGGTTAAGGTAGGAAAATTGAAAGATTGAGAAAATAATTTATTTGTTACTCCAAATAGGAACTGAGGCATATTTCGATGCATTTTGACGTATTTACCCTTTTGGCATAGTACGGAATTTGAATTTCGCTTATGTTTTCTACTTTCTATATCTGCAAAACAGGCTAGATGGACGAACCGAGGGGTCAGAAAGACAAAAACTAGTCGAAAAGTTCAATGATCCCTCGAATAAGAGGGTCAAATGCACTTTAATATCAACCAGGGCCGGATCTCTGGGTATTAATCTTTATGCCGCTAACCGTGTAATTATCGTTGATGGCTCTTGGAACCCAACATACGATCTTCAGGCTATTTATCGTGCTTGGAGGTATCATGAACTCAAATCAACTATTTAATCAAAACATTTATATACTAATTCATATAGCAACATTAACCCACCTTAAATTGCAGATATGGACAAACAAAGCCGGTGTTTGCATACCGTCTAATGGCACATGGCACCATGGAAGAAAAAATTTATAAGCGTCAGGTAAGACATTTGTGAATATTATACCTGATCATTTACAAGAATAACCTTCTCACAGATTTTTGTATCGGATTTTTAAGGCATTCATATATCATATTAGAATGTCATGCATTTTTTTGTCAATATGTAATTTTTCTTAAATAACTATATTTCATCTATGATTTGAAAGAACGTGTGTACTGAATAAAATGATTTGCACAGAAGTAAATTAAGTTGTTTTTTGGTTTTTATGCACACGCGCATATTACAAATTACGTTTATGCACAACTGCAAAAAACCAAAAAATAACTTAATTTACTTCCATGCACAAGTGCATACGGTCCAGATGAAAGGCTACGAGAATGTTTCTCAGTTTTCGTTTTTTTTTGAGGTTTTCCCTTGAACCTAACCCTATATATATATATATATATATAGGGATTTTCATTTGTGAGCCATTATTTTGGTGTTGAATTGTGAACTACATCACAACCGTCCATATTCAAGATCGATGGCTATGATTAAAGTTGTGGTAGTTACGATAACTAACTTTTTTTCTTTTTAAAAAAATAAAAACTTCTAAAAAATCTCTGATTGGTCAGTTTTGGTTCACAAAAGAAATTCCCTTATACATATATTGTGTCAAGTACTCAAGTGTCAAGTGTGTGTGTATATATATTGCATATTTGGAATGCAGATCGGTGTGTATATATACATATTCATATACATTGTGTAGTATATATATATTTCTACCTTGGGGCTTACACCTCGCCTCAATGACGGAAAACGCCTTGAGGCACAATTCCACTTTATAAAACCTTGCATTTAATATTTTTTCACATATGTTTTTTTCTTTATTAACCCATACTTGACCTTTGAATTGAAACACGAGTGAATACTGAATACAATGATTTGAATAGGTTACTAAGGAAAGTCTTTCGGCAAGGGTCGTTGATCGACAACAAGTACATAGGACGATATCTAAAGAAGAGATGTTGCATCTCTTTGCCTTCGGTGATGAAGAAAACCTAAATACTTCGAAGTCGGACCAAGTGGTTAGCGATGTAGCAGCTACACAAAGTACCATTGAAGTCGGAAATTGTTCAAAACCGAAACCGATTCCTCATGCAACTATTTCGTCTGACAAGTTCATGGAAGTGTTACTCAGTAAACATCATCCAAGGTAATTTAATTAATTTTCATATGATATTGTTTATGACGTAATTTTCTCCTGATTTAGCAGTTTGTTTCGTTGCACTGTATCTGCTTGTTTGCACACGCTTCTTTTGCCACTTATCGCGCTTGTTTCTTGTTAAGCCCTTTGTTCTAAAATAGTTATTCACAATGAAGAAGGGACACAGTTTTAGAAATGTGGAGTTATAACACTTTTTAATCAACTAATGACAATTTTACCCTTCATAACAGTAGATATCCTTCTAATAGACACTTGCAAAAATATAAACGATATCAACTTCAATAGGTGTATGATTTTTTGCCTAGTGTTATGTTAGTTAGAAGGATATAACATTTATTCAAGGGTATTTACGGCATTTGGTTGATACTTCAATTTTCATCAGAACAAGGGAGTAATAATCCCCATTCCCAAATCCCATGTTCCCTCTCTATCCCACCAATCACTTGAAGACACATCATCACTTCATTGAAGAGAGAATAGAATGACGAATCAAATAAATTTATATTAAATAAAATAATGACGTGTCTTCACATGATTACTGTCATCCTCAGTACGGATGTCTTGCCCTTTTAGCAAAAAAGAATTTGCTGACCTAATTTTTTTATGCATTCAGATGGATTGCAAACTATCACGAACACGAAAGTCTCCTACAAGAGAACGAAGACGAAAAGCTATCGAAAGAAGAACAAGACATGGCATGGGAAGTTTACCGTAGAACTCTAGAATGGGAAGAGGTTCAAAGAAATCCAGTCGATGGACCGGGAGTCGGACCCGCACCCCCACCCATCTCAAAACCAACCACAAACGGAGCCTCAGAGGCCAAACCACCGCTCCCACCCCAACCCGCAACCAAGAAACCACCCGCGATCGCTCGGGTGTGTTCCAGGAACCGTTTTGTGATCCGAAAATGCACAAACTTGGCCCACATGCTAACCCTAAGAAGTCAAGGTGTGAAATCAGGCTGCAGCACCATTTGTGGTGAATGTGGGCAGGAAATCAGCTGGAATGGGCTTAATAAGTGAAAAATGGTTGGCAATTTTTTTGGTGGAAATACATTGGACAGAAAGGTAATTTGGGTGGCTCTTTTTTGATATAGCGTAAATCATTGATGTTATTGTTATGTTGTGGTTGAGCTGGATCGGTTTTCGGGTGTTGCAATAACCTTTTTGCGACCAACGATTGTAGCGTTCGAAAGAGTTGATTTTGTGAGCTAATTAACATAGTTTTTGGAGTATGCAAATTATATGAACAAAGAACAATTGGTGGTGTTTCTACCATTTGTGATATTGATATTGAAAGTTAATTAAATGTTATTGCTTGGATGCTCACTCTTCTTTTTGAAATTACTAGGGAGCGATTGGTTTGCAAACCGGAATTGGAATTGATCAAAGGAATTTGACTTTGAAGGATTTGGAGAAGAATTTGATCACGTGCTTGGTTAGTAGGGGATTAAATTCCTTCACTTAAAGCCAATGAATGATTAATTTTTTAAATTGTAGAATTCAATGGAATTCAAATGATTTCATCATTTTCATTATGTGAACTAAACATAGGATTTGAAATTTGATTGATGGAATTTGTTATTCCAATTCCATCAAATTTTATTGAATTGCATGAACCAAACAACCCTTTAGGGTTCGTATAGTTCATTAATTTCAAATGAATTTGATGTAACAAATACCTTAGTGATGTTTGGTTCATGGAATAAACTTGATGAAATCCCTTGAATACCATTGAATTCCATAATTTTAAGAATTCATTCTTAGCTTAATTGAAGGCATTGAATTCCTATCAATCAAACGCAATGTCAAGTTCTATCAAATTCCATTCAAGTTCTTTCAAAGTCATATTTTTCCTCGATGGATTTCAGTTTCAACGAATTCCATTCTGCGAACCAAATGTCCCTTGCTTATTTATGAAATTCTTCTAGTAGTCAAGAATGTTCACAGGAAATACTTTTGTACTAACTGTTTGGGGGTAAGGTAAGGTCTAAATGCATCCTACCGTTTCTATACTCTATTTTGTATGTAGGTTTGAGAATAAAAGTAATCAAGCGTTTGAGATCCTTCCTTATGCTTCTCAATGTAACTCTTATTCTCACACGACCATCTCTTGACTCCTGTAATTCATGAATTACATAGGTTTCATTAATTATAAATTTTCTATTAATGATCTGAAAGTTAAGGGTAATTGTGTTTTTGTCTTTGTGGTATGCTATTGTGATTTTTGTTGGTAAGGTTTAGAAATTGTGGTTTAGGTTTTTGTAGTTTGTAATTTAGTTTAATATTCTTTCTTATAATTTACATTTTATTGTTGTTTCAGTTCTTGTGTCTTAATGTTCATAACTATTTCAATCTCTTGTATTTGTAAGGTAGATTTAGTTACGGCCTAGCTTACCCTCTGTGGATGAACCTTGCGGAGGAACTTTTAGGTTTTTGGGGCATGGCATGAGCTAACGACAACCATGCACCACCTATGTCTGCGAGAGGGATCATACTATTCCCGTCTTCTTTCTTTATGCTTTGTTGGTTCCAAGGATGGAGGAGTGTCTGAGACCGGGAACTATGGCGCTGAAGTAACCGATGCCATACTTACAGGACGACATTTTTTTCCCACTATTCTTTGTGGCCTACAAACCATAGAACAAAAATAGTAACTTCTAAACTACATAGATAAAAAATCAAAATCAAAATCTTTAACAATAATATTAAGGCATGAAAGATGGCCAACTTTTGTGGCACAATAATATTTTGGTATTCCAATTCCTCGATGTTTTACATAATGTCTTATTAGTTCCCTATCGTCATATGTAAAGCCGATTCTAAAACATGTATTTTAGATTTTGCTAAATCTCGTGTATAAAAAGAAAGATAAGATCTATTGATGTGTATTAGTCTATTAGACAATCTTGTCATGTTGAGTTTTTTTATTTCTGAATTTGAAGTATTTACTAAAAGATGATATGTGATACTATTATGTTATCTTAGATTCAATTGTGTATTTCGTTACAGTTGAATTTAGTTATAGTCGTATTTATTTTAAGTACCCCCTTTAATGTATTGAAATGTCTGCAATTTAGGTTACAATACGCTCGTCACAACTGCAAAAAAGAAAATGGGGCATCACAAGAAATCTATGAGGTCTTGTCTCCTATTAACTATGTGATGCTGCTTCACACCAAATTGCATATTTTTGTCATATCTTTATGTATAATATGGAATTTTGGCTCGATCCAGATGAAATGACCAATGAAACCATCATCGATTGTCATCATATGGGTCTTTGGTAAATTAGTTATCATGGATCATCAAGCATCCACCTATTTGGATCCTTGAGTCAATATTCCAATCAAAGCAAAGTCCTCCTGTGTTAAAGATGCATTTGATCCTTTAAATCAACATCATGTAACAGAATCCATTAATATTGATAATAATGTGCCTACTGAATATAAACTTCAGAGGCATATGGGACTCAACAATACGAACTATGTAGCCGGTTCCAACCATCTCTATTTTAGGGTCTCGAAAATAGTAAACATATAACCTCATACACGACAATTCAAATAGGCTACCATCTCTATTTTAGGGGCTCGAGAACAATAAACATATAACTTCATACAAGACAATTCAAACAGACTACAATAGATTATATGATCCTAGAACACAAATGTCGTTCAAAATGTAGATAAACAATTCAAAACATCAAAATCTTAGTGCCAAGTGTACGAAAAAGTCTACTTCAATATTTACATTTTACACCCTTTAACTTTCAAAAACACACCAACAATCCACTATTCTTACTAAGAGCATCAAAGTGAAGAACATCATCTACCAAAAAAGTAAAAAACATCATAAAAAAATCAAAAGTCAAAAAAGTCAGAGTCAACAAAAAAGTCAACACACAAAAATGGTCAAGTTTTTGCATGGGGATTACCATGGACCAACATCCGGCGGTTGTTATGACCCTTTTTATGACCACCAACATTTTGCTTATTTCCACATGCAATTTGGACCTCAATTCCACACACATTCCCAAAACAAGTGAACGCCCCATCGCCGGCGGAATGCCGCCGGTTGTGTTTCCGGCGACCCGAATTCGCCGGAAACCCGTTCATCCACCCTCTTGCCACTGCCTCCTCCATCGTCAACTCCTCCAATATCGAACTCCCACCGTCCACCTCCGACCGACTCCCGCCCCGCGGCGGCAACGCCACGGACTTTGACGGCACCGGCCGCTGCACCCCCGGCTGCCGCCGCTGCTCCTTCGCCATCTCCGCCGCCACCACCGACGCCGACGGCCCCACGTCCGAACAAACCTCCGAGCCGTACACCATCGAACCCGACGGATTCAGCGTCGAACCACCACCGTCGTCGTAATCGTCATCGTCCAAATCCTCGACCGTCCGAGACCGCCATATTTGGATCTTCTCTTGGATTTGAATCCGCCGTTGTTTCTCCTCCTCATCTTCGATGTCATCCACACCACCGTTTCCATGGGCCTGGTCGGCAGCTGACTCGCCCAGGCAGAACCCCATGTTCAGTATCCCTCGAGGTTCGCCCGTGGGGCGGCGAACCTGGAGGGATACGAACCGATTCTTCTCCATGCTGGGCGAGATCAGGTCGACCAGCGGGACCTTTACGATCCCCGCGAATATGTCGCGGAACCACGAGACGGTGTAGATCTCGACCGTGAGGAGCATGTTTTCTGAGTAGAGTTGCTCCTCTTCGACTCGGAACGATAGTTTTTCGTTCCAGTACGGATTTACGTTGCCCTTGGGGTCGACTTGGGTGGTGAGCTTCCGGTTAGGGTTCAACCAGGCGACGGCGTAGGGTTTCATGGATTTGGAGGCGCGAGGGAGGTCTTGGGCGGAGATGAGGGTGATTTGGAGGAGGACGGTGGCGGCGGAGGTGGCGGTGAGGGTGGAGGAGGGCGGTAGTTTGGGTGTGGTGCCTTCCATTGGAGTAGAGCATTGGTGGTTTGTTGGTTATGGTGGAGGGAGATAGATGGTGGTTGGGAAAGTTAGTTGGCGTTTATTATGGACCATTGTAATTTAATGAATGGAAGACATGAATTCATGCAAATTTCATTTTTATGAAAGAATATAAAGTTATCATGCAAAAAAATACTCATGTAATAAAAATAAAAATACTTCTTTCATAAAAAAACCACATATATACTTGTCTTTAAGATTCGTTAACCTCTAGGTCCATATGATTCATTTGAAAGACGTCATATGTTGGATATTATGTTCATACATAACATGTAAAAACTTTCATGTCTTGTCTAAAACATGCATCGTATATAAAATACATACTTGTGTAAAAACACGTACTAATGTCGTCGTTACATGTCATCATACATATATTGTATATAAAAACACGTACTAATGTCGTTCAGATACCAACAAACCACCACCATCAAACCCAATTTTTGCTGTTAACATTCTTTCACTTCCAATCTGCAACTTTAGCCATAAAGTTGTGCAAAATGAGAACTAGGCTCTTGATATATATTTTGGGGGGTTGTAAGTGCAAGAAACAATGGATCAAACAAACAAATTCTTCATTCCATATGAAATTGATACAAGATCTACTTTCTCTCACTAGATTCTCTCTCTAGAACTCACTAATGAATATTACAATTAAGCTCCTTCTCACAAGTCTACCTAACTAACTCCTTCTAACACTCTATATATACCCTTGACCTCAACATACACATACATTGACTTTACTAATTACATCTTTGACTTTTCTATTAAATGCTTTGACTTTGACTTTGATGCTTGACTTTCTTCTTTGACTTCCATCCTTTGACAACGTTTGACTTGAATATTACTTCCTCATCTTGAGATCTCGGATACAATAATATTTGCTCTAACAATCTCCCCCTTTGTATTCGAGATCACTCTTCAACATGAGCTTCAGCTTTAACGATCTTCTGTCTTCAAGTCAAACAGACTTTCTCCAATTACAAAAGCCATACAACAAACAATCTCCCCATTTATGCAAGCATCATCTTCAGAGCAAAGTCTTCAATCATGAACTCGTCTTTTAGAAAAGCATAATTCTTCTCTTGAATCAAAAACACTGTAGATCACTTGAATCAATCCACTACACTGTCAAGCTTCTTAACCAACTTTGATATCCTTGACCAATCCAACATTCTCATCAATCTTCACAACTTGATATCAACCTTTAAATCCAAGGCTTTTCAACCTCAGATTCAAAAGATTCAAATTCAGAATTCTCTTTAGCTCCCCCTTAACTCTTGCTTTCTTCTTTCAAACACTTTATCAATTATTCCTCTTCATTCATATTTCCTCTCAATCCACCATCAGAATGTTCTTCAAATGTTTTCATCTTCAACTCTTGACACTATCATCTTTTTCTTCATGAAATATCAACACTTGTATCACTATCAACATTGATACTTGGTTTACCCAAACATCTTGAAATCTTCAATCAACCATACTTGATATCTTGAACTCTTCAACATATATCATTTTGAACTCTTACACATAGTTCCCATACCTTCATTGTGTCTTCGCATATGTCTTTGATGAAACTTCTCCCCCTCATGATGATTAGGAGAATCCTGAGCATCATGAACAATCAAAGACATCATCATCAAATATCTCATTCACAGGAACTTCTCCCCTTAAAAGTTGGTTTACCATTCAAAGGACCATATGTCCCCCTCAATCAAACATCTCATCCATATCAGAGTGCTCCCCCTCAAATGATGGGTAATCGGCTAACATAGAAGCACATTTAGCAACTATTGACACAACAACTCATAGAATTGTGTGGCCTATTTTCAGTGTTGGCAACAGGGTAGCACTGATAGGACTTCCAGTCATCACTGAATCAAAGTTATAAAACTAAGTTCTCAGACTGTTCCGGCAATATCACAAAGATATGCAATTGGAATCACAAAGACTCGTGCAAGTGTCAAAGAAATATCATCATATCAATTAGGCTCAAATATTGATTCAACCTGGGACGCAGATTGAAAATCAATGACTCTTGTGCATAGAATATGAAGTTCGGAGACCGGAGAGGATGTCTTCCTTGTTTCAATATCTAAATCTTCCGAGTGAAGATTAGATAGATGATGTGCTAATTCTCCGTGAGAAATTGAAACAAACATCTTTTAAGAGATATTTGAGTAGCTTGGTGGGGTGACACGAGTTATGACACTGGGTCCATGTCTTGTTTCAATATTCATCTCCAAAGAACGAGAATGAATAGATTGTGTGGTTACCCGGATAACTGTATCGGTTTGGGAAGGATCTTCTTTTATTGTTTTTGATCATGTCTCACCTCACCATTTTCTTTGGAGAAAATAAAAAATTGTGAATACCGATAATTTTCAACTTGAAAAGCAGATAATTACATATTATCACACTTAAAACATTAGTTTTCTCAGACTGATTCATATTATCACAAAACTTTTCCTCGCATACTTCTTCTTTGAAAATCATGAAATAATTTTGAACAAAATTGAAGTTGTGTCTCGAGTTGAGTCTTGATTGTATCTCGAGCCAAATCATAGTTATGTTTGTGTCTCGAGCCAAGTGATAGCTGTGTCTCGAGCCAAGAACAAAATTGTGTCTCGAGCCGGATAGTTACAAGTGACTCGAGTCATTTTGTTGTGTGACTCGAGATAAGTATTGATTTATCTCAAGCCAAGTCCTTTGTGTGTCTTGAGTGAAGCATTGTATCTCGAGTTATAAAGTTGGAATTCTTCAAAATTCACAAAACTGATATTTCTCATAAAATCAGTAATAAAGATCCGTTTTAAAGATGAGTCTTGCAAATCGAAGAGATGATATGTCAATGGGATCAGAGACCAAAGCACCGGTGCTATTCAAAGATGAGTATGAATTGTGGGTCTCGCGATTCAAGCTATACATTAGGAGAAAGAAAGACGGAGATAAAATTCTTCATTCAATTCTACATGGACCTCATCCTATCCCAGTTACCACACTTGATGGAAGACAAGTGCCAAAAGATTTTTCAGAAATGGATGTGGCTGAAAGAGAAAGGTTTATGATTGATGTTGAAGCTCAAAACTATCTAATTCAAGCCATTCCAAATGAGATCTTTCGCAAGTTAGATAGTTATGATGAGTCAGCAAAATCTATTTGGGATCAGCTACAAAAGATAATGATGGGTTCCAAGGTAGGAAATCAAATGAGGGTAACTAATCTGATGGATAGGTATGGAAATTTTAGAATGAAGGAGGATGAATCACTAGAAGAGACTTATGACAGGTTTGTAGAACTGATGAATGATATGAAGAAAAATAATATCATTCGATCAGAAATGGATTATATTGTGAAGTTCATTAACAATCTGTCTTCAGACTGGAAGCAATTTTCAAGGTTTGTGAAGCAACACAAGGTTCTAAATAAGTTGAAAGTTTATGAAGTGTACGAGAATCTTTTATTGTTCGAGGAAGAGGTGAATGAAATTGCTGCTGAAAGAAAGAAGAAAGAAAAGACTGAAGCTGATACTATGGCATTACTTGCTGAAAAAGAGAAAGCTAAGAAGAAAGTAAGAAAAGGGAAAGCTAAATTTTTGGAAGTATTTGAAGATGAGGAAGAAGAGGATGAGGAAGAATATGATGAAGATGAAAAGGATCAAATGTTGCAAAGCTTATTGAGTCTAACTGAGGCTTATAAGAAGAAGTATTATAATAAGTCCGGATCCAACAACAGAAGATTTTCTACTAGAGGTGGTCGAGGTTTTAACAGAAACTACATGCAAAGTTCTCAAGGATATCCTCCTCGGGTTGAAAATCAGTATGTTGATAGATATGCAAACAAGAAAGAGGAGGTTGTCAAAGATACTCCAGAGAGAACAGAGGAAAAGAAAGGCCAAGCAGGTATTACATGTTATAAGTGTGGAAAGACAGGACATATTGCTAAAGGATGTACTACCAAAATGTCAAAAGTGGAACTGTTGAGGAAGAAGTTGGAACTAGCAGAGAAACAAGAACAAGGATTGGTTTTGATGGCTGGTGATGAAGAATGGCTGGATTACTCTGACAATGATGATCAACCACAGATGTGTTTTATGGGCTTGATGGAGGAAGAATCAGAATCTGATGAAGACATAGAGAGTGATGGAGAAACTTCAACGGTACGCTCTGTCTCTCTTGATGATCATAATAGAAAAATGCTTGAGGTGACAACATTAATTCATAACAAGAATAAAGAACTCGAACTTGTCATTTTAAAACAAACTAACGAAATTACTGATTTGTTGCAACAAAAAGAACAATTAAGTTTGCAATGTGCACAATTGCAACAATCAGTGAATGAGTTTGAGTCAATTCGAGCTGAACATAAGTCACAAAAGCTGGAAATTGATTTTTTAACCATCAGCTTGAGTGTGGAAAAAGAAAATGTTTCTAAGCTAAATAAGATGATTTCAGATCTTGATCTTAAACTTCATAAGATAGGTCAAACTGAGCATACAATTTTCTTGAATAAACAAGTTGAGTTTAGAGATTATTACTCTAAAGAAGGTCTTGGATACACAAATCCAAATTATTTGAAAAAGACCCTTGGAGTTAAAAATCCAAATTATTTGAAAAAGACCCTTGGAGTTAAAAATCCAAATTATTTGCAAAAAGCTCTTAAAGAAAAAGCAGCATTTTATGACCTTACAAGCATGTTAATGAGTAAAAGGTTTCCTTCATTAAAAGGTTTTCAAATGAAGGAAGAATTTTCAGAGATGCAACATATGAAACTACATGATCCTATGTATCATGATTCTAAATATCATAGGGTTAAGTTTGTGTATAATGATGATACTCTGAAGATTAAATCCAATTCACTTAAGGATGATCCAGTATATTTTGTATACCCAGAATCATCAAGCAATATTGTGAAACCATACATATCAACCAAGGCCTTAGAATGTAAAGTTTCAGATCTTGAGAAACTAATTGAAGATTTGAAAATTCAGAACTCAAATCTTTTAACCAAGTCAAAGAATTTTCTTCATTGGAATACTACTGATGTTGATTCTGAACCAATTTCACTGGTGTCAGAAATTCTAAATGATTTAATTTGTAATGTGTCAACATCAGTAGAAACCAGAAATTCTTCTCAAGACAATTCTGATTTAAACCAAAATTTGAAAGAGGGTGTTGATGATGAGCAGGAAAAAGTTGTTCGTGTTGTTAATAATAAAGGTTATTTTGAATACAAAGAACCATCAGCAATGTCAACTGATGATGTTGAAGTTCCTTATGTGTTTGATTCTCTTAACTCAAAACAACCCATAATTGATGAGATCTCTTCTGCTCCATCATCTTCAACAACACCTATAAATGGTCTATCTTCAATTGGTTTGTCGAAAAGTGATAGTGAATTGGGTGAATCTTCACAGGAATCAAAGAAGTCATCTCTGAAAAATTCTGAACCCTTGTATTCATCAACAAGATCAAAAGTTTGTCATTTTCATGATGAAATCTCTTATTTAGAAAAGAAACATGAAAAGGAAAAACAAAGTTTTCAAAACACACTTCAACAATTAAAGACAGAACTTTCTCGTCAAAAGTGTGATACAAAATTTTGGAACAGCAAATGTGTAACCTTAACAAAGAACTATGATAGACTGGTTGAAAGACTGTCTATATATGAAGAAGGTCATCACTATGCTGGGAAAAACCAAAAGATTGTTCATACTCCGGTCACTCATGCATACATCAACAAGGTTCAGTTCACTCAGGGAGTAAAATCTATGTTACGGAAATTTCAGCATCACATTGATTTGAAAAAGCAAAATCCAAACATGGTGTTTCCTGAGGAAACTGAGCAGTCTATTTCACCTGTTCAAACAAAGTTGAAAGCATTTGATATCTGTGCTAATCCATCTACAGGAAGTTCCAACAGTGTGAGCATTGAGAAGCCAAGACAGAAGAAGTCAACGAAGAGAAGTGTTAAGAAATTAGATTTTAGTATGAAATCTGCAAATAGCAAGTTTAGTGTGGGAAACAAACTGAATTCTAAAAATAATGTACCTTCCAAATTCAATTCTATGAATAAAAGGTCTACATCTGTTTCTTCAGTTTCTCATGCTTCAAGTTCCTCACAGGATATGCATCATACTAAATCTAATTTCTCTACTACTCTTCGTTCTTCTGTTCCTAGATATGTTCCATATCATGTTTTTAATATGCTTAGAGGAACAAAGTATTACTGGGATTCAATATCTTGTACTGTTAAGAGTATTACACGGAGTGGACCCATTTTAAAATGGGTTCCTAAATCCATCTGATTTCCTCATTGCAGGCCAGTCATAAATGGTACCTTGATTCTGGGTGTTCCAAACATATGACTGGGAGGAAAGAGCTTCTGTCTAATTACAAAGAAGAATACGGAGGCTCAGTCAAA
This sequence comes from Centaurea solstitialis, assembly GCA_030169165.1. Taxonomy (NCBI): domain Eukaryota; kingdom Viridiplantae; phylum Streptophyta; class Magnoliopsida; order Asterales; family Asteraceae; genus Centaurea; species Centaurea solstitialis. The sequence goes on along the minus strand of CM058046.1, from coordinate 63,209,942 downwards.
TTTGGCAATAATGAACTGTCACCGGTTGTGGGTCATGGAGATATAGTGTGTAAGGATATTACAATCAATAATGTAGCACATGTCGAAGGTTTGAATCATAACCTATTCAGTATTGGCAAATTCTGTGATAAAGATTTAGAGGTAAATTTTAACAAACGTCGATGTGCTGTCAGAACTGAATGGGGTAGAGAATTATTAGTTGGCACTCGGAAAACTAATCTCTATACGATCAAACTTCGACATATGCTTGCAAATAAATCTCAGTGTCTCATCACAAAGAATTCATCTCATCAATCTTTACTCTGGCATCGTCGACTTTCTCATTTGAATTACAGATATCTTGACAGATTGGTAAAAGAAAGGTTAGTATCTGGCATTCCAATGATCAAGTTTGAACCCGATCAAATGTGCTCAGGTTGTGCTCAAGGAGAAATGAAAAGAGCATCTCATCCCCCAAAACCTGAACAAGGGTCCAAATCTCCGTTGAGTTTAATTCATATGGATCTGTGTGGTCCGATGAAAACTGTCAGTCTAGCAGGTAGAAAATACGTTTTAGTCATCGTTGATGATTATTCACAATATACTTGGACAAGGTTTTTGAAAACAAAAGATGAAACATCAAATTTAATAATAAATTTCATCAAAGCTGTTCAAGTACAACTTAAACTACCTGTTCAGACTGTCAGATCAGATAATGGGACGGAGTTCAAAAATCAAGTGTTAAAAGGTTTTTACAATTCATTAGGAATTACTCAAACTTTTTCTGCAGCACGAACTCCTGAACAAAATGGTGTAGTTGAGCGTCGTAATCGTACGTTAGTTGAAGCAGCTTGGTCAATGTTGGCTCAAAGTCAATTACCTCAGTACCTATGGGCTGAAGCTGTGAATACTGCGTGTTACACACAAAATAGGTCTATTATTCATCGGAGATTTGGAAAAACACCATATCACGTTTTGTTTGGCAGAATTCCAAATATTGATTATTTTAAAGTGTTTGGGTGTCCTTGTTTTGTTCTTAATGAAACTGAGAATCGGGGAAAGTTTGGACCTAAGTCTGATGAGATGATTTTTGTGGGATATTCAGATTGTTCAGTTGCTTATCGAGTTTTTAACAAAAAGTCGAGAGTTGTGTATGAAAGTGTAAATGTTAGATTTGACCCTTTTGTTGAGTTGTCTTCAAGTATATCTTCCAATGCAGATGCTGTGTCTAATAATGTTGTGTTTACAGATGCATCTTCATCCACAACTAGCTCCATTGATCCTCCAGCTACATCAAATGAGTTAGACAGTTTGTTTGAATATTTTTATGATGACTTGTACGGTACTAATCAAACATCTTCGTCTAATGCAGGTATCTCCTCTACTCCTTCGAGTTCAACTACTCCCTCATCTGAAGTTTCTCCCACATCGTCTTTACCATGTCCAGATATTCCTAGTCTTGTCTCTTCACCTTCATCATCTCCCATAGTTATGGATACTCTTCATCCAGATACTACAATTGATTCTCATGTTCAGTCGTCTTCTCATGAAGTTGGTGATAATGAGTCTATTCCTGAAGGGCCTGAATCACTTACTACGCATCCTACATCAACTAACAATATCTTGGAACCATCTTCTATAAATGATCAAACACCTTTACCACATATTGCCAAATGGACAAAGGCTCATCCTATTGATCTGATCATTGGTGATCCTACTTCTGGTGTTCAAACACGAGCTGCATCAGCAAATGAGTGTAACTTCTCGGTATTTTTGAGTAACATTGAACCAACACGTGTATCTGATGCTTTACAAGACTCTGATTGGGTTACTGCTATGCAAGAGGAGCTCAATCAGTTTGAGGCATTAAAAGTGTGGCGGTTGGTCAAGTTACCTAAGTCTAAATTAGTTATTGATACGAAGTGGTTATTCAAAAATAAGAGAGATGCGAATAACATAATTGTTCGTAACAAAGCACGACTTGTGGCAAAAGGTTATCGTCAGTAGGAGGGCATTGATTACGATGAAACTTTTGCTCCTGTTGCTTGACTTGAAGCTATTCGCATGTTTTTGGCATATGCTGCATATAAAGATTTCACTGTTTTTCAAATGGATGTCAAAACAGCATTTCTATATGGTCATTTGAAAGAAGAGGTATATGTAGCTCAACCAGAAGGATTTGTAGATAAAGAACATCCAGATTATGTCTATGTTCTAGACAAGGCTTTGTATGGCTTAAAGCAAGCACCACGTGCTTGGTATGAGGAGTTGTCTAAACATCTACTTTCCAAAGGTTTCAAGAAAGGTTCGGTGGATTCAACATTGTTCTTGATGAAGGAAGGCGAACATATTGTGGTCATTCAGATCTATGTTGATGATATTATCTTTGGCTCAACTAGTCGGGAGTTGTGTAAAAAGTTTGAGACTGTCATGACGGAAGAATTTAAGATGAGTATGATGGGAGAGATCAATTTCTTTCTTGGTCTTCAAGTGTGACAATTTTCAGATGGCATTTTCATAAATCAATCGAAGTATATATTTGATTTACTTAAGAAATATGATATGTCTGGTTGTCATTCGATAGGAACTCCAATGGCTACAGGTAATTCAATTGGTCCAGATCATGAAGGAAAGGATGTAGATTTGAGGAATTATCGAAGTATGGTTGGTTCTTTAATGTATCTCACTGCCAGCAGACCAGATATCATGTTTGCAACATGTGTTTGTGCCAGATATCAAGCCAAACCAAAGGAGTCTCATTTAGCTGCCGTTAAGCGTATTTTTCGATACCTAAAGGGGACACCGTACTATGGCATTTGGTATCCAAAAGGTCTTGGATTTGAGCTACAAGCGTATACTGATGCTGATTATGGTGGCTGCAATATGGATCGGAAGAGTACATCAGGTCATTTGCAATTTCTGGGAAATAAGTTGGTTTCGTAGGCATCTAAAAAGCAACAGTGTGTCTCTACCTCCACTGCGGAATCTGAATATGTTGCTGCTGCGAGTTGTTGTTCGCAAGTACTTTGGATGCAGTCGCAACTTCGTGATTATGGTCTTGAATACAAAAAGATTCCCATCTATTGTGATTCTAAGAGTGCAATAGCCATCTCAGCTAATCCGGTTCAACATTCGAAAACCAAACACATTGATATCAGGTATCACTTCTTAAAGGACAATGTGGAAAAAGAAAATATAGAGCTGTATTTTGTTAATACTGAATATCAACTTGCAGATTTGTTTACGAAGGCTTTAGATGAGAAACGATTTAAATTTCTCATCTCTAGACTTGGTATGATTGATAAAAAGATTTAACAGTCTTTTATTTTTTTATTTCCCTATATACATAGCAGGATAATGAAATACTGATTTTAGTATGGTCATTGCACTTCTATGTATATATTGAAATATTGTATATTTGTTACTGTTATTTTTTATGTCTCAAGTTGCTTGTTTTTTGGTATCTTGTTATTTTCTTTGTTTGGTTACTAATGTGTTTGTCTTCTGAGTATATGGTTTTATCAAGGGGGAGCTTATCTGGTTCAGGTGAGTACATTCGCTATGGTTTTGCTTCGTACAGGTAAACTCAGGTATGCATAGTTTCAGGGGGAGTATTACGGATGCTTAATGGTAGGGGGAGTAATTGACTCGAGACGTGCATGTTTCAATACACTCGAGACTTGTGCTTGAGACGTACATCTCGAGTCATGTATCTTGAGTCCTCTAACTCAACTTTGTTTGATGACTCGAGTTTGTTAAAGATATGGTAATATAACAACTCGAGTCATGTATCTCGAGTGTAGTATCTCGAATCTGGAATTTGGATCGAGTTAGTTAAATTTGTTATAATCCATGTGCTCGAGTCATGTGTCTCGAGTCATGTATCTCGAGTCATATAACTCGATTCATGTAACTCGAGTGTTCTTTTGTACATACGACTCGAATCATGTACTCGAGTCATGTTTCTCGAGCCACATAACTCGAGTTAGTCATCTCGAGTGGATTTATTGTTTTTGATTCATCTTGACTCGAGACATGTACTCGAGTCTTGTATCTCGAGTCTCTTATTCAAGTTTGTTATATGGCTCGAGTCATTTAAAAACGTGATACTTTACCAACTCGAGTCATGTCTCTCGAGCCACATAACTCGAGTTAGTCATCTCGAGTGTTTTATTTCTTTTGACTCGAGACATATACTCAAGTCGTGTATCTCGAGTCTCTTATCTCAAGTGTGTTATATGGCTCGAGTCATTTAAAAACGTGGTAATCTACCAACTCGAGTCATGTATCTCGAGTCACATAACTAGAATTAGTAATCTCGAGTGGTTTATTTCTTTTGACTCGAGACATGTACTCGAGTCTTTTAACTCGAGTCCTAGTGTTTGAATTGGTTATCAGAATGTTGTAGGTATCTCGAGTGATGACTCGAGACATGCACTCGAGACATGTATCTCGAGTGGGTGTGTGTATCTCGAGTCCTAGTGTTTAAATTGGTTCATATTACATTACAGGTATCTCGAGTGGTGACTCGAGACACTCACTCGAGACATGTATCTCGAGCCGGTTCAAGTGTCTCGAGCGTAGTTTTTCTCACACGTCTCTTCAGTTTTTCTCGCTCGAGACATTCACGGTCCAATTAAACATTGCCACGTGTCCATGTCATCATCAATTTGAATACTTATCTATAAATACATTGGTTCTATTCTCATTTTCAATCTTTCTGGAAACTCATTCTCGTGCGGATTTGTTCAAGTCGTTGCATCCAAGTTCAAGATAGTGTTTTTTGTAGTGTGCTTCGTATTTCTGATAAGTGTGTGTTTTGTATACGTATCCCGGTTTCTACGAAGCCTATAGGTATTCATTCGGTCATATACCGATTAGGCTAGTAGGTTAAAATTTTTGTATCAACTTATCTTAAAACACGGGTTAACATCTCGGGATTGTATTCTTGATATTTTAAACCTCTAAGTGTGAATGACCCGTTGTTCCGGATCATATGGACTTGAGACTTTGGACTTCATATTGTCTTGTTTGACCTTAAGATTGACCTTCAAATCTACAATGTATTGAACTAAATAAAACAATAATATATAAGTCTTTCTTTAATCGTTTCATGGACCATAATGGCTAAAAACGTTGTTATCATGATTAAACGATACTTTAAATTTCACTTGAGACACAAGATTTGAGTGTTACTAAAATGGAAGGCTTATATATATTCAAATATTTATAGTTCACTATTTTGATCAATGGTCATTCTTTTGGTATACTTTTCTCAAGTCCCACACTGTGTGAATTTCTTTTTCACACTTAAACATGTTTTTCGTAAAAATCTAAACTTAAAAGATAAATCTAATGTTTTTTATGAATTACAGAAATGGAGGATTATACTTTCCCAGACTCAGATGATATGGCGATTTCAGACATTATCTCAGTACAATCATCTCCACGTAATCCGAATGCTGATGCGGATAGACAGTTGATTCGTCCGTCGTTATTTCTACCATCGATATCGAACAACGTTCCTTTCAACCCACATGCAAGGTTGAGAGCTTCGGTGATTACTGCCATCTTACGGAACCATCCATTGTATACTGTTCTTACAAAGATAGTTGAAGTACCCATGATTTACGTGCAACAAGTATGGAACACACTGCAATTCCATGCTGATCCGGGTAATCATCACTTTACCGCTAAGCTGGACCACTACACCATCAGCTTTGGAGTCAACAAATTTCGCCGCATATTGGGATTTCCGGAAGCGAATAGTAGACCAAATGCTAATCAGTTTGAACCATATGCATCATTGGCAGTTGCAATGGCCGGTGTCGAATCTGTTGGTCACCTGGAGGCGATCAATGCACCATCTCAGTTCAACAAATCCAACTTACCTCCAACATATAACACCTTGTTCACTATCCTAAGTAGATGTTTGACTGGGAAGCGGACGGCTCAAGACACGGCGACACAGTCATTTTTGACTCTTTTCTATGGAGTATTATTCAACAAGCATTATGACTATGCATCGTTGATTTTTCACGATCTGAAGGAGCTTCTAGCAAAAAGACAAAAGCATCTACCATACCCGAGATTTCTCGGTATTCTTATAGCCAGTGCAATGCAACATAATCCAGATATTCTGCGCCGATCAGATGCGGAAAAGGTCAAGATCCATGATATGCAGTCTATTCGATATCCGAAGAAGGTGTATGCTCCGGAGGTTCCTTTATTTTCTGAACTTTTAGACTATGCTGATCAGAATGTGGCATGTGTGATAACGTATAGGGCTTGTTTTCCACCTATGGTCCAACCAGAGCCGGAGGGACCTACCCAAGGTGTTATCCCTAGTAGTGAGGGTATAGTTCTTAGGGACCAAAGATCACGGGATCTTGGTCAGGGTGTGTTGAGGGAAAATACCGAGAGGGGTGCAGGTGGGGTCCATTCTGATCAGCTAGCTCATTCATCTACTATCAATGTAGCAGCTCAACTTGGTCAAATAAGTTCGGCGGTTCAGATGGATGATGTATTTGCTACACTAGAAGATGAGCACGGAGCTACGTCACCTATTTTGCACACGAATGTGGAGGCTGAGTTGGATGATTTTGCTCTTTCTCCGGTAAATGATCAATTTGTGGGTGAATTTCCTGACATCGAGGAAGTTGCGGAATCTTTACTTGATTTATCTCAACCGATTGTGGAGATATCAGACATACAGTGCTATTCTCCAAATGAGCTGGCACAACGTCTACACCGTCTTATGGGATATGACTCTTCGTCTGAGGAAAGTGTTGATGCAAGTGATGATATGGTTATGGATGAGGATGTAGATTCTCAATCACCTACTGATGAACTCCCCGGATCCGGTGATGATGATGCTCATGATGATGATGATATGCCTGATCAAGGCTCGAGTCGTTTGATGACTCAAGGTGACATAAGGATGGCTGAGGGAGAATTAGTTGAAAATCCGGATGTGAGGTTGAGTGTTGGGGTAGCCAAAAGAATTGATGAGAGTGAGACAGGGGCTAGAAAAGAAGTACAAACCCCTCTCCAAGCCGAGTCTAGCTGGGTAGCCACAACTTCTAGGGGTGAGCATATGTTGCCACCACCTATTGAACAAGACATGAGATCCCCACTCATACAATGCACAACCCAACCAAGCCACTCTACCGTTTCTCAACAAATGGTAGTTTCATCTTCCCACGGGGATTTACCACAACTTGTACCTATTCCTCAGTTGGAGGTCGGTGGTACCGACATAGTGAGGCAGCTGCCCCCGCCCACGACTTCACTTGTTCACATATCGAGTCTAGATCCAATTGTAATGAATCCATCTCTTTCCTTGACTAGGACACAGGTGCAAACCACCTTTGCAGGAGGCTTTCGTAGCCTTGCCGGAACCACCGTAGTGAGTTCTGCATTTGTTGCGGGCTTGCAAGGATCGGAGGGAAATCCCATCAGTGCTAACATCACGCCAACGCTGAACATGGGTTCCTTGAGTTCCACTCTTGGATCAACGAGAAGTCTGAGTGACCTCGGAGTTAGTTTACCCGCATCTACTATTATCACAGAGTTAAGGCAGCAATCTACCATTTTGGGTTCTTCCTCAACACCCATTGGTAGTGTATCGTCAGATTCAGTTCCAGTCTCCACATCTTCCACAGTATCTGCATCTTCTGCATCGTCTGCACCATCATCTTCTGCACCACTATCGACTGGCACGGATTCAACTCCAGATGTTGATCTTTCTCGTATTCATGTTGTAGCAACTGCAAACCAACTGATTACGCGTTCCATGTATCGCGCAAACAATGAACAGATGGCGAATGTTATTCAACAGCAAACGGCCCGAATTTCAGCTTTGGAGAAGCAAGTAGCTTTGTTAGCTAAAGGCAAAGCTCCGATGTCTGATCCCCCTTCACAGCCTTCTCAGTCAGCGGCTGATTCTCTCACTATTCCGGAGTTAAAGGGGTTGTTGTTCTCTAAACTCTTGGAGTCGGGTTCAGCTGAAGATCGTGATCTTGTGGGTGTTCTACAACAACAAACAGTCTTGCAACAACGTGCCATTCAAGAACAACGGTCTCAGGCTCACTTGGTTACACATACTGAATTTCAGCAGTTTCAGGCGACTCTTGATGCTTCTCTAACAAGGACCTTCACAAATATCAACAAGATGTTCACTGAGGGGTTGTCTCAGTTATCTGATAGGATTCGGGGGATTGAGGAAACGTGTCAGGTAGCTGCTAGACGGCCAACCAGAAGGCATGATGATCATGATGATCATGATCATCATGAGGGGGAGAGGAAGCGTAGAAGGTTGGAAGAAGAGCCGTCTAGGGAACAGACTTCTTCAAGAATACAAGTTGTTGATCGTTTTGAAGAGAGACATCCGAGAGAAAAGCAGCTGGCACGACATAGAGATGCAATTGTTCTGACTGGAGGTCAAGAGATGGATACTGAACCTGTGTTACAGTCAACATTGGATTTTCTGAGTTCTGTACAGGAAGAGATACCGGCTGAGGGTGTAGAAGAAAGAGGAGTCAGATTTTCAGGAGTATCTAGCTCTACATCTGAAATAGATAGAGTTCTAGCACTTCTTGAGAATGTAGCTTCTGAAATCAGAGATTACCAAGTGCCAAATGAGGAGATTCAGGATGCAAGGTGTGCAGAAGATAACAGACTGAAGGATATGTTTGATGATGTGCAATTTGATTTTGAGAAAGAAGAAGCTGTGGATGATGTGGAAGGTCCTCTACTAGAAGAAGTGTTGCCTCAGGATGATTTGATGCCTATTGATCCAAAGAAAGTTGAACTATGGGAAAGAATGAAAGCAAGTTCAGGAAAGTTTTTAAAGAGAACGGAATGGAATCGATTTACAAGGGCTACAGGGAAGTATCTGGAAGAGAGGTACAAGAGCAGATTTTGTTACCATGAGAGGAAGTTGAGTTATGTGAAGCTATATGGTATAGAGAATCTGAGAAAAGAGTTGATAACAGAATATGTGCACATGAGGAAGGTGAAAAAGCAAAGAAGAGAAGTGTTGATGTCTGATCACAGGTTTGCTACTGTGAAAAGTTACAAGACCAACAGATTGAGTGCTTATTGGTACCCAGTAATTACTTTCACCAGAGATGATGGGAAGGAATATTGGATTACAGAAGCAGATTTCCAAGATGTGAGCTTTGATGTGATCTTTGGGATTTTATATGATCTCAAAGGAAAAGCATTTAGATCAGAGGAGGAGATAATTGCTCTAACAGCAATTGTTAGACATGTCAAGGCTTCTGTCTCATTGGCTCATCTGTATGATTTTCAGCTGGGATTGGAGAATTGGTCATCAAAGCTATTCTGTCATAAACCACAAAGAAGTCTAATTGGTGAAGAAAAGGACTATGTCATGTACACTGTGTTCTATGATGCAGATGAAACCATGATCTCATGTGTATACCCAGATTCTCTAGGCAACAAGAAGAGAATGTACTCTCATGAAGTGATGTTTTGTGATGACACATTAAAGATGGTGATGGATGGGTTGAATACAAGATTACAAATGGACAAGCATAATGTCCATGACATCTCAGCAGCAGACAAGGTTTTGATCAAGCACTTTGTAAGAGAGATTGATAGCAGGTTAAGACTGAGAAATGATATCAGATTTGCTGAGATCAAATTCAAATTGAGAAAGCCTTCAGTTAAGAATCTTAAGTGTTTGTTTGTTAAGTTTCTTTTGAGTGTCCCTCCTTCTTTTATAAAAGGGGGAGATTGTTAGTGCATTGTTTATAAATAGAAGTTGAGGGACCTTTTGTGAAAAATTTGTATTTTTAGGAATGGGATTGTTAGTGCATTGTTTATAAATAGAAGTTGAGGGACCTTTTGTGAAAAATTTGTATTTTTAGGAATGGGGTATAAATACCTCATTGCCTTGTATTGTACTTTAAGCTTTTCATAATGAATGACATATGAGTTCTACATTCTATCTCTCTGCTTTCTCTCTCTACTAGATATCATCACTCTCATGCTAGATCTAACATGATTTTGATTAGATCATGTTAGATTGATTCATCTTTACATCTAACAGGGGTTTTGACATACATTTAAGGTTTTTGTTAAGCATGAATGAGTTTTGTATTTTTTATTTTTCTGATAAATACACATGGTTTTTTTGTGTATGTTTATGGTTTTTAAATTTAAATTGATTCGAATTTCTTGTTTTTTTCTTCTAGGTTTTTCAATGCTCGATAATGTTAATGTTTTTTTTTTCTGGGTTTTCCATTATAAAGTTTTTGAACTTTCTAACTGACTTTCGATGATGTTCATGTTTTGAATGATATTTTTCATGTTAAAATAGATGATAATTTTAGAGATTTGTAAAGAGAGAGGTTATTTTTTCTTTTGCATAAGAGAAGATAAAAGAAAAAGAAGCAGTTAAAATGTTAAATCAATAATCAAGGAGGCATTAAAATATTTATTGAAAAAAAATTAAAGTAACTTGCCATGTCAGATATATGATGGCGTGTCTTAATTTTCTAAAAATTAAGATAATGGCACATAGATAGATGGTAACCGGTTAATGGCTTATCAGGTCATCAAGACCCTAAATTAAATATGAACTTTGTAAGACCCAAAATGAAGGTTTTGAAAGTTAGTTCCTTAAAATAGGAATTGAGTGAAAGTTAGTTCCATTTTTATGCAATTAACCCAAGTAGCTTTATATATATATATATATATATATATATATCATAAGTCATATAAAGTCTCATTTTCATTATGCGTAGAATACTTCAACCCCTAGCTATAGTTATAGTTATAGTTAAATCATTGGGAAATTAGCCAATGTAACCATCCATAAAATAGCTATTGGCCTCTTAACCAACATCTCTTCAAATTTGCACTCCATGGCCACGAACTTCAGCAAAAATACCGAACTTCAGCAAAACACGATTTTTGCGGAACCTCACTTAAAAAAGAGAATTTAAAAAAAAAGACTTCCGCAAAATTTTGCGAAAGTTGGGGAGTTCCGCAAAATTTTGCGGAAGTCGGTTAATTTTTTGCGGAAGTCTAGCAAAAAGACAAAAAATGTATAATTCAATGTATGTATAAAAATGTATAATTCAATGTATGTATCCAAGTATGTATAAAATTAACCGACTTCCGCAAAAAATTAACCGACTTCCGCAAAATTTTGCGGAACTCCCCAACTTCCGCAAAACTTTGCGAAAATATAGTTTTTTTAGTTTTTTTTCTTTTTTAAGTGAGGTTCCTCAAAAATCGTGTTTTGCTGACGTGTTTTGCTGAAGTTCGTGGCCATAGAGTGCAAAGTTGAAGAGATGTTGGTTAGGAGGCCAATGTATATTTTATGGATGGCTAGTATGGCTAATTTCCCTAAATCATTGCATTAGCTACTTGTTTTTGTTGTCAAAGATTCTCTTATCCTAGAAGCATAAAGTGTCAAGATTATATTATCCTTAAATATGAGGTGGGTATGGATAAAGTTGCATGCTTGAGTTTGAATTATTTTGTTTGTATGTAATGAAAAAGGTTTTTGTTTGAAAAGTGTTTTTTTATAGCGGCAAAGAAGGGACACTAGAAAAGGAGCTGATTAACCAAAAGAAACGTATATGTTAATTAAGTAAGGTCCTGATAGTTAGTAACTTAAGAGCTTAAGACCATTTGATTGTTAGAAACGTATATGTTCAAACCAGTATCTCCATGCCGTTGCAACAACGAGACCAACCCCCCTCCTCCCAACGGCTCTTTAACGGCTCCTTTTTTTTATTTACCTATATATATATATATATATACATATTTCCTATTCATTTTATTTACATCTCAATATCCATCTTCATCTCAATCTCAACCTCTTATTCTCCTTTTATCCCCTCTTATTCTCAATCTCAACCTCAAGCTTTTATTCTCAACCTCAACCTTAACATCTTCTCTATAGATCAACAAAATACCCTTACCAGTTCCAAACGTTCTCGATCAAAACTCACAAATGTCTCGACGTCCCAAATGCCGAGCCCGGGGGCCTACCACCCCCAAATGCTCGAGAATTGGGCTTATGCAAACATCTTGTCACCCCCTATGCGCAATCCTCAAACTTTCTCGCAAACCCGCAAATGTCGTTCACGACCTTGCTTTCGCAACACCCAATGATACCATATGTTCCTCCCACCCAACATCATACTATGCAACATCATACCACGCAAAACAAATGTAAGAACCGCGAGATCGACAATCATCTCCCAATGACGATGGTGATGATGCCGATGTTGTACCCGAAACGCAACCGCCATCACCACCACTACAACCGCAACCCACAAATACGTCCACTCAGGGTAAAAAGACGACCACGGGAAAAGCAAAGTGTAAACCTTGGAAAGCGAATGAGGAGGCCGAGTTGTCAAAAACATGGGTCGCGACCTCGGAGGATCCTATTATAGGTAACTATCAAGACGGAGGTAAATCAAAAAATAATAACGATAATTATATACTTTACTTAATGTTTTTTTTAATTTGTTTTGTAGAAGCGTTTTGGAGGGCGGTGAAAGCGTCTTTTGACATACGCATGGGATACGGCATCGATAACCGCTCCCTAGACGCCATAGTAGCAAGGTTAAAACCTTACTAAGTAGCGTGGCGAAATTTGCTTGCATTTACAACAATACACTAAACACGAGGAAAATCGGCGAGAACGACAAGATCGTTTTGCAAAAGGCTCGCTACCGATACGAACAAGAGGTCACAAGCCTTTTCCGCACGAACATGCTTGGAACATTCTTAGAGATTGCCCAAAATTCAAACCAACCGATATCCTCGGGCCATCCAACGTCCGCGCTCCAAAACGATCGAAAACGTTCGAATCCGCCTCTAGTAGCGGAACACAACCCTTTTAACCTTAGGGGCCGAGTCAATTTTTTTTATATGTAATACAAATGAGTCTAACTTGTTTCATATGAAAATGTTAAATTTTGAAAATTACAAAAAACACACAATTCAAAATAATAACCTATCAAAGTAGAACTTGACAACTTTCTCCAAGCTAATTTTTATAGTAAAGTTTCTTTCAATGAATAAGGGGTCGTTTATCGAGTTCTTACCAGGTGGCACTTACCTTACTTGGCGAGCATGCCAATTAACAAAGACCAAAAATCTTACCTAGTAAGAAGAATGACAAAGACTAATCTTACCTGATAAGTGATAGACTGGACTCTTACCCGATAAGTGCTTATTAAGCAAAAAAGTTTCTCAATAATTCATTTTGGTGACCAAAAATGTTATCTAATAAGATAAATGAAAGTTATAACTCTTAATCTCTTATGGTAATCGTTTAATAAACGACTCCTTATCTAAACATTCTAATTTCTTAAATACAATTTTATACATTTATGAAATTGATTTGAATGAAAAAATCTGGTTAATCTTTTCTAAATTTACTTGGTAAAATTCTAATACTTAGAAAATGACCAAAATATTGGTGACCAAAATATTGGTGACCAAAATATTGGTGACCAAAATATTGGTGACCAAAATATGAATTAAGCTTTAATAGAAGAAATGATAACAAAGGTTAAATTCTGAAAGTCAAGGAAAAAAGTTTTAATTTCTACAAAGTTTCTTTGAATACCCAGTTACCCGTGACCAAGTGGGTCTTCTTCTTTACCCATCCCTGTAAAAGCAATAGGTGTCCATTGATAAATTTTAAAGAAACAAATTCCTATGTTTATATATAATTTTATTCTAGACTTACTTTCGTTCACTCTTGTTAAACTTACTACAGGGGCCAACTTAAAATTCCATGTAAAAACTTATTAATTTAGAAAATCAACACTATTTAATGGAGGAAAAAAAGGGGGCCATGGCCCCTCATAGCCCCTCTTATGATCCGCCACTGTCCGCCTCCCCCGCCACCACGTCTTTCGATGCACACACTTACTTCAACGTCGACAATGACGAAGAGGTCGAAGAAGAGACCGAGCGGTCACGACCCATGGATAGAAACGCGGCGAGACGTGCGGGGTCTTCCTCTAAGGCGACCGCGTAGAGTGATAACGTGACGGTGTTGTTGGCCGAACTAATCACGTACAACGAGTCGAATCAAAGATATCATGACCGTCATCAAGAGGAACTCAAGATTCGTCGAATGATATCGTTGATGCGTGCGGCGAAACAAAAGCAACAAGACATCCATCCAATTCTATATTTCCCGCACGGACATCTTACGGGAGGTGCTTTGTCGGCGGTGTTGCAAACCAAGGAGGAACTCCGCCAAAAATACGGATGACATCCTCTAGAGTAGCTAGTTTTTTTATGAAAAAATTTATTTTTAATTTTAACGTAATTTTTTTCCGTGTTTAATGTAATTTTTTTTAGTTTTAATATATTATTATTTAAAAAGTTTAATACTATTATTAGTTTAAATTAAAAAAAATTGTTTTAATTATGTATTTTAGTATTTAAAAAATTAAAAATTAATATGTTTTTGGCAAAAGTCAAAACCATTGAGGATGAATTAGTAAAGATTGGTAAGGTGTTGGTAAGATAGTGGAAAACTGATATGGCGCTAACGTGGCAGCTGGTGGATAAAGTTGAGGTGGGTATGGATAAAGTTGCATGCTTGAGTTTGAATTATTTTGTTTGTATATAACGAAAAAGGTTTTTGTTTGGAAAGAGTTTTTATAAACAAAAGAAATGTATATGTTAATTAAGTAAGGTCCTGATTGTTAGCAACTTAAGAGCTTAATAAGAGACATAATTTATTATAATTTTTTGTAGTAGCTTCATGGTATAGAAAATGTCTTATTTAGTAAGTTTTTAGAATGGGGGTGGGTGGAAGAGAGAGGGGGGGGGGGGACTTTATGCAGAAAACCAAGTTTTTCCATGCCAGTTATTTGCAATTGAAAAACACATTTTTTTCATCTACGAAAAATCCTCTCCAACAAAACTTTGTTGTTCTAGACAAACAAATTAATCCAAAAAAACAACTTTATACATACATAACTTAATAAAATACCAACTCGACAATCATCGTACGAAAAGGTTTGGAAAAACCTTGTATTTGTACATAAAACTCCAATGGTAAACACCAAAGAGTTGAATATTGCTTAGGAATTTCATAAAAGGGATAGTTCTCCAAAATATATTAAACTATACCAAAAATATTATTGTGTGTATCCACATACCAAAAATATTTTTTAATGTATCAAACATTTTTTTTGGTTATTGTGTTACAAAATGACTTGCTACCTGCTTAGCCGGTAAACCATCATCGGAGACCATTGCCCGAAACCTAGAATCATCATTGGAGAACGTCTCCCTTAACCTAAAACCATCGTCGAAGACCACCGTACCCATTGGTGGATGCAAAGCAAGAGGGTAGGGGGCACAAGCCCCCAACAAACCCTCCAACAAAGTGCTATTATATCATGAATTGTAGGATAAAAAATATTTTAAACTTAAAATATTTATAGGCCCCCAACAAATTCCTTCACATCTATTTATAATTCTTATTTCAAGGATTAATATTTTAAATCTTTAAGGATCAATTAAAACTTTAATTCCATCCTAAATCCTGAATTTATTTAATTATGTTTGTTATAATGCTAATCACTTAATTATCACTGTATTTATTTTTTCAGTAAAAAAATTGTGATTAGTTGTTTTATAGATTTATAACGATTGTAATTTGTTTTTCTAGTTTTAGTTGTTATTGGATTTGGCGTTCTTGAATTTGTTGCTTAATTTGCCTTGGTTATTTTGAATTAAGGTTTACTAGTAGTTGTGTAATGCCCCGTTTTCCAAGTTATGTGTTTTTAACGGATTTCGTCGAGCATAAGTTAACTCTATGGCTAATTGTGTAATTTTCAGGCCTAGAAAGACTTAAATGTTGTTTGTGAAAGTAAAAGGTTAGAAGTAACGTGTATAAAAGCAGACTCAAACTCCCATATCCCAATTTCTTGTACGGTTTTGGAGAAGAACGTGTAGGGCTTTGGAGAGTGGGGATTTTGGGAGGAGATTTGGGAGAGGAGTTCATAAGCATCGAATAGGTGTTGTTAGCAACGCCAAAGGTACATAAATTTCTTGTTAATAGTTGTGTTGTTATGGTAAGATTTATGGGTTAGGGTTTTGTATTTTGATCATCAATTTGGATGTTTGGGGTAGCAATTAGGTGTTATGAATGTTAGATAGTGACACTGGACAACCTATGAACTTGGTTGCAGTAAAAAATTGTAGAAATTGGAGTTTTGGGTTAAACCCCGTTGGCTGTCGAACCCGCGAGTGGGGAAAATCGATCTGCGGTGACCCGCCGATTCTGCTGGATTGATTTCTCACTTTTCTTAAACAGTTTCGTTTGGGTTATTTTGTTCGTACTCCCCTAAGGGATATTGAAACATAATATTTGGTGAAGTTTGGGAGTAATTGGAATAGTGTAGCGATGCTAATTTGATAAGAGGGTACGGATAGACTTTAATATACATGTTAAGCTATGTATTAATATGTGGTACATGAAATTGTTTAAGTGACTTGTCTTGAGCATCGTACTTTCAAGCATGTGTGTTATTGAGCTATTATCAGGTGAGTACTCTATCTATGCTAATTATTGCTATGTGTGTGTAATTATCGTGCATGTGTGGTTATGTGTTATGTTTGCATGTTATGGGTTATGATAGTACCTATGGTGGTAATTGTTACCCCTAGGGAAGATGTTTGGATATGAGGCCTGGTACTGGTGCCAACGGATTAAGTTGCGTGCATGTAATGACTATGTATATTTGATTATATATGCATGATGATTGTTGGTATAGATGTGTGCTCACTAAGCGTAAAGTTTACCCGTTGTGGTTTCCTTTTTTTTAGTGTCAGGTTCTTCGTCGGGTAATAAAGGAAAAGTCATGGAAGTCTATGTTAGAGTTTTTGGTTATGAACTATGTTTAGTTTGGTGTTTTCTTTACTGAAATGCTAACTACTCTTTTACTTCAATTATGTTTTGGCTGGTGGGACGGTTTCACTTACAGTTTTATGACGTTTCCTTTAAAGTGACACTGTCTTTGGATAAATTGGTTGCCTTTGATACGACCAGTCTTTCGCTGTTTTGATTAAATTTCATTAATGATATGTTTTACTAAATGAGGTATTACAAGTTGTCTTTAATTTATGATTATTGATCTTTTGCTATATGATTTCTTTCTAAATGAATACAAGTTATTGATATCTTGCCATTAAAACTCCTAACATTTACCAAATATTTAAGCACTCACTACAAAACGTAGGGGTATTTTTGACGGCAAATTCCGTCAAAAATAGACATTTTTGAGAGATTTTTGACGGATTTTGTCGTCGGTTAATCTTTGGTCGGAAATGAAAATCTTGATAGATTTTTGACGGAATTAGCGACAAAAAAATCCGTCTAAAATCCCATGCAAATTCCGAGGAATTTTAGACAACCTTTTTTGAGTTATTTTTGATAGATTTTCGAGGGTTTTTATCCGATGAATTTTTGATGGATTTGTTTTTCATGGGATTTGTGATTGATTTGGTCTTCATGGGATTTGTGACGGATTTGGTTTACATGGGATTTGTGACGGATTTGGTCTTCATGGGATTTGTGACGGATTTGGTCTTCATGGGAATTGTGACGGATTTGGTCTTCATGGGAATTGTGACGGATTTGGTCTTCATGGGATTTGTGACGGATTTGGTCTTCATGGGATTTGTGACGGATTTGGTCTTCATGTGAATTGTGATGGATTTTTTTACGGATTTGGTTTTCATGAAATTTTGTTTAAAATCCATTAAGAATATTAAATATATTTAAAAGAAAATTAATTTGCATTTTCTTATAACGTGAACTTGCATATACAAAACTGAAATAGAGTAATATAAGTCTTTCAATATCACTGACAAAGCTAAAAAAACGTAACTAGCTAAAGGGAAGTGTGGGCGGGTGGGGGAACGGTAAAGCTGACCGGAGCACCGGTCAATCTAGCAACCTGCTCCATCAATACTTTCATCTGTGCTGCCACTTGCTCTACAATATGTTGTTGTATCCGCTCCTCGCACCTTTGCTTAAACGTCCGTTGTTGCTCAACAAGTTGCTCGTCTCTCTGCTTAAGTTCTTCTTTTAGACGTCGTACATTCATTTATCCAACATATATAATTAGTAATTAAATGTAATGTAATTATATATATATATATATAGAGAGAGAGAGAGAGGGAGGGAGGCTATTGTACAAACCTTTTAAATCTAACAAACAATACAAACTTGAACTCAACCATTACAGATCTGGAATTTTTCAGTTTTTAATTATTTTTATAAATGGAAAGGGTATATCAGGTATTTATTAAATCATATTTTAGATTAATAATAACTATTAAATCTTTTATTGCATGTGCTACATTCAAGGGATTATATTAATTATTTCATTAAGCAATTAATGTTAAGAGTTATCTATCTCATCATTATCTTCATCTTCTACATCATGTTTCTTTGGTGCCGATTTCAGATTTCATCATCGGTTTTTAACTTATGTTTTTTTTATTGAAATGTATCCCACCGATTTTGCTAACTAGTTTGTGGTTCGTAATGCTTCTAAGAGTGGTATTCATATTGGTTCATCTGTTGGGCTAGGATCATTCATTAATTTTATCTAATTAATGCAACAAAAAACATCTAATGCAACATAAACCATAAATTTTATCTAATGCAACAAAAACATCGCATGAATCCCTTGGATAAATCATAATATGAAAATTTGCAGGGGATGAATCAAACGAATTAGATTCATTCATGGCATGAATTACACTTTTTGCAAGTCATGAATCCAATCTACCTACATTCGGATACTGAACCTAAATTTCACCAAATGCAAAGAAATTTTATATGAAATTTATATACTAAAGCTTAAAAACCAGAAACTGCTTTTGAAAATAGGGTTGATGATTTCGGTTTCATGGAAGAGCCATGTGTATAGTAATGCTCTTTTTTAGGAATTGATAGAATTGATTCAGTATTACTCAAATTGTAGGTGAATCAAAATTACCCAAAGTACCCTTATGATGCCCGAATTTTGGATTTATATCTAATTTTTTAATTTTTAATGAATTAAAGAAGGGGTTAATCTATAGCCGTAGATTAGCAATTCTATGGTTAAAATAATGCTTGTAAGGTTTGTTCATACCTCATCAATAGTCCCCTGCACATATGACACTGGGAGCTGGAACTAGGGGTACCCGTCATCACGTGATGTGGATCGCGTGGTGCACCGAACCCAAAGATCCTCCCCTTCTTCACTCCTCCAACAGCTTGTGTCCACAAATCCACGTCACCTGTTTGTGGCTGAGAATCTACATCTTCCCCATATTTTTCAACGAGGGACTGCTCGTATCGAGACTAAGTTGCATACATAACAAAGAACAAAATTCGACAACATAACGGTTATAAATTGACGGGCCCAAACTATATTAAAATATCATAGTGTTTGCCTAACAAATAAATATACCAGTGTCTGAGTAGCCTTGGGAGTAATCAACTCCCTGGACCCTTTCTTCGTATGGGTCTATCTAAACAACTCCACCAATGAAATGGGACGTTTTTCCCTGATTTGCTACAAAAGACAATATGATTGTTAGTTGATAAGAAAATGCAATAAATTTCAAAACAATTATACATCTTACCATTCTCTGTCTGTGTCGTGCAGAGCTAATGGAGCCATGTGTATGCTTTGATATGGAACCCTCATGCTTGGTGTTTCGATTGCGTTTGCCATATTCGGATCGAGCCTTCCAACAAGGTGTGTCCCAAACCTTGTCAATCATGATGAACATGAGAAATTGTCAAATGGCTTTAACACATCTTCACAATTAATATTAGTTTCTTACAGGAAAATGTCACCTAAAACAATAATTTAAATAATAATAATAAAGCATGACTATTTAAATAAATATTCAAAACTTTGTCATTTTCTGACTCATTGCAATTCCATTTCTTATAAAGAGATTATGCTTAACGTTAACAAGAGGTAGTAGCTTTTATCAGGGTGAATTTCTAAAATCTCTAAGTTGAAAGATATTCGGTTTACCTCTACCATTCGGATCCAATCCTCTTGGCTGATCCATGAAGGATTGTACGGCTTCAAAACATCGTAATTGGTCCCAGTAAATGGGGGTGTCCCATTTCTTGCCGCTTTCTTTGCCGCCTCTCGTGCAAGATCTATAACGTTTGAAACCGTTTCTTAAAGACATTCTCCCAAGCAACTTGAATCATCCCATGAATAGCAGGGTCCCATTGATATTGGGTCTACAAATATATCATTTACATGCATCAGCTTCAACACAAAACATGTATTTGAATCAAGTAGTTATGTACAAAAGTAAGTACAAACCTGAAAACGATCCCACATCGCATCGCGGGCCTCACAAGGAACCATCCTCCAAGTTGTCCACGACCCATTGAACATGTTCTTCAATGTGCCAATGATGCCGTTTCCGACATTCACATGACTAAACCTACAATGAGACCGTTATGACAAAACAAAGTTAATATCAATTATTTAACTAAAAAATGCATTAGATTTTATTGAAATATACATACTCCATAGAATCTGTTTCAAGCAGACCAATCATTCTCCTCTCCGAGGGATGAGCAGGAGTCTCTGGCTCAATATTATCTCCCCGTCCACCAACATCAGATGCATCCGACTCTACGAACATATCCTCCACATCTTGACTCCCAAGATCACAAGAGAGAGTAGAAGAACCACCCTCTCGACAGAGACGAGAACTAGAAGAACCACCCAAAGACTGGCCACCCCCTTGAGAAAGGCGAGAACTAGAAGAACCACCTTTACCTCGAAGAGAGTTGGAACCCCCTCGGGATAGACAAGAACTAGAAGAAACTCCTTGACCTTTAAGCATATCGTTCTACAAGAATAAGAACAGTTTCATGCAAAGGCATGAACAACCATTTTGAATATCACTGTGAAAGAGCATAATAAGAACAGATTCATGCAAAGGTTGTTTTCCATGTACATCCAAGTGTTTAATAAGAGCTTAGGAAAATATAAACAAAAGGAAACAAGACTTTAAACAACTCAAGGCTTGTGTTTAACCTCATTTCCACAAATAAACAAGTATGCTGAAATGGGTTTAGAAATACTGCACAAAACAAGTATGCTAAGACGTGTTCCATAATTTGCACTTGGAATTGGACAACTTGTGTTTGTTTTTGTTTTACCATTAATCTTAAGTAAGGAGCTAGTATGTGGAATTTCTGATACACATGTGTGATATAAAGTGAATAAAGAAGGAATTATGATATATAAGTAGGAAGCTTGCAATCAGTTGTTTTTAAGCTAATTATCAGATGAACTTTTAATTAAATGAGCAATATAAACAGCACCAAAATCAGTTTTAAGAACTTAATCGTTTCACTACAACACATAAAAGAAGGTTCACTTTCAGTCTCATTTTCTTCTTCTTCTGCTTCTTCTTCTTCTTCTTCTTCCTCCTCCTCCTCCTCGCCAATCTCATTGACATCAACTTCGATGGATGAACCTGGGGTGACAAGAGTAATGGGTTCAATATCTTCATCTACATGTGTTGATGTCGAGAAGTTTGGTCTGTCATCCTCTTGAAAGAAATGGTCCCCATCAATATCATTCTCAGTAACCTCAGTAGAACATTTACCTATCTCATATATTCCCCTTGGCTTCGTTTTAACAACTGCCCACCAATCTTTCAGCTCTCTTGTAGTTGACGGATAAGGTGCATAATACACTTGGGATGCTAAGATAAACGGGTCTTCGGTTCTAAGCCATGCCTTGTCTTTGACATCTACCAAGTTATGTTTAGGGTGGACTCTAACTCCTCCTATAGAATCGAACCAAGTACATTTAAACAAAGGTTTACTTCACGGGATTGTATTCAACTTGTCACGAAAAGTTATTGTATGTATTGGACTTTGATTTTTTCCATTGTATGTATCAAACTTATAAAAACCTACAATTTGATGTATTTGGTTAAAAGTTGGATACACTTTTGTGACAAGTTGGATACACTTTCGTGGTAGGTTTTGATAAAGTTGGATACATTAAATGGTAGTTTTGATATGTTTGATACATACAACGGAAAAAATAGAAGTTCAATACATACAATAACTTTTCGTGACAAGTTGGATATACTTTTAGGAACTAAACCCTTTAAACAACACAACAATGCAACGAGTGGTTCCCGCATATTCGACCTCTAAGATTTCATCCAACAACCCATAGTAGTCAGACTCGTATTCGTTCCAACAAGATCCTTTCACGCATATTCCACTGTTTGTAGTGACATGCCCATCACCGTATGTTCGGGTGTGGAACTTGTAACCATTGACAAAATACCCCTTATGGGACCGAACAAAACGTAATGGTCCTTGTGATAGAACTTTCAAGTGTTCAAGACTGTCATCTTCACATGTTTGTACCTGTGTTGACTAAGAGAACATGTCATTTGGGTAACGATACCAAACTATTAGGTAATACTATACTAATTAGATAACTTACATGTCTCTCAAACCATCAAGAAAATGACTGCTCCTTGTGCCTTTCAAGTCTTTCGTCATTAATACAAGGTTCCGTACGTCTAATCCAATCTTAAAAAATTCTTATGAAAGGTGTTACTTCATCACAATTAAGCAATATATAAGTGTGAGCCTTATGCATCTCATGATCGGTGAAGGCTCTCGATTTCCACCCTTATCAAATAATCTTCGAGAAGGTACCTTAAAGATGCTTACTCGAGAGTCGGTCACCGAAGAAGTAGGAATATCCGGAGCATAATTGCGAGGCTCATGATTTAGCCGTGTTTCTCTCGTGGGATTGAAATACAGAGAGCAATAGGTAGAAAGTTCGTTTACAAGATACGACTCGACATAGAACCCTCAACCCTTGCTTTATTTCTAACTGTTCTTTTCAACAATCCTAACTTCCTCTCATAGAGATACATCCATCTATATTGTACTTGTACTGGACCACCGAGAACAGCTTTGCGTGCCAAATGAATCAGAAGATGTTCCATTGAATCAAAGAAGCCGGGAGGGAACACTTTTTCCAACTTGCAAACGATTTCGACAATACATGTTTGCAATCAGATCAAGTTATCAATGTGCAACACTATTGTACATATTGTACGAAAGAATATGCATAACTCAGTAATTGCATCCCATATCGAATTTGGTATCATCCCTCTTAAGGCAATTGGAAGCAATCGTTGCATAAAAACATGACAATCATGACTCTTGAAGCTATAAAAACTGTTATCTTCAAGGTTTACACACCTCCTATGTTCGAAGCATACCCATTGCGAAATTTCAGTTTCTTCAACCACTCACATACTTTCTTCACTTGCAAATTGCTCAAGGCATATGATGCTTTTGGCTTCCTAATCTTGTTCCCTACCATGGTTGTATGCAACTCCGACCGATTGCAATATAGTTCAACATCCAACCTCGCCTTCAAATTGTCTTTCGTCTTCGGTGTATCCATGACCGTGTTAAAAAGATTCTCGAAAACGTTCTTTTCGATATGCATCACATCTAGGTTGTGCCGTATCAACAAAGTACGCCAATATGGTAGCTCCCAAAAAATGCTTCTCTTTACCCAATTATGGGTTACCCCAAAACCAGGAAGTTTACCTTTCTTTGGTCGACAGGGAACTCCATCATAAACAGTTGGAAGGTCACAAACTTGCTCCCAAATTTCATCACCGCTCAAAATTGGTGGTGGACCAGATAAAACAGCAGTTCGACGATGGAATCTCGTTTTATCACGTCGGAAGGGATGTGTTTGAGGTAAATGTTTTCTATGACAATCGAACTAACATGATTTTCCTCCATTTTGTAGTTGAAATGATCCCGACCTGCCCATGCAATATGGGCAAGCTAACTTGCCATGTGTGCTCCAACCAAACAACATTGCATAAGCAGGAAAGTCGCTGACTGTCCACAATAGTATGGTCCGCATCGTGAAATTATTCTTACGATAAGCATCATAGGTAACAACACCTTCTGAATACAACATCTTCACCTCGTCAATTAAGGGTCTAAGAAACACGTCCAAATTATGACCGGGGCTTTTTTTCCCCGGTATGACCATGGCAACTTTAACGTATGAATCTTTCAAGGCCATCCAAGGAGGTAAAATATAGATTGTAAGAAAGACGGGCCGTAGTGTCGAATTAGAGTTTTTTGGACTAAACCCATCGGTGCATAGTTCAAGACGAACATTCCGAATCTCTTTTGCAAAGACAGGGTCTTTCGAGTCAAAATGCTTCCAAGCCTCGCCATCACTAGGATGCACCATCTTGCCCAACTATGTATGATGATCATAGTGCCATGTCATCTCTTTGGATGTCTTCTTGCACATATACAACCTTGTTCTTCAACCTTTCAATCCGTTGATTGAGCTGATCAACACGAACAACAAGCGTCTTAACAGGTAATTGAAAACCTTATTCGGTTGGACGATCAATATACACAAGCAATTGGCACTTATTTATAATCAATAAACTTTATTCACTTGCAATAGTTTACAAATTGCTCAAGGTAAGCGTAGGAAAACCTTATTCAGTTGCATTAGATCAAAAAATTGAAGGAGATTGTGATAGCTAGCGATGATGAGAGGTCGAGATCTGACGAAGCGAAGAAGAGTGTCTGCGTTAATATGAATGAATCCGTCAAATTTCGATGAAATTAGGGCAAAATCGAATGAATGCAGTTGCATTTGGAGTGAAATTAAGACATCAAAATCAAATTCAACTTACTCGATGGTTCCAATATCGCCGCCGGTGGACGGTGGTCGGTCGGCCGATTCGACGAGACGTGAGAAATAGTGTTTGCCGTTTTGGGGGGGTTTTGGGGATTTTAGTTGTTTTGGTGTAGAAAAAGTGGCGTGGAAAAACGTTATAAGCTAATTTTCAGAAATTTAAAACAAACATATAGCAGCAGCTTGTTGGCAAAGGACATTTTTTTAGTAGAGCATTGACTCAAGTTCGACTCCTGCAAGCAACATTAATTTTATTTTTTCCTTTTAAACTACTGACGAATTTGTGACGGAAACTATTGAGGGATTTGTGACGGATTTGAAATACAATAAAAGTTATTATTTTAAAAAAAGTTTGATGGAAATGCAATCTTTTTAATTATTGGCGGATTTTTGATTGAAATGTTTGACGGATATTTTATGGATTTAAAAAAAGTTATTATTTTAAACCATTGATGGATTTGTGACGGAATTTTTTGACGGATCTTTGACGGAGTTGGTGAAAATAATATTTTTAAACTTTCAAAGGATTTTTGACGGAAATTTGTGACAGATTTTTGACGGAATTTATAAAAAGTGATATTTTTAATTATTGACGGATATGTGACGGAAATTTTTGACGGAATTTATAAAAAGTAATATTTGTAATTATTGACGGCTTTGTGACAGAATTTTTTGACGGAATTTTTAAAAAGTAATATTTGTAATTATTGACGGATTTGTGACGGATTTTTTTTTACAGAATTTATAAAAAGAAATATTTGTAATTATTGACGGATTTGTGACGGAAATTTTTGACGAATTTTTGACGGAATTTATAAAAAGTAATATTTGTAATTATTGACGGATTTGTGACGGAAATATTTGACGAATTTTTGACGGAATTTATAAAAAGTAATATTTGTAATTATTGACGGATTTGTGACGAAATTTATAAAAGTAATATTTGTAATTATTGACGTATTTGTGACGGAAATTTTTGACGAATTTTTGACGGAATTTATGAAAAGTAATATTTGTAATTATTGACGGATTTGTGACGGAAATATTTGACGGATTTTTGACGGAATTTATAAAAAGTAATATTTTTATTTATTGACGGATTTGTGACGGAAATTTTTGACGGATTTTTTGACGGGTTTGAAAAAAATAATCTTTTTAAATATTTAAACTATTTTTGACGGATAGTTTGTCAAAAAATTGTCTAGTTTTTTGACGGATTATCGACAGAACAATTTTTGTCAATAATTTGTCACAGATCTATCAAGAATTTTAGGAATTTTATTTTTGTTTATGTTGTTGAAAATCCGTCACGAAACTGTTAATAGTTTTTGACGAAAAATTCGGTCAAAAAATTCCGTCAGAAATACTCATTTTTTAGTAGTGACTGTTCATAAGCTACAATATATTAATATTATATTCTTTTTCCAATTATATTAAATCACTACAAAAAGGGCCATCATCATTAAGTCTATTTATTTGTTTATTGATACTAATTCATTTATTAATTATTACTTATATAATTATATATATATATATACAACGTAAGTTATATATAATTAGTATGTTTTTAATTTATATTCTTTAAATTAATCTATTTTTATAATATATATTAATTAAATATTTGAGGTTTTTATTTTAAAAAGTTTTTGTTAAATAAGTTAATTAGTAATTGTTATTAATTATAATATGTATACAAAATTATATTAGAGTTAATTACATATTTGGTCCTTGTGGTTTGGTGGTTTTAACACTCTGGGTCCTTCGATTGAAATAATTATGGGTTGGGTCCCTGTGGTATGCGTTTTATAACGCTCTGGGTCCCTCAAACTAACGCCGTCTAACTTAGGTCCGTTATAGATATCATGTGCTATGCACATGATGGGTATTTTGGTCTTTTAACTTAGAGTAAACTACAATTTTGGTCCCTGTGGTTTATCGATTTTTTTGAAAGTGGTCCTTAAGGTTTCATAATTCAAGAAATGGTACCTGTGGTTTGAATTTTGCTTTGAAAATGGTCCCTGGCCACTAACGACGTTAAAAACCCTCGTTAGTGCCAGGGGTATTTCCGTCCAACCATGGTTTATCTCTTATTTTGCAATTGTTTTTTATTTTTCTTATTTTTGTATAAAATCCATCAAAGTACAGGGACCATTGTATAATTAACAATAAAAAAGGATTGCCCTTCTCCGATCACCTTCTCCGGCGTTCCTCCGGTCACCTTCTCCGGCAATCCTCCGGTCACCTTCTCCAATTTCACACAAACAACAAACACACACATACCATACACATACAAAAAAAGAGGCACACCCACTTTGAGTAAACCATAACCATCTATCATCACCATACCCATCTGTAAAAAAAAACCCACCACAGAAATGAAAAAGGACCAGATGGGTTTTCAATTGGGTTTGCCGTAAAAAAACCACCACAAAAAAATGTAAAGAGCCCACTGATTTCAATTGGGTATGCTTTTGATTTTGGTTAAATGGATTCATCTAATGGTTAAAAGAACCCCACAGATACATACATATAACATACATACACACATATACATATATAAACATACACACATGTCTATATAATACATATTTATATATATGACCCAAGTTTCTTAATGTGTTTGTTCAAGGGCAATTGATATCGTTGCCAATAGAGATCATAAACCAAATCAAGCACTCAATGGCTTACATAACCAAAATGAAATAAAAACACATTTTATCAAACACTTGGTGTGCATGATTTAACAAAATGGGAGATGTAACAAGAATTTCAATTTCAATATCATAAACCACAATTTCAACACAATTCCCCCAAATTACACAAATTACAACCTCAAACACAAACAAAACTAGTGAATCTTTCCGATCTTAAACCCAAAACCCATCAAAATTCACTAACTAGATAAGTAAAAAGCTAGATCCAAGTCAAGAACACCATCAAACCTAGTCAAAACCCAAAAGGGAGCAGATGAGTTCTGAAAAGTTATAAAAGCTTGAGTTCGACAACAGCAGGTGGTGGTGGTCTCGTACGTCGCCGGCGACAACAGGTGGTGGTGGTCTCGTACGTCGCCGGCGAGAGCAGGTGGTGGTGGTTGTCTCCTACGTTGTCGACGAGAGTAGGTGGTGGTAGTGGCTCGTACGTCCTCGGCAAGAGCAGGCGGTGGTTGTGGTCGCGTTCGCCGCCGGCGACACTAGGCGGTGGTCGTGGTCGCGTTCGCCGCCGGCGACAGCAGGCGGTGGTCGTGGTCTCTTAGGTTTGTTTTTCTTTTGTGATTTAGTATCTAGTAATCAATAAAAGTTTGGTTGGAAGGCTTTCTGGTTTTTTGGTTAAGTATCCAGCAAGAGAGAGAGGAAGAAGATTGAGAAGAATGAAGAAAGGGGAAAAAGATAATTACATATAGGTCCCTATGCTTTTATTGTTTTATAAATATAAGAAAAACAAAAGAAAACTATAAAAAAAAGATAAAATATGGTTGGACGAAAATACCCTTGACACTAACGATGAAAATAGACGGGGTTAGTGGTCAGGGACCACTTTCAAAGCAAAATTCAAACCACATGTACCATTTCTTGAATTATGAAACCTTAGGGACCATTTTCAAAAAAATCGATAAACCACAGGGACCAAAATTGTAGTTTACTCTTTAACTTATTTTATATTAACAGGGGACCAAAACTGCAATTTACTTTTTATAACCTTTTTCACAGTCCATCGTCACCATCATCCACAGTAAGCAAAACCACCACCTGCCATCATTTACCACTCACCATTCACCAACATCATCCACCATCACCTAACACCATTACCATGCCATCCATTAAACATTATATATTCAAACCCAAAACCCAACTCATATTCAGATTCAAAGCTAAAAATCCAACTCTAAAAATAGATTCAAACCTTAAAATTTGAAGTATTGATACAATTTTTAAAACTAATCACATTCAACCCAAGAAACTTCACACACGTTTATACAATATTTAAAAGTTAAATCATATTCAAACCCAAAAATAATTCAAACATTAATACAAAATGATTCAAACCTTAAGTCCAAAAGTGATTAAGACCTAAATCTAGAAGAGTGGTTGTTCATATTGTAAAACCTAGATTAGAAACCGAAACCCAGATCTGTTAGAATGGGAGCCTTCACAAAGCAAACTCAAAACTGAAACCCAAATATGTTCACCGGATAAGCTTGGTTTTCGATATGGGGTTTTATCTGGGTTTCTCATTCTTGGTTTATTGGGTGGAGAAAGTGACTGGAAGGGGGATCTGTTATTAACTTATTCTCGAATAAAGCAAATCACTGGAACGATCCAACGACCCTCACTCGATTCTTCGACAAACGCCATCACAACATACCCTCACCCTCATTCGATTAGAATCGGTGATGAAGGAATGAAGTACGACTTTTGCCGGAATGGGCACAATGAGATGAGATCGGGGAAGATGAAGTCGATGGTGGGACTGAAGGTTGGCGGAGAGATAGACCATGAAGTCTACGGTGGTGAAGATGGTGGTAGTAACGAGAAGGGCAGATTGAGACCTTGTATTCGCCGGAGAAGGTTATGTTCACCGGAGAAAATCGTTCTAGAATCGCTGAGAGGTGGCGATGGTCTCGGACGGCGGTATTGAACACAGGATGAAGGCGGTGGTGAGATCTTGTGGCGATGGCGTCTGTCGTTTAGGGTTTTCGCCGGAAACGATGGCGGTGGAGGCGTAGGGTTTGTTTGGTGGATGCGCCGGTTCGTTTGGAGAAGATGATGATGAATAAAAATTGTTTTTGTTTTTTTAATTCTTTAATAATATACATACAATAGAGTAATTGCAGTTTTGGTCCCTGTTAATATAAAATATGTTAAAAGACCAAAAGAGACATCATGTGCAAAGTTGGACGGCGTTAGTTTGAGGGACCCAAAGCGTTATAAAACGCATACCATAGGGACCCAACCCATAATTATTTCAATCGAGGGACCCAGAGTGTTAAAACCACCAAACCACAGGGACTAAATATGTAATTAACTCATTATATTTTAATTAGAGTAAGTTACCGATTTGGCCCTCGTAATTTGGTGGTTTTATTGGATTTGGTCCCTAAACTTCATTAATTATGGATTTGGTCCTTATGGTATTCCATTTCTGTTGGATTTAGTCCCTAACCCTAACATTCATCCAACAGATCAGTTAACTTTAAGGGTAAAAATGTCTTTACCTTTTAACCATTTTTGCATTATCTTTATTACTTTATTTGTTTTTTAATAATTTGTCTTTTTTGTACTTATTATATAAACTGAAATTATATATTTATTATATATATATTACAATATTATATAATATATTTTGTATTAAAAAAATATATAATACATATATATATATATATATATATATACACCTGTAAGTTAACTATACGTGAAAGATTGCTTTAGGGGTGGTTGTTTTGTTTTTTCTTAGTTAACTATACGTGGCATCATGCCATTGGTTAGACTAAAAGACAAAAGAAAAAAAAGAACAAATTTAATCTGAAAATAAAAGAAATTCTAAAATGATTTTTTACCGTTAATGTTAATAGAGAAGTTAAATGGACATTAGGGCTTGGGACCAAATCTAACAGAAGTGTAAACCACGAGGACCAAATCCATAAAAACCACCAAACCACGAGTGTGAATGGTGTTATAGGATCATAAATTTGGTGTTATATTTAGAGTGTGATTGGAGTAGAGTTTTTATTTTATGTGAATGAGCCCACTAAATTTGGTGTTTTTTATGTTATGGTTGGAGATAGTCCAAGGGCTACAATAACAAGCATAGATTAATCATCCTAATTTAATCGGTATAGTTAATCATAAATATTGACCACAACAAAAATTACACTAACCCGATTTCAATTTTATATTTTCTCATGTGATTTTTTATAGGTTAATAATGAATCGTCGCTTGCACCATAGTTGTCATATTGATTTATGTTACATTTCAATAGCTCTCTGTTGGTTTGTGTTGCCACATTTTTATAACCTTCTCTCTCATCTGCAACGCAGGGCCAAAAAACCTAGTTAACTATTAAAGTCAAAGGTGTTATTTGCTTTTTACTATCGCTTTATCCGAAATAGTAAAAAATTATCGAAAACTTAACAACATAAAGTACATTTATACTATTATATTGAATTGCTTAATCCGAAACCGAATCATCCAAAATCGTATTTGTTTGAAAGAGTTACTCGGTTATAGGATTATTTTTACACCCTAAAATGTGTCCCCTACGATAAATATTTCTGCATCCGTCACTGACCGTACCACCGTTCACAAATCACACCACCACCACCAACCTCCACCTAGAATCGCCGCTGTGATCACCACCACCTCACATCATCACTATTGTTGCAAACCATTACTGCCGATGCAACCATCATCTTCTCCGCAAACCATCACAACTGTTGCAACCATCGATTTTGACATACAACATTCGACCGCCGTGACCAACTGCAGGTAATCAATTGGACATGTCACCATACACACAATAACAAAAAAAAATATTTGATACATTATAATACCATACATTTTGCAGGAAAAAAAATAAAATTGACCTTAAAGTTTGATTTAATTACAAATTTGCCATTTTATTGATAAAATATTAAAGAAGACAAAGCTTTCCGTCCGTGTGGTTGCAGGAAAGAAATAACAAGTTGACCTTAAGATTTCCTTTAATTACATAATTGCCATGCTAAAAATAAAATAATATAGAAAGCAACTATTTTCATCCCTGTAGTTTGATATATTAACGATTTTCGTCCCTAATCTTTTACAATTGCTTTTTCATCGTTGTGATTTTTATTTTCATTTCATTTTTATCTCTCCATCCAACTTTCTTAAAGTAAGTGATTAATTCATTCAAAAAATCTTTGATTAAATTACATATTTTATCCTTATAGTAAACTATTCTTTATATTTTTATTCTCAAATTATATAATTCACATTTTATTAGTTTTTACATTATTTGTTTATTTTATCAACTGTAACAGCTCGTCCCACATCGGCTGGTGAGGGGAACGAAGCACTCCTTATAAGGTGTGTTGATACCTCACCTGGTGAGACGCGTTTTGGGTTGTGACCTGGACTGGGCAACTCCAAAGCAAAACCGTGAGGGAGTAGGGGTGACCGGTTAGGGCCCTGTGTCTCCAAAGCGGACAATATCGAACCGCGGTCGCTTGGGCTGTTACAGATGGTATCAGAGCCTAGCTTGAGTGAATCGGATGCATGCGAGTGTGCATTTGATCTCAAGCGGGGATTTAAATTGAAAGGAGTTCGGAGACCGGGAGTTCAAAACTGTCTAGCCAGCCGGAGCCTAAGGTACATTGTTATTTAGACGTTTGCGGTTAGGGATGTTATTTTGATAAATCGCCTAACTATGTGTTATTTTGGCATTCTTCGTTGGTGACTACTGTTTTAATGGTTATATCAGATTGTTTATGCTTCTGGGTATTAATCGATTGCATGATAGGTTGTATGTTACAAGATAAGGTGGTCTTAGAATATTTAATGAACCCCTTTGCATGTTCCTTGTTTGGTTGTTGTTGAGGGATAGAAAGTTGTTTATTCGAATGCCTACCTTGTTACGTGATTATCGACCGTGTGATTGGTGGTTGATCCAATGGCATAGGCAAGTGTTGAGTGATACAAGTGAGTTGGGTTAGAACCTGAGTAGTATGTTTATTGTGCGATGCGATTGATTGATTATGTTATTTGCCTGTCTATTATGGGTATTTGTGTTCTTGAGGAAATCGTTCAGAATCTATATAGATCTATGATGAGGATGGTAGAAGAGCTCCTATCATTGTAATCATGGGACCTATGTGTGAATCTGGGGGTTTCCGAGGGGATCAAGTAACCCAATTTTTGGATCTAAGCGATGAGGTAGGTTACTTGAGTTATATCTAATTACACTGTTCACTATAGAAAATGGTGACCACTAGAAGCAACCCTGGAATGTCGGAGGAGCAAATAAGGAATTTGGTGGCAGAGGAAGTGAATCAGGCATTCAACAACATGATTCCCGAACTTCTGAACGGGGTTTCTAATCAGTTCACTGCCCTGCTGGATGAGCGATTTGTTGGGTTTTTGTGGATATCCTTGAATCAAACTGACTCGAGGATTATCTCAGATCTATCAAAACCTCGCTGGTTTGATATGTCTCATAGGTTAATCAAACTGATAAAACCTACGTGATCAAAACACGCTGTTTTGATCTTATTTGTGCGGAAGCGATAAAAGCTAAAAACCCATTAAGCCTAATGATCTTTTAATCGTTATAGTTTTTAATCCTATTATTGGTTTAGATCAATTTACCTGGTTGCTTGAGAATAGATCCACCAATGATCGACCAGCGAACGTCCCTCTAGTAGGACTATATGAAACCCGAACAATTGAAAAACTGGAATCCGACCGGGGGGGGGGGTGTTCGGCGCCGATGGAGAGAGAGGGAGAGAAAGGAAACTGAGAACTGGTTTTCTTGATTGAAAAGCTTAGATTTTTCCTTAACCCATAAGCTTTATTTATATGGAGGAAAAATACAGTTTGCATGGAATCCAGTTTCCTTATTATGATTATCTCAAATCCTTTCCCTTTTTAATTAGCTGGAAAAGAATTTGCATATGATAATTACGATTATATATATTTATCTAATATATATAAACCTTATTAATTAACTATTATATATTTATTTATCTAATAAATATATAATATCCTAATTAATTAATAACCCTCTAACTTTGGTAATTCTGACTGAAATTACCCAACTGATTTATAATATACTATTATAAATCTTAATTCTCCATTTCGGGGTTTCATCTAACTTGTTCGACTTATAGGTCCTCACAGGTGTGACCCTCAAGTGTCTTGTAACATTGGATATATAATCACTTGGTTTGTCAACTCTGCACATAATTCCTAACAGACTCCCACTTGTGCAAGTTGGCAATACCACCTTTGACTATACGGACCTAAGGAGGCCCCTAGACAGGCACTTAGGCTGACCAGGTTACAAGAACTCTTATACCCAGACTGGTGATATAAACATTCCGTAAGGAATTGGTATCTATGAAACTACTGTTCATTGATTGGGTATATCTTGGCTTTTCCCTTTGCATCGCGATATTTCATATGTGAGTATGAGCTTGGAAAGTGTCAACTCTAAATACTCAAGATTCTGTTTTCTTGATTATCTGACTTTCACTGATAGGTAAACGACAAAGAACTAATCAGTTCGTTTGGGCATGGCCATGCACTTCATCAGTATACTTAGTCAGTCAAGATGGGCCCAGAAATATCTCTCTTCTGAGAAGAGGTGCAAATCCCATCTTGCATATCTGCCTTTAACACCACGGCTTCCGCTGAATCTAGTTACACCCTTTATAGCCACCCTGTTACGGCGTAGCGGTTGAGTGCACTAAGAATTCAGTAGTCCTCATGATATCAAATCAGATACCTCAGGTGATAGGGACAACCACTGTGAGATTTACTTATGACTGTTTCCAAGAAGTAATCTCAACCGCGGATCACGTCCGATATTTGCTACTCTATCAAATATCTGTGCAGCTTTTAGTCTACAACACTTGTAGCTGTTATTCAACAACTGATCATAACTACCTAAAAGTTCACAATGACTTTAAAACCTTATCATGCTCCCACAATGATAAGTTGTCACGGACAGATTTCGAATGAAAAACGGAGACTGATTTCATTCCTGGATATATTAAAAACATGCAAAAATGTGAAAGTGATAAAGAAATCAATCTTGTATAGTCCATATTACACGCTGTAATAATAACAAGATTGAATGTCTTTTCTTTAATAACTTTCATAATGTCTATTTAACGTTTGTTAAATATTGGTCTAAAATGAAGTATCACCTATCTTCAGTTTAAACCCTTTGATTAAAGTTTACCATTTTAATCAAAGTGATAACCAAAATACAAGTCTGTTCATACGATCTACTTGTATCTGCTAATTATTGTTATGCAAACACCTTATAAAAATAATAACTAGACTTTTTATCATATTCCATGAACTCGGAGACCTGGACTAACTTCCAGTTCCTGAATATGTAAGACTGCAACTTTCCTTAGTTGCTGTGTAGATGAATGATTTCTACCTGAAATCCGATTCCATTTGCAATCCTGGCAAATCTACTGGAATCCTATATTTTAATCCAACACTCTGATTATTGATTTTTAAGTCAGTCACGACCTTTGTTTCATGGGTCTTGAAACTTTTATCCTTTTAACTAAAAGGGTAAATTATATCTTATGAATTCTTATCCTACCTGGATTTATGAATTCCGAGATATATCAATAATTATGTCTTTTATTCTTTTATCTCAGACTAGATAGAGAATAAATTGGGCTCCCACTTACTTGCATAAAAAACTAACTATTACTCAAAATTTACTATTGACTTAGTCAAAACTTTGATTAGTCAATCCTAATTTCAAGTAATGAACTTTGAGAATTTCCCTTTTATGAAACTCAACTGGATTTGGTCAAATCCTAATTCCAAACCTTGGAATCCTTCTAGTTTCATAAATACTGTTATTAACGCCATCTGAGTTAATATCCTAAATTCTCCTTTTTAAAACATTTGAATAAAACTTGATCAAACTTGATTAGTTAATTCTTGAGAATTTCTTTTATAAAACTTAATTGGATTTGGTCAAATCCTAATTCCAGAACTTGGAATCTTTCTAGTTTTATAAATGCTGTTATTAACGCTATCTGAGTTAATATCTTAAATTCTCCCTCTTGATCACAAAACTATTATTCATAAATGTTTTATTCTCAAAACGCATTCCTAAAGAATCTCATGTGTTTTGATAGTTTTATACAAATTACTTCAATTTCATTAAAGTAATTATAACAGGCATCAACTAGGATCATACAGATATAAGAATATCAGGCACAATCAGATATTTCTATGTCAAGACAATAACTTTTGAAAATAAAACCATGAAATTATAAAATATAATTATCCAAAAATGTTTAAAACATAAACCCCAAAAAATAACTGTTTTAAGACTATAAATTCAAAAATGTCTTGACTTAAATCATCTCGTACTTAAGATCCTCGGCAACTCCTGGGCACTTCACTTCATTTCTGACCTCCTGCAATAATCATTTGCTCTAGGTATCAGTATACTTGTAAGCTAACAAGTAAGAAGTGACAAATCAAAGCAATCATAAATTTTCTGAGGTTTACATACCTGCTTCATGACGCTTAGGGCAGTTTTGCCTCCAATGACCGATTTCATTGCATATGAAGCAGCAATTTTCGGTCCTAGCTTTGTTTGGCTTAACCTTCTTGCCCTTGCCCTTGCCCTTGCCTTTCTTGGGTGCACTCTGGATGGCCTGGACTGGTCCTTTTCCTTTACTGGTGCTTGCTTGCCCATTTTTCTTTTTAACCCCTCCGTCTTTCACCATCAAGACATCATTGGTCTTGTTCTTGTTCCCCATATTCAGTTCAGCTGTCTTTAGCATGGAGTGCAACTCTGCTATAGTTTTCTCCATGTTATTCATATTGTAATTGACTACGAAGG
Source organism: Centaurea solstitialis (assembly GCA_030169165.1). NCBI lineage: Eukaryota > Viridiplantae > Streptophyta > Magnoliopsida > Asterales > Asteraceae > Centaurea > Centaurea solstitialis. The sequence continues at coordinate 63,173,579 of CM058046.1, read as the reverse complement.
GCCTGTAGTCTTCTGACAGTGAATTGAGTATGGTGTCTGTTGCTAGCTGCAACGGAACAGGATGACCAAGCCTCTCCAGATGATCTAAGTGCCGTTTCATCCTCATGACATGGTCACTTACTGATGTCCCTCTTACCATCTTGCACTCATTGAATGCTTTGGTGGCATCGTAGCGCTCTGTACGAGCCTGAGTCTGAAACATGTCCCTCAGCTGGCGGATCATGTCGTAAGCATTTGTATTTATGAGCCCTGCTTGCAGATCTGGGCTCATAGTTGCTAACATCAGACAGGCGACATCAAGGAGATCATCCGAGTGCTTCTTGTGGGCATTTCTGGCAGCAGCCGGAGCGTTTGCCGGAGGTGCCTCCCCAAGTGGCTCTTCGAGCACATACCACTTTCTCTCATGTCTGAGCACAATCATCAGATTGCGCTCCCAGTCGAGAAAGTTAGGGCCGGTCAATTTATCCTTCTCTAGGATAGATCGGAGGGAAAGATTATTAGTGCTGGTAACAGTGCTTGCCATCTACACAAAATAAAACTTTTGGTCTTAGCAACTGTAAATAGATAAATTTCCAATAAAATATCAATAAACCCTTAAATGATCAATTTATTGGACTAGGATCCTTATTTCATACGTCCTGATGTGCGTAATGTTCTTGCTCCACCAGACCCGTATTTATTTCGGTAGGTAAGGACTTTTACCAATCATATCTAACTGACATGACTCCTAGATCTTTTCGGGACCATGGCAACTACCTGTGCATGTTTTAGTCCCTCTTAGTGCTTTTTGGCCCGGTACCACCCGGTGAACTTTATAGTACCAAAACAGATCTCACCATTTTGGGAACCTGATCACTATACTCTGGCCGGTACCACCCGGAGATAATTCGCAGAGTTATGTAACCCCTTCAGCTTCAGTTTGAACACAGACGTTGAATGTGTGATCACTTACAACGCCTATGTACTTTACGCCGAAGGTGCCCCTAGATGGGTTGCACTACTGATCTATGATTTTCGGGGTTTTGGAAAAACTTTACTCCCAGGTTTTTTTGAAAAAACTGATTGTTATAAAGGCTACTTATGTTTTAAACTATCTGTTTCAAACATACACGTAATTTTTAAAATCAACTGTTCTAAAATCACTTGCTAGTTAAAACTAACTGTTTTAATAACATATCTAGTTGATTAAAACTAACTGTTTTTGTCAACTCTGCCTTTTATATAAAACAATCATCTATAGGTTTTAAATTAAAAACTATTGTTTTGAAAGGTTTAACGAAACTAAAACCTATATTCCTTTTGTGATATAAACTAGTTTTAAAGTAACAATTCTATTTAAAACTATTAACATGCAAGATATCACAAAAATTAATCAACCATGCAATTAAACAATAATTAATCACATAGTACCTAATTATAGTTTTTGCCAACGTTTCCTAGGGACCAATAATGACCTATTCTACTAAAAGCTTCAAAACTCGCGTAGCTCCCACTGGCCTCGCCATCCGAAAGAAAGAAGGAAAGAAAAATTCTATCCTAGGGTCATTATTACATAAGGGGTTGCAAATGGCACGCAGGCCTCCCCGTAAATACGTCAAGGGTCTAGGTTGGCAAAACACTATAATAGATATAGATACAAACTCAAACTGAGATGCATATATAGAACTCAAGCAATCACGTAATTAAATATGTAATATAATAAAAACAATATTAATTACGAGAGAATAAACCTGGATCCGTTAAAATTATCTTGTCTCAATTATCGTAAAACTTGGTTTTATAACTGATTCGAAAAACAAACTGTTTTATGAACCAAAAACCTTTAGACTGAAAAATGGTTTTTAAAACTGAGGTTTATAAACAATAAATCCTACTTTGCAAAACTAAAACCATTTTAGCTAAAAATCAATCCTTTTACCCAAAAATTATTTCAAACAGGTTTTATCGATCCAATTATAAAATACTGGCTTATTCGAAAAAAAAAAGATAAAATTTTAATTTTCATAAAAGATTAATCAAAACTGGTTTGAATAAATTTTATCAGATAGAAAATAATTTTGGATAAGAAAACTTAATATCAAACGATCTCTTTTTGGGTCATAACTTGGTCCAAAGAACTGGGCCTTGGGCTTATAGGCCCATTACCCAACTGATCATCAGGGTTTTGCGATTTGCTCGAAAAAACTATCGAGGAAAAATCCTAATCCCGTCTTATCGTTTCGGGTTTTCGAAAAACAATCAATACCAATCCATTTAATGATAGAAAACCGACTGCCACCACCAAACGGGTGGTTTGGCCTCGGTGATCTCGTTTACCGATGATTTTGTTCGAGAAGTACCACCACCACCCTCCACCACCGCGTCTGTGGTTTTAGGTGGTTGCGATTGGACCACCGTGATTCGGCTACAGCCGCCGTAAACACCACCATCATCACCACCACCATCACACACGGTGATGTGGTGGTTGTTTCGGAGAACGACATCGCCGCCACCACTTCGATGGTATGGCGGCCGATTGGGGTTAACAGCAGCGACGGCGCAAACGCCATCACCACCCCCGCCTATCGGCAGTCCTGATTAACTCCACCGCCACCGTCGCCGCTTCCGGCTTCGGTGGCTCGATCGAAACCCAAAAACAGCCCTACCGCCGTTCGGTGATAGCGGCAACGGCCACCATCGCCGTTCGGCGGTTTAGACGTCGTCGATCAACACCATCGATCACCACCACACTGGTGGGATTCACCATCGCCATCACTGACGTGGGTGGTGCGGCCGTGAAAAATCCGCAACCCGACCACAGCCGGGTGCGGTGCGGGCTGTCGATCAACCGCCAATCGATACCATCGTTGGTTGCCTGCCATCACCGGACTAGTGGTTTGGCTAGGCGTCCGCCGCCACCGCTAGCTGCAGTTTGGCCGGCGAATGTGTTTAATCAAGATCGCCGCCTTCCACCACCATAGACCACCACCAATCTGGTGGTTTGTAATTGTTTTCGAACGTCGTGGCCACCACCAACCTGGTGGTGCGGCCGTGGTGCTTGGTGGTTTTGCGGTCAACGGCCGGTGCCGTCACCACCAGCTGTGGTGCGGCCCGGTGCCTCCTCGGGTTTGATTAGGGTTTTTACAACAAAGACAATAACGAAACGAGCGATAAAAATCGAATTTTTATATGAATCAGAATTGAAAATTTTTAAAGAACTTGTTACGCAAGAAACATATTTTAACGGATCACACATAAACTGATATGAACAGATAAAAACTAAAAACGATTTCAACAACGGCTCTGATACCACTGTTGGGTTTTTGTGGATATCCTTGAATCAAACTGACTCGAGGATTATCTCAGATCTATCAAAACCTCGCTGGTTTGATATGTCTCATAGGTTAATCAAACTGATAAAACCTACGTGATCAAAACACGCTGTTTTGATCTTATTTGTGCGGAAGCGATAAAAGCTAAAAACCCATTAAGCCTAATGATCTTTTAATCGTTATAGTTTTTAATCGTTATAGTTTTTAATCCTATTATTGGTTTAGATCAATTTACCTGGTTGCTTGAGAATAGATCCACCAATGATCGACCAGCGAACGTCCCTCTAGTAGGACTATATGAAACCCGGACAATTGAAAAACTGGAATCCGACCGGGGGGGGGGGGGGTGTTCGGCGCCGATGGAGAGAGAGGGAGAGAAAGGAAACTGAGAACTGGTTTTCTTGATTGAAAAGCTTAGATTTTTCCTTAACCCATAAGCTTTATTTATATGGAGGAAAAATACAGTTTGCATGGAATCCAGTTTCCTTATTATGATTATCTCAAATCCTTTCCCTTTTTAATTAGCTGGAAAAGAATTTGCATATGATAATTACGATTATATATATTTATCTAATATATATAAACCTTATTAATTAACTATTATATATTTATTTATCTAATAAATATATAATATCCTAATTAATTAATAACCCTCTAACTTTGGTAATTCTGACTGAAATTACCCAACTGATTTATAATATACTATTATAAATCCTAATTCTCCATTTCGGGGTTTCATCTAACTTGTTCGACTTATAGGTCCTCACAGGTGTGACCCTCAAGTGTCTTGTAACATTGCATATATAATCACTTGGTTTGTCAACTCTGCACATAATTCCTAACACGATTGGCCACCATTAGCACTCAGTTCACCACTATGCTAGACGAGAGGATGGCAACAATTAACACGACCGGGGGTGGTCCGCCACGGGGATTCACCTACCGGGACTTCGCGGCTTGCGCTCCTCCAGAATTTAAAGGGGAGTTGGACCCCACCTTGGCCTTGCGTTGGGTCTCTGATATGGAAGGAGTCTTCCACACTTGTGGCTGCCCGGATAACCTTAAGGTTCGCTATGCTTTGAATCTTCTACGCGGACCAGCGAAAGATTGGTGGAAGGTGCAACATACGGAGATACCAGAGGATCAGAGGACAACAGTGACTTGGGATGGGTTCGTGGAGCGTTTTCGTCGTCAGTACGTACCGAGGGTCGAAATGGAGAAGATTACGCGAGAATTTCTGAACTACAAGCAAAAGAACGAATCGGTCATGGAGTTGGCTGCCAAGTTCAGAGAAATGTCACTTTTCTGCCCAGCGTACACTGCTAGTGAGGATATGAAGATGGAGCGATTTGCGGGAATGTTGAAAGACGAGATTCCAGAGTTTGTGCGGGCTGTACCGCATGTCAGTCTTAGTCAGATGATCGAGTCCGCTAGGAGGCGGGAACTTGAGCTGGAATGTCAGGCGAGCAGCAAGAGGTCCGTGGCAACGCAGTCTACTTCAGCATCGCAGGCTAAGAGACCCCGGACTTCTGATGTCAGGTCACACCAGAGTGGCGGCGGAAATAGTCGGGGACACCAGGGCGGGTCAGGTCGGCAGCCACCGACGTGCTTCAAGTGCGGCCAATCGGGTCATTTGATGAGAGATTGTAAGGAAAACTTGAGGCAATGTTTCAACTGCGGCCAAGGTGGCCATTTGAGGAACGAGTGCCCGAAGTTAAGGGCCGGAGGAGGCGGAGGTGGGAATGTGAAGGCTCCTGCTCCATCCACCCTCCGCATTACTGATGGACGCACTGGCACAGCAGAGACACGACCTGCCCGAGGACGGGCTTTTCAGATGACCGCAGAGGAGGCCCAGACAGCCCCGAAGGTGGTGACGGGTACGTGACTGTCTCTTTTGTTATGTTAACCTCGCGTTATGTTTCTAGTGTTAAATGTGGTATTAATTGTTTATTTTTAGGCACTTTCCTTGTAAATTCTATGCCTGCATTAGTGTTATTTGATAGTGGGGCAACCCACTCGTTTGTATCACTATCCGTTTGCACCTTGTGGGACCGGGAGGCGGAAAAGCTGGACCATGTTTTATTAGTCGACGTTGCAGACGGGCGCACGGTGGCAGTGTCGGATGTTTACCGCGGATGCATCATGGAATTCTCTGGAAGGAAGTTCGCAATCGACTTATTTCCCATTGATATGAGAGAATTAAGCGTGGTCGTGGGCATGGACTGGTTGGAACTAGTAGGAGCGAGGATTGACTGCCGGTATAAGCAGGTATGGGTTCGAACCCCGAGTGGGGGAGAACTCGTCATTCAGGGCAATGTGGCGAAGTACGGCGCGGCTTATCGGATGGCGGCGAGGGCCCGGAAATACTTACTGCACAGCGGGAAAGGTTTTCTTGCGTACGTTAGAGACACTCGCGAGGCGAGTTCCGCCAAGGCAGTCAGCGATGTGCCGATTGTTGAGGAGTATGCAGACGTGTTCTCGGAAAGCTTGCCTGGAGTTCCTCCTGAGCGACAGGTGGAGTTTCGAATTGACCTGTTACCGGGTGCAGCTCCGGTAGCCAAGGCCCCGTACCGACTTGCTCCCCCAGAAATGAAGGAATTGTTCGACCAACTGCAGGAGCTGTTGGGTAAGGAGTTTATTCGGCCTAGCAGTTCGCCGTGGGGAGCTCCTACTCTGTTCGTAAAGAAGAAAGATGGATCTCAAAGAATGTGCATTGATTACCGGGAGTTGAATAAACTCACGGTGAAAAATCGTTATCCCTTGCCGCGAATCGACGATCTTTTCGACCAGCTTCAGGGGGCTTCGTGGTTTTCCAAAATTGATTTAAGATTGGGGTATCATCAGATGAGAGTCAGGGAGTCAGACATCGAGAAAACCGCCTTCCGCACACGTTATGGGCATTACGAATTTGTAGTAATGCCCTTTGGGCTGACTAACGCGCCAGCGGCCTTTATGGATCTTATGAATAGGGTGTGTGGCCCTATGCTCGATCGTTCGGTAATCGTTTTTATTGACGATATTCTGGTTTACTCCAAATCGAAGGAAGAGCATGAAGTTCACTTGCGGGAAGTGTTAGAAACGTTAAGAAGGGAGAAGCTTTATGCGAAATTCTCCAAATGCGAATTTTGGTTGAGAGAGGTACAATTTCTTGGCCATGTGGTGAATCAGAATGGTATCATGGTAGATCCGTCTAAAATATCTGCGGTTATGCGTTGGGAGATACCGAAAACGCCTTCTGAGATTCGGAGCTTTTTCGGCCTAGCAGGGTATTATCGGAGATTTATTCAGGATTTCTCGAAGATTGCCCTGCCATTGACGAAATTAACCAAGAAGTCGGCAGTCTTCCGTTGGGGCGAGGAGCAGCAAGGAGCGTTCGAGGAACTTCGTAGACGGTTATGCGTGTTGGGAATCGAGGGATACAAAAACATGCACAGCGGAATAAAACCCGATTCCCAATCGAGGATCCAATCCCAAACCATACAGACACAATAAAGGGTGTTTTGGTGGATTACCTTTGCGAATAATAACTCCGAAACGCAAGCAGGGGGTACACTGCTACTGGCACCGGTTGAGAGGGTTGCTAGACCACCACCGAGGATTACCCAAAAACGAATGCGAACCTTCCTCTTACTGGATTTGGCGCCGGTTTTTGGGGAGAGAGAGAGAGAGAGGTTTTTCTGGGCTTTTAGAACTGAATGAATCAATTAACTGACACCCTTAACCCCTTATTTATATGGACAAACCTAGCAGTGTTTGATTCCATATATAATTCTTGGTAATTATCTCTGAAATAACTTCCATAATTATCCCTTTTAATTAATCTAACTGATTAATTAATTATAAATAATTCAACTAATTATTTATTTTTCTCTCTAAATAATTAATTGACCAATTAATTATTTCCCATAATCCAAACATTCTCACTTTGGTGTGCAGCAGTGTGACCTACTAGTGTCTTATAACATTGGACACGATAACCCTGTTACTGTCTCGCACATAATCCTAACAGACTCCCACTTGTGCTAGACATGTAACTGAACTGTTATCATTCGCCTAAGGAGGTCCCTAGCCAGACACTTAGGTTAACCAGGTTATAAGATCTCTTATATCCAGAGATACAATTCACGCTTGAATTTGTACACAGGTTCATTCCTTTTGCACACGATATTTCTAAAGTGATTTAAGACATGGAGTGGAGGATTCATTTCTTAAAATCAAGTATTTCTTGACTCTGATTTCGATTGCCTGCAGTAACGGATATTACTAAATAACCCCTGTTATTCTATCCGAGCGTGGCCACGCGTTTTCTGCCAATCTTAATCGTCAAGGGGCCCGGAAATATCTCTCTTTTGAAAGAGGTGCAAATCCCTTCTTGACTACTTGCATTTGGATCCACGGCTTCCGCTGCATCTAGTCACGTCCCGTATGGCCACCCAGTTACGGTGCAGCGTTAGTACGCGCTAAGAGTACAGTGGTCCTCGTGTTCCCATACCAAGTATCTCAGGTCTAAGGACAACCTATCAAGTCAGTGCCTATGACTAAGGCTCCATGAAGCAGACTTGATTACTGGTCACTTCCAATACCCAAACACTCTAATGAGTATCTACAAATACTTGGTCACATCACTTGTGCTTTTATTCTTTACTTTGAATAAATCATCAAGTATTTATAATAGCGTCAAACTCCCTATTGAAATTCCCATTTCAATAAGTGGCTACGGAAATTTAGATTTCATACAAGACTTTGTAGAATCATGGATACGTTAAATATGCAAAAAATAGTTAATTTAGAACAATCATGAAAACAAAACCTCCATTTATTTCCAACACACTGTGAAATAAAAACTTTACATGATTACATTGTTTCTAAATTAGACTATAGTAATAATTAATAAACTAAGTACTAGCTACTGGCTTCCAGGTACTGCATCCCAATGGAATTCGCATGTGCCTCATGCTTTGCCCTTGCTAGTGGCTTTGTCAGCGGATCTGCGACATTGTCTTCTGTTGGAATCTTGCATATTCTTACATCTCCTCTTCCAATGATCTCTCGGATGAGGTGATACTTTCTGAGCACGTGTCTCGACTTGTGATGCTCTCTAGGTTCCTTTGCTTGCGCCACGGCTCCTGAGTTATCACAGAATATATCGATCGGTCTCGAGATACTGGCAACCACTCTGAGATCCGATAGAAAATTCCTTAGCCAGACAGCTTCCTTTGCCGCATCACATGCTGCAATGTACTCTGCTTCTGTAGTTGAGTCTGCAATCGTGTCCTGCTTCGAGCTCTTCCATGAGATCGCACCTCCGTTTAGGGTAAAGACATACCCTGACTGTGACCTGAAGTCATCTCTGTCGGTCTGGAAACTAGCGTCAGAGTATCCTGTGACACTAATTTCATCCTCAGAACCTCCAAAGACCAAGAACATTTCTTTCGTTCTTCTCAGATATTTGAGAATGTTCTTGACAGCCACCCAATGGGGCTCACCCGGATTCTGTTGGTATCTGCTCGTAACACTTACTGAGTAAGCAACATCGGGCCTAGTACATAGCATGGCATACATAATCGATCCAATTGCAGAAGCATATGGGACCGATTTCATCTTGTCCTGATCTTCACTAGAAACAGGACACTGTGTTTTACTTAACACTATGCCATGTTGCATTAGAATGAATCCTTTCTTGGATTCATCCATCCTGAATCTCTTCAGTACTTTGTCAATGTATGTACTCTGACTAAGTCCGATAAGCCGCTTAGATCTGTTTCTGTAGATCTTTATACCTAGTATATAAGCGGCTTCTCCAAGGTCTTTCATCTGGAAACATTTACTTAACCATTCCTTAACACTCTGTAAAGTTGGTACATCGTTTCCTATGAGTAGTATGTCATCTACATACAAGACCAGGAAGGTTACTATGCTCCCACTGAACTTAGTGTAAACACATGGCTCGAACTCACTTTTAGCGAAGCCAAACTCTTTGATCCGCTCATCAAAGTGTAAGTTCCAGCTTCGAGATGCTTGCTTCAATCCATAAATAGATTTTAGCAGCTTACACACCTTATTAGGATTCTTAGGATCTTTAAACCCCTCTGGTTGTTCCATATAGACGTCTTCTGTTAACTTTCCATTCAGAAAGGCTGTCTTGACGTCCATTTGCCAAATCTCGTAATTAAAGTACGCTGAGATGGCCATAAGAATCCTAATTGACTTCAACATTGCCACTGGTGAAAAGGTTTCATCATAGTCAATGCCATGAGTTTGCGTGAATCCTTTTGCAACCAGTCTGGCCTTGAAGGTGTGTACGTTCCCATCCATGTCGGTTTTCTTCTTGAAAACCCATTTGCGTCCAACAGCCTTACAGTGTTGTGGCAAATCAGTCAACTCCCAAACTTGGTTGTCGTACATGGATTGCATCTCGGCCTTCATGGCTTCCTGCCATTGTTCAGACTCACTGCCTGACACAGCTTCTCCATAGGTTGTTGGTTCATTTAAGTCTCCACTATCTTGAGAGACTAGGAACCCAAGATACCTATCTGGTTCTTGTCTTACCCTGCTGGATCTGCGAAGGTCCTGTGTTTGCACTTCCTCAATCGGCTCTAATTGAGGTTCAACATTGTTATGTTGAATTTCTGGCTCAACAACTGGTGTAGTGCTTTCTTCGTCTACTATCTGTAGATCTACATCCTTTCTGGTGTTCTCTAAACTGAGAAACTTTTCTTCCAGAAATTTTCCATTTCGAGCAACAAACACTTTGTTCTCTTCAGGGTTGTAGAAATAATATCCCACGGTGGTCTTGGGATATCCAACGAAGAAACACTTGTCGGATTTGGGTTTGAGTTTTTCTGAGGTAGGTCGTTTGACGTAAACCTCACAACCCCAAATTTTCAGAAAAGATATGTTGGGTTTCTTACCCTTCCATATCTCGTATGGAGTCTTTTCTACCGACTTTGTTGGCGCTCTGTTCAGTATGTGTGCTGCTGTTTCGAGCGCATGTCCCCAGAATGATATTGGCAGCATAGAATGACACATCATCGTTCGTACCATGTCAAGTAAAGTACGATTTCTCCTTTCTGATACACCGTTCATCTGAGGTGTATACGGAGGTGTAAGTTAGGATACAATCCCACACTCCATCAGATGATTGTCAAACTCATCACTGAGATATTCGCCACCACGATCTGACCGTAAGAACTTGATCCTCTTGTCAAGTAGATTCTGTACTTCATTCTGATATTCCTTGAATTTCTCAAAGGTTTCAGATTTATGTCTCATCAAGTAGACATAACCATACCTACTGAAGTCGTCAGTGAAGGTAATGAAGTACCGGTATCCTCCTCTTGCTACATGACTGAAAGGTCCACATACATCTGTGTGGATTATTTCAAGCAAGTCAGTAGCCCTTTCATTCTCACTGTTGAAAGGTTGCTTTGTCATTTTACCAGATAAACAAGATTCGCAATTATCAAAAGGTTTGTAGTCGAAATTGCCAAGAAAACCTCCTTTTAGGAGTAGTTCAACGCGTTTCTTGTTTATATGGCCTAAACGACAATGCCAGAGGTAAGTCTGATCCTCAATATCCTTGGAACGCTTACTTATATGATAGATTTCACTATTGTTGTCTTTAAGATTTACAGTGTATAGACCATCTACGGGTGTAGCTTTAAAATAGAAAATATTATCTTTAAAGACTGAAATCATTTTATAAGAATATTTATAATAAAAGCCTTGGTCTACCAACAAATCAAAAGACAATACATTCTTAATCATATTTGGAATATAATAACAATTATCCAGTTCCAAAACTAGACCCGAGGGTAAACTAAGACTATAAGATCCCACGGCTTCAGCAATCAACGGAGTGCCTTCGCCAACTCGTAGGTTCGAACGGTCCTTCCTCAGAGTCTTTCTTCTAGTGAATCCCTGTAAATGATTACAAATGTGGTTACCACTGCCTGTATCAATTACCCATGATTCATAAGAAGTGATTAAGCAATCTATCATAAAGATACCTGGAGCATCGGATAAACCGATCTCGATCTGGTCGATGTTCATCGAGTGCTCGCAAATATCCTCGCTGCCGCACTCTGGGCAACTCAGATCTCCCAGCTCATCAATTATATCAGTGTCCATGAGATTCGCAGGTTCGGGTACTGGCTCTAGACTGGCCAGGATATCTTCATGAACTTTATCCACGTCGTTCTTTGGTTCCTTCATGTAGGCACTAGCTGTGTCCTGAACTTCCTTTGTGAGGGAGAACCACATGAGGTACTGATAGGTGTTATTTACTAACCCCTATTTTGAGTCTTTTAGTTCACTTTTTCACCCATTTTGTTGCCCTTTGAGTCACTTTAGTCATATTATTCTAAGTTTTAGTAGATATTAGTAGTTTAACTTTCTTTAGTCTAAATATGCTTATTTTAGTTACAACTCTAGTACTTATGTAGTGAAATTACAGTTTTTGCAGAAAATGGCCCAGTACTACAGGATGCTATAGGAGTGCTGTAGCAGTGCGCAGTATTGTTGACAGCGGATTTTTGGACTCCTACTCATTTGGGCCGGGCTTCTAGGGACTATTTTGGGCTGATGGAGGCAGCAGCCACATTTTGAGGGCCAAAGCCCATTTCTCTTTTGATGACATCATATGTAATTACAAACTTGGTCCCTAAGTCACTAAGTATTATAAATAGTAGGTTTAATGTAGTTTGTATTCACCAACTTTTCACTACTTTTCTCTTGTTTCGTGTTCTATAGTCGTAAGTAAGTTGTTGGCAAGTTAAGTGGTGCTTAGAATCATCCCGATTGTTAAGCATTAGTTCACTTGTTCTAAGTTACGTTTCTAGTATTAATACCAATTCCGAAGTATTTTAGTACATCTCGTGTTCAAGTTTTCACTTATATCTCTCAAAGTGCATTATTTCATCATTGTACGTGTTTTTAAGTCTTACAAATTCTCAAGGTTTGATTTTTCTCACTCACGATACTTCATCTTTGTTCAAAACGGTTCTCGAATTTAATCATCAAGATTTTCCGGTTACGTCAAATTTGAAAGTCTTTCATCTTTCGTAAATTTGAAAGTCTTTCGTCTTTTCAAACAAGCTTACTTTAATCATCGGTTGGTTACTAAGTTCCTATTTCACAAGTGTCCATCTCGAAACTTGCATTGCAAGTAACAAATTTGAAAGCTTCCGTTGCAAGTTACCAAATCTAGCTTTTGTACCACTTTTGTACTTTTTTGTACCTTTAAGTACTTTTTAGTACTTTTTGAAGAACTTTTCATCTTAAGTAGCTTTCATTCCAAGTTACTAAATCGTGAGCCATTTTCATACTGATATTTACTATTATATTGAGATTACTTGCACCCTGTTTCCTCCAGATTAGATTTATTTCTAATAGTGAAGAACGTATTGTGTGATAATCAGCAAAGTATCATTTTTCTTCCAAGCAAAGCTATTTTCTTGAACTGTTATAAATCTGTTTACTACTGTTATTTATATAACTGCTAACTCATAATTATTTTCACTCTGTTTCTCTCATCGAAGAGAACGTATTGTGTGATAATTATCAGTTTTCTCTACCGTGCATTCAATTATTTAACTGGTCAATTTTCCAGTGTTTATTATTCTGCAAATTTACATTTCAGTTATTTACTTTATTGCAGTTTACTGGTCATTCTTCCAGTATTTATTTTCCCGCACTTCTACTGGTCACCTTTCCAGTATTTACTTTCCTGCTCTCTTACTGGTCAACATCCAGTATTTATTTTTCAGTTATTTACATTACAGCAATTTACCTGTTTTTATTTTCTCAGGGTTATCTACACTCTGTTTCTCTCATTGAAGAGAACGTATTGTGTAATAACTACCAGTTTATTTTATTTCAGCAATTTAATTACTCGCAATTTAATTTACAGCAACTCTACTGGTCATAATCCAGTGTTTACTTTCTAGTGCTTGCTTTACTGTTGTAATCTAACTGTTTATTGCAGGTGTTTGACACTTCATTGAAGATTGTACCTAGTTGATTGACGCCCAACTTAGTACATGAAAGTGCACTAGCTCTTAGAGTTAGGATTTGTGTTAAACATCCGTAATAGACGTGAGAAGGCTAAAAGTAGCTTTAGTACTTAATTGTGCTATACTCATCTAGTGAGATTGGTAACACTGTGTTGTGCTAGGATTCGTGACTAATATATCACCTCTGAATGCACGTTGACCTGTGTGTACTCTTAGGAGGCCGGTCAAACCAGTAGTTGGACCTTCAGTAGAATTATTGCTAGATCACCTGTGTTTCATCAGATCCTTGCACCCTGTGCTTCTTGCTCTGATAGCTTTTACAACCAATCATTCACCATTTGCTTAAACAGCATCGGTCAAAATCCTCGAATTCGCCATCTGAAATCATCTTTTACGAACTGGACTTTACTGAAAAGACTTTTGCACAAAACCTTCCCTGAGGATCGATATCTGGTATTTACTTACCATTATTACTTGTTACGGGACGACAGTAGTTCAAGGTGTATACTTGCGCCTGGTTCTATTTCTAGTTGAATCTCACAGTTCACGGTCGTTTCTGTTTTCCTTGCTCTTGGGCAGGGAAAACTGCCTATCACGGACGACAGTTTTTGTCCTCTATGACGTCATCATCATCATCAGCCTACTTCATAGCTTCCGTCTCCCAAGAGAGCATCTTCATCATCGCCGGTACACCGAGAAACAAAGAAGTCGGCTATTTGATCTTCAATTGTACAAGTGAAGAGACATCCTTATCAGCACTACCCTCTCCAATAACAAACCAAGTACACTGCTCCCTTGTACCTTCATCAGACTACCACCCAAAAACCACCCAAACCGCCGGAAACCACCATACCAAACCACCCCTGAAACTTACCCACCAAGTTTCATCTCCCAAAACCACCATCTAATACCCCCTTCTCTATCCCTATTTATCTTACCCATTACACCTGCTGATTTCCCCCAGATGGCTCCGAAAAACCCTAAGGGAAAACAGAGCAAAGCAAGCTCCGGCGAACCTTCTGAAACTCCGACCAAACCTATACCTACCACCAAAGTCCCATTTGCTGAACCTACACCACCACCGAAACCTCCTAAACAACCCTCTACAATCACCGAACCCCCACCACAGCCACCGAAAAAGAAGAAGGGAAAACCCCCAAAACCCCACCCCTTACCTTTTAACCGGCGGCGATTTACTCGGAATAGCGAGAAGATGAAGACGGTGGAGATGACGGAGAGTGAGGGGTCTGCGATTGAACTCTCCGACAACTCCGATGCGGGCAATCCGGAATCCACCGATGTCATAGGCGAGGGAGGACCATCACAGGTACACCCGGAGCATGTATCGACCTCCTCTTTAGATACTCTGGCCACCGCAGCGGAAGCAATGGAGACACACCGAATTCCGGCATTCACGATATCAGGCCTCACAAGATCGACTCTCTCTGTAAGTGCGAAAACCCCTCCACTAGAAAACCCCTCTGTTTTGGCATCCTCTAGCCATAAGATTGATGTGGCTACGATTGCTACGATCAACACTCCTAGCCAGCGCATGAAGATAACCGATAAGGGTTTGCCATCGTCCTCTCGAGAAACCTCTGTTTTCGGACATGGTAGAACCTCATACGCGACTTGGCCTCTCCCAAGATATTTGGAATATGTTGGCAACCAAGACCAACCGCCACCACAACCAGACTCTACCACCATCCCATCCTTTACCACACCTCATTATGTCTCAAGCACCCTCCCTAAATACACCAGCACCACCCTACCACAACCAACCACCACTCAAACCATCCAACCACCTCCCCTTAACTCACCATCCAAAAAACCAAATAAACCCAAAAATCCTTTCTTTTTCTTAGCCCGTCACCCTTTTAGAGAACCTGATGCATCAACCTCCACACCCACTCCTAGACTAGAAATTAGGCTACCCAAACCCACCAATGAACCTTTTGTCATGTTCCCAAACCTTGATCAAAACCTAAAACCTTTACCAAACACCCAAAACCGAAACCAAACGGAGGAGGTTGATCAGAGGACACCAATGGAAGACAGAGACCAAGTTGGTGAAGATCCTGATTTTGAGATCTTGGGAGAGGGATATGAGCATGATATGGAGGCTGGCTTGCAAGATGAGGAAGAGGCTGAACCTTCTGTTGTGCCTCCCAAAAAGAGAAAGACCACCACTACTGGTAAAAAGGGTACAACCACTGAGGCTCCTCATGAACAAAGGGTGAAGACTAGAAGACTAACCAGGGCTGAAAAGGGGAAGGGTGTGGACGACACTGGTCCTGAACAGAAAACAAAGAAAAGGGCTAGGCTGGCTGATCTCAATGCTGAGGAAACTGAGCTAAGGGAGGAGGGACATGAGCCACAAGGCTCAAAACAGGGCAGGAAGCAAAAGGTCACTTACAGACCTTTAAGTAAAAGTGCAGGTTACCCTTTTTCCACTCTCTCTGATTTTGACTTATTAAGTAGTGAGGAAGCCAGAGAATTGTATCCTATTTATGCCAAGAAAGAAGTCATCACCCCAAAAGGTTTTCAAAAGGAGGTCATCAACAACAATCCTACTGTCAAGGAAGTTGTTGATGCCTTCCAATGGGGTAGAGTTTGTGCTATTCCTCCTAAGTTTAACATAGGATGGATTAGGATGTTCTTTAATGAACTAGCTGTGACTGAAGGCTACACGCTTACTGTAAGGGGGGTTACTGTGGATTTCTCACCAGAAGCATTCAATGCTTTACTTGGCTTGACACCCCCTGATGAATCTGCCCTAGATGCTCTCACTGACCACTGCTCTCCTGAGCAGTTTAGCATCATTTTGGACACCATAGCTATACCAGGGGCTAAGTGGGGAAAATCTGGGAGTAGTAGGATTTTGGAAGGGAAGTTTGTAAAACCAGAAGCAAACATCTGGTTCTACTTCATGAGAAACACCCTCCATCCCACCTCTCATGACACTAACCTGTGTTTAGAGAGGATCTTCCTGTTATACTGCATCTTGGAGAAGAAGCCTTTGAATGTAGGGAAATTGATTGCCACTAGCATTAAGGGGTGTATAGAGAGGGGATATGGAAGAATGATCTATCCGGGGTACATCCATGATCTTCTAAAGGCTGCTAGGGTACCAATCCTTGAATCTGATCCATACACGGCCGAAAAGTTGGTTATCAATCAAAGCACCTTTAATAGGCTTTCAAAAATCTCTAAAAAGCTACCTGCAGGTTCAAGTTCAACTCCTTTAGATGCTTTAAAATCTGCCCTGCTGGATTCAATAAAGGAAAACACCAAGAAGATCATCAAGTGCTTAAAGAGAAAGAACAAGAAGAGGAAGCAACAGATCAAGGCTCTTGAGAAGCAAGTCAAGGTTCTCACAAAGGATCACAAGAAGAAACAAAGAGAGGCTGAGCTAAAGAAAGCATGGGAGATGGGCCAGTCTAGCAAACCCTTCAAGATGCCTTCCAAATCACAAGCTGTTGTGGATTCATCTTCATCTTCACCTACTCAGTCTGAGTAGGACAGGTTCTGCCATCATCACCCCTCTTTATTGTATTAAATTGTACATATGCATGATTAGTTAGATTAAATGCTTTTTAGTATAATGTTTGGTTCTGTTTTGGTGTTTGTATGCCACTGTTTTGCACACACAGGTTCACACAGATGGGGGCAATCCCTCCATCCCTTATTTTGGGTCAAAATTGATTCACATGATAGATGCAATCCATCTATAGGTATTTTTGTGCATTTGGATGCTCCCAAAACAGGGGCAGTCCCTCTGTTTTCTGCATAAAGGGGGAAGTGGTGCACCACCTTTAGAGGCAGAACCTCTGTTGTTTTTATGATGGTTGATAAACCAAAACAGGGGCAATCCCCCTCTCTTTTCTGTTTAGAGTCAACCTTGGTGCACCATTGAAAGAGGCATTCCCTCTTTCTTGTTCTAATTTTACCTTCTCTTAAACCTGGGTGAACTGTGTGAATGCTAGCAGTGGCTTAATACAACCTGTTTTGGGATTTTGCTATTTTTAGCATAGCTTTGATAAGTACAACCTGTTTTCTTTCTTTGCTGATTTGAGCACTTGTATGCCACTTTGGCACCATATGCATGCTCTTTGCTGATTTTAGGATAGATAGGTAAAGTAACTAGTTTTTGCTTTATTTCTTTGCTGTTTTCACCACCTGCTGTGTCAATTGACACAGCAGCCTTGGTATTTGCTGTTTTGATAGTACAAGAACAGAGGAACAGGTGAGGATCCTTGGATCCCACCATACTCTTGGTTGTTATAAGCATGTTTGAGTCATATCCAGTCCTAGATTTTTGGTTGAAAACTCATGGTTTTACAATCTGTTTGGATCAATTTGCTGATTTATAGTACTAGGTGTAGGAATTTCATTTTTTTTCTTCTTATTTCTTTGCTGTTTTCATCACCTATGTGTTACTTGACACAGCAGGTCTGATGTTTGCTGTTCTAACACCACAAAAGCAGGGGTGGGAATAAGGATCTTTGGATCCCACTATCATCCTTGCCTTTCAAAGTCTTGTTGAGTCATTATGGTCATGTATGTCATAGATCTTTGGTTAAAAGCCCTTGGCTTTAGACTATGTTTGATCATTTTGCTGAAATTATGAATTATACTCATAGGGTCTTTTGAAATCTGTTTTAGTTCAATAGAGTCTTATTCCATGCTTGGTTACAAACACACTAAGTTGTTTGGATTGTTTGCTGAATTATAGGTTTTACTAGTATAGTTCATGTCAATTGGTCACTTTGAACCAATTTTTGGTCAAGTCTTGGTATAGAATGAATTGGAATCAGTCCCCAACTCTTCTTTGTTGTTTTGAGTCTAATTGAGTCTTTTGGGAACTGATTTTCATGAGCTTTCTATCACTTATCCATCAAGTGTGCACAAAAACAAAATAAAACAGATAGTTGGATCCTTGGTATTGCATATAGTGATTTTATAGCCACAATAAGTCTATGATTGCCATGCTTAGCTTAAATAAGCCATCTTATGAAATTGTAAACCATTTCTTTGTTGCAACCTTGATCTTTCATGCATTGAGGACACTGCAACCATCAAGTTTGAGGATGGGAGGATGTCTATTTAAGCACTCATTTAGTTTAGTTGTACAAAACATACACACTTAGACCAAAAGTAACATCAAAGAACAAAGTTCTAAGGTCTTGTGTACAAAAGAGTGTCAATGCACACCAAAGATACCTCTTTAAGAGATGCATAGTAGGAAAATTGTACTATGGAGTGATATAAAAGAGAGATGAGGTAAAAGACAAGCTTTGAAAGGAAAAAGTCAAAGAACCAATTCAATGCCCAAATTTTTTTTGGAATCTGGTTTTGAAATACAAAATGTTGGTTTTAGATTTCATGGGATGGCAGACTTTGTGCATAAAACATGGTTAAGCATAGGTTTATGAAGGGCTATAAGTATCACACCTTGTTAACTTTGGACACAACCTTCTCTTTAAAACACAAAAACATGCATATCTTGGTCACTTGTGAAAAAGCTCATATCTTTTTAGGTTTTTAGGACTTTGAGTCTTTATTTTGTCTTTTTCTCGTTGTTTGGGGACAAACAACAGTTTAAGTTTGAGGATGTGATAGGTGTTATTTACTAACCCTATTTTGAGTCTTTTAGTTCACTTTTTCACCCATTTTGTTGCCCTTTGAGTCACTTTAGTCATATTATTCTAAGTTTTAGTAGATATTAGTAGTTTAACTTTCTTTAGTCTAAATATGCTTATTTTAGTTACAACTCTAGTACTTATGTAGTGAAATTACAGTTTTTGCAGAAAATGGCCCAGTACTACAGGATGCTATAGGAGTGCTGTAGCAGTGCGCAGTATTGTTGACAGCGGATTTTTGGACTCCTACTCATTTGGGCCGGGCTTCTAGGGACTATTTTGGGCTGATGGAGGCAGCAGCCACATTTTGAGGGCCAAAGCCCATTTCTCTTTTGATGACATCATATGTAATTACAAACTTGGTCCCTAAGTCACTAAGTATTATAAATAGTAGGTTTAATGTAGTTTGTATTCACCAACTTTTCACTACTTTTCTCTTGTTTCGTGTTCTATAGTCGTAAGTAAGTTGTTGGCAAGTTAAGTGGTGCTTAGAATCATCCCGATTGTTAAGCATTAGTTCACTTGTTCTAAGTTACGTTTCTAGTATTAATACCAATTCCGAAGTATTTTAGTACATCTCGTGTTCAAGTTTTCACTTATATCTCTCAAAGTGCATTATTTCATCATTGTACGTGTTTTTAAGTCTTACAAATTCTCAAGGTTTGATTTTTCTCACTCACGATACTTCATCTTTGTTCAAAACGGTTCTCGAATTTAATCATCAAGATTTTCCGGTTACGTCAAATTTGAAAGTCTTTCATCTTTCGTAAATTTGAAAGTCTTTCGTCTTTTCAAACAAGCTTACTTTAATCATCGGTTGGTTACTAAGTTCCTATTTCACAAGTGTCCATCTCGAAACTTGCATTGCAAGTAACAAATTTGAAAGCTTCCGTTGCAAGTTACCAAATCTAGCTTTTGTACCACTTTTGTACTTTTTTGTACCTTTAAGTACTTTTTAGTACTTTTTGAAGAACTTTTCATCTTAAGTAGCTTTCATTCCAAGTTACTAAATCGTGAGCCATTTTCATACTGATATTTACTGTTATATTGAGATTACTTGCACCCTGTTTCCTCCAGATTAGATTTATTTCTAATAGTGAAGAACGTATTGTGTGATAATCAGCAAAGTATCATTTTTCTTCCAAGCAAAGCTATTTTCTTGAACTGTTATAAATCTGTTTACTACTGTTATTTATATAACTGCTAACTCATAATTATTTTCACTCTGTTTCTCTCATCGAAGAGAACGTATTGTGTGATAATTATCAGTTTTCTCTACCGTGCATTCAATTATTTAACTGGTCAATTTTCCAGTGTTTATTATTCTGCAAATTTACATTTCAGTTATTTACTTTATTGCAGTTTACTGGTCATTCTTCCAGTATTTATTTTCCCGCACTTCTACTGGTCACCTTTCCAGTATTTACTTTCCTGCTCTCTTACTGGTCAACATCCAGTATTTATTTTTCAGTTATTTACATTACAGCAATTTACCTGTTTTTATTTTCTCGGGGTTATCTACACTCTGTTTCTCTCATTGAAGAGAACGTATTGTGTAATAACTACCAGTTTATTTTATTTCAGCAATTTAATTACTCGCAATTTAATTTACAGCAACTCTACTGGTCATAATCCAGTGTTTACTTTCTAGTGCTTGCTTTACTGTTGTAATCTAACTGTTTATTGCAGGTGTTTGACACTTCATTGAAGATTGTACCTAGTTGATTGACGCCCAACTTAGTACATGAAAGTGCACTAGCTCTTAGAGTTAGGATTTGTGTTAAACATCCGTAATAGACGTGAGAAGGCTAAAAGTAGCTTTAGTACTTAATTGTGCTATACTCATCTAGTGAGATTGGTAACACTGTGTTGTGCTAGGATTCGTGACTAATATATCACCTCTGAATGCACGTTGACCTGTGTGTACTCTTAGGAGGCCGGTCAAACCAGTAGTTGGACCTTCAGTAGAATTATTGCTAGATCACCTGTGTTTCATCAGATCCTTGCACCCTGTGCTTCTTGCTCTGATAGCTTTTACAACCAATCATTCACCATTTGCTTAAACAGCATCGGTCAAAATCCTCGAATTCGCCATCTGAAATCATCTTTTACGAACTGGACTTTACTGAAAAGACTTTTGCACAAAACCTTCCCTGAGGATCGATATCTGGTATTTACTTACCATTATTACTTGTTACGGGACGACAGTAGTTCAAGGTGTATACTTGCGCCTGGTTCTATTTCTAGTTGAATCTCACAGTTCACGGTCGTTTCTGTTTTCCTTGCTCTTGGGCAGGGAAAACTGCCTATCAAGTTTTTGGCGCCGTTGCCGGGGAAGGTAGCTAAGAGTTCTTTTCTGTTTTAAGTAAAGCTTTTAAAATTTGATTTTTCTACCACCTTTTTGAAACAGAGGCGTATGCCAAGAAAAGTGCGCGGGGAATTTTTCGATTTAGATCCAGAGATTGAAAGAACTCTCCGTTGGCAAAGAAAAGTACAAAAAGAACTTTTAAGAATACTAATGGCTGACCAAGAACACCCTCCCTCTGATGAGGAAGATTATAGTGATGAGGAGGAACTTTACCAAGAGCAGGATATCATCCAACTAGCTAACTCTAAAGATGGCGGGATTATGGATTATGCCGTTCCTGTTTTGAGGCAACTCCATTCAGGAATACTTAAACCAAAAATCAAAGCCGCCCATTTTGCTCTTAAACCACTGATGTTTTCTATGCTACAAACTAATGGCCAGTTTGGTGGTACTGCACTTGAGGATCCTCACTCTCATCTAAAATCTTTTATGCAAATATCAGACTCTTTCCGTATACCAGGAGTCTCTTCAAGTGCCCTGAGGTTATCTCTTTTTCCATTTTCACTCAGGGAAAGAGCCAGAGCCTGGTACGATTCACTCGAACCAGATTCTATAACCTCATGGACCCAAATGGCAGAAACGTTTTTGAAAAAGTACTTCCCACCCACCAGGAATGCTAAGTCCCGACTTGATATTTCCACTTTTAAACAATGGGATGACGAGGCAGTTCCTGATGCATGGGAAAGGTACAAAGAGCTTTTGAGAAAATGCCCTCACCATGGCATTCCGTACTGCATACAACTAGAAACCTTTTACAATGGTCTAACCCCCACTGCTAAAGGAATGCTAGATGCTACGACAGGCGGAGCTTTCACAGGAGTTACATATAATGAAGGATTCAAAATCCTAGAAAAGATATCCAACAACAGCGGACATTGGGCTGACCCACGGGGAATCCCACCAAAAAGAAATGCTGCTAATGTTCAGGATACAGATGCCTACTCAGCTTTGGCTGAGCAAGTTTCCAATATGGTTGAAATGATGAAAAATCTGTCCAACCCTAATGGAAATGAAAGGGCACCTAAAAAGCAAGTTCGTTTTGTCACTTGTTCATACTGTCAAGAGAACCATTCATTTGAGGACTGTCCTGGAAACCCAGAGAGTGTCAATTATGTTAATCATAACAATTACACACAGACCACTAGGGCCTTCTCTCCCACTTACAATTCTAAGTGGAGAGATCACCCTAATTTGGGATGGCATAGTCCAGCACTTAATCCACCAATGCAAAAACCCCATGGACAGACCAATCATCCGAGTCAGAATAATAACCACCACCAACAACAGAGACATGTTCATTTTCAAAACCAGAACCATCAGTCTTCTTCTTCATCTTCTCACCATAGGCAAAACAATCAAAATGATGCCCCTCCTACCTTGGAGGCAATGCTGAAAGGGTTCATGGCCCAAACACAGGCATCAATCAAAAATTTGGAAAACCAGGTTGGCCAGATTGCTCAGGAGATTAAGAAAAGACCTGATGGGACTCTACCCAGTGATACTGAGACCCCTCAAAGACCTGGGAAGGAACAAGTCAAAGTTATTACCTTGAGGAGTGGTAAGACTTTAATAGAAAACAATCAGGTGAAATCACACACACCACCTGAGAAAAAAGATAAAGAAAAAGAAAAGACAAAAACAGAGCCCGAAAAGAAAAAGGTAGAACCTGAAAAGACCTTTGCATCATCATCTTCTACTGATATTCCACAATCTTCTAAAGAGAGCAACAAAAGACCTCTGACCCATGCACCACTTCATGAAAAGTCAGACCTTCCACTGTTATTCCCAGATGAACCTAAGAAGGTACAGAAGAGAGACAAGACCCTTGTTAGTGATGTGTCACAATCTGGTGGCAGTCCTAAGATTCATTCCATACCAAGCAGGCTAGATACAATCCCTGAAAAAGAACCTGTCATACAACAAGTAGTAGAGTATGATGCTCTACCTACTCCACCACCTGCCCCTGAAAAGACTACTACTTCTGCTTCAGTCGGTCGTTATATTCCTTATCCCGAAAGGTTGAGGAATCAAAAAGAAGAACAACAGTTTAAAAAATTTCTGGATGTTTTCAAACAACTTCACATAAACATACCTTTGGTTGAGGCTATTGAGCAAATGCCAAGTTATGCGAAGTTTCTTAAAGACATCTTGAACAAAAAGAAGAAACTGACTGAATATGAAACAGTAGCTCTGACTAAGGAGTGCAGTGCCTTGATTGCCAACAAAATCCCACCAAAGATGAAAGATCCGGGATGTTTTACCATACCTTGTTGTATAGGTGGAAAGAATGTAGGGAAAGCCTTGTGTGACCTAGGTGCTAGTATTAACCTGATGCCTCTATCTATTTTCAAATCCTTAGGCATAGGTGAAGCTAGACCTACCACAGTGACTCTGTCTTTAGCTGATAAGACCATAGCCTACCCTGAAGGAAAAATTGAGGATGTCTTGGTCCAGGTTGATAAGTTCATCTTTCCAGCTGATTTTATCATCTTAGACTTTGAGGCTGACAATGAAGTTCCCCTCCTTCTAGGTAGACCCTTTTTAGCAACTGGTAGAACCTTGATAGATGTCCAGAAAGGAGAATTGACCATGAGAGTCCACGACCAAGAGGTTACCTTTAATGTATTCAATTCTCTCAAGTACCCTGATGACAGAGAGGATTGTTCTACTTTAAGTGTGATTGAAACCTGGTGTGAGAATGGATGTAGAAGGGGAATGTTGGGAATAGATGAGTCTGATAGTGAGAGTGATGAGGAGGACTGTGAGAAGATAGTGATGCCTAAGGAAGTTCTTGCCTTTGAGACTTTAGAAGCTGAGGATAGGAAGACCCTTGTCCCATCCTCAGATGTTGCCCCAGACCTGGAACTGAAACAACTTCCCTCACATCTGAAGTATGCCTTTTTAGGAGACTCAGGGAAGTTGCCAGTCATAATTTCATCATCATTAGAATCTGATCAGGAGGAAAAGTCGGTCCAAATGTTGAAACAACACAAGAAAGCCATTGCTTGGACCATTGCTGACATCAAGGGCATAAGCCCTACCATTTGTCAACATAAGATCATTCTTGAAAACAAAAATTTCACCTCAGTTGAGCCTCAAAGGAGACTCAATCCTGTGATGAAAGAAGTAGTTAAAAAGGAGATTTGAAAATGGCTTGATGCTGGTATAATTTACCCAATTGCAAGTAGCACCTGTGTCAGTCCAGTTCAATGTGTACCCAAGAAGGGTGGAGTTACTGTTGTACCAAATGAGAAAAATGAACTTATACCTACCAGAGTAGTGTCAGGTTGGAGGATATGCATGGACTATAGGAGACTTAACAAAGTCACTCAAAAAGACCATTTTCCTCTACCCTTTGTAGACCAAATGTTAGATAGACTGGCAGGAAAAGAGTTTTATTGTTTCTTAGATGGCTACTCCGGTTACAATCAAATAGCCATTGCACCAGATGACCAGGAAAAGACCACTTTCACATGTCCCTATGGAACCTTTGCATTTAGAAGGATGCCCTTTGGATTATGTAATGCCCCAGCCACTTTCCAGAGATGTATGATGTCCATTTTCTCTGATATGCTAGAAAACTCCATGGAAATCTTCATGGATGATTTTTCTGTATACGGGACATCATATGATGAATGTTTACAAAATCTTGAAAAATGTCTGGAAAGGTGTGAAAAGACTGATTTAGTCTTGAACTGGGAGAAATGCCACTTCATGGTTGAAGAAGGCATAGTTCTGGGACATCTCATATCCAAAAGAGGTATTGAGGTTGACAAGGCCAAATTGGAAGTAATTTCCAAATTGCCTGAGCCAATCACTGTCAAGGGAGTCAGAAGTTTCCTAGGGCATGCAGGGTTTTATCGGAGATTCATAAAAGACTTTTCAAAAATCTCAAAACCCTTGTGTGTACTACTTCAGCATGACCAAGCTTTTGATTTTAATGAAGAGTGTAAAAAGGCTTTCAAAACTCTGAAAGAAGCTTTGGTCACTGCTCCAATAGTAACCACACCTGACTGGTCACAACCCTTTGAAATTATGTGTGATGCCAGTGACTGGGCAGTCGGTGCTGTTTTAGGCCAGAAAAAGGGAAAAATCTTTCACTCTATATACTATGCTAGTAAGACACTCAATGATGCTCAACTCAATTACACCACTACTGAAAAGGAATTGTTAGCTGTGGTTTTTGCTTTTGAAAAATTCAGAGCATACTTGATGGGTGCCAAAGTTATTGTACATACTGATCATGCAGCCATTAAGTATCTCATCTCTAAAAAAGATGCAAAACCTAGGCTAATAAGGTGGGTCTTGTTGCTTCAAGAGTTTGATTTGGAGATCATTGACAGAAAGGGTGTAAATAACCAAGTGGCTGATCACTTGTCTAGATTAGAAAAGCCAAAAGAAACTGAACAAAGGAGTGAGATCTGTGAAGTATTTCCAGATGAGAGGATATTAGCTGTGAACCATTTTTCTGTACCTTGGTTTGCAGACATTGTAAATTACTTAGCTTGTGAGATTATTCCTAAGGAATTTAACAAATACCAAAGGAAAAAGCTCATTTATGATTGTAAAAAGTATTTGTGGGATGATCCTTATTTGTTTAAAATCTGTGCAGATCAAATAATCAGAAGGTGCATTCCAAAGGAAGAGGTGACATCAATCATACATCACTGCCATTCAGGACCTTGTGGAGGTCATTTTGGAGGACAAAGGACAGCATCCAAGATTCTGCAATCTGGATTTTACTGGCCTTCCTTACACAGAGACTGTCATGACTTTGTAAAAAGATGTGACGAGTGTCAAAGGAGTGGAAACATATCTCGGAGGAATGAAATGCCCCTCAATGGAATTCTAGAAATAGAACTCTTTGATGTGTGGGGCATTGACTTCATGGGACCCTTTCCAATCTCCAAC
Organism: Centaurea solstitialis; assembly: GCA_030169165.1. Taxonomy (NCBI): domain Eukaryota; kingdom Viridiplantae; phylum Streptophyta; class Magnoliopsida; order Asterales; family Asteraceae; genus Centaurea; species Centaurea solstitialis. The sequence goes on along the minus strand of CM058046.1, from coordinate 63,147,334 downwards.
AATTGTTCCTACATACTGGTGGCTGTAGACTATGTGTCTAAATGGGTGGAAGCTATGGCTTGCCACTCTAATGATGCTAAGACTGTTGTCAAATTCCTACACAAGCACATATTCACTAGATTTGGTACACCACGTGCCTTGATCAGTGATGAAGGCACACATTTCATAAATAACCTGCTTGAGGAATTGTTAAGTAAATACAACATTCAGCACAGGGTGGCCACTGCTTACCACCCTCAAACCAATGGTTTGGCTGAATTGTCAAATAGGGAGATCAAAGGCATTTTGGCCAAAGTAGTCAAACCACACCGAAAGGACTGGGCCTCCAAATTGGATGATGCCCTGTGGGCCTATCGGACTGCTTACAAAACCCCTATAGGAATGTCCCCATTCAGGTTAGTCTTTGGAAAGGCCTGTCATTTACCTGTTGAGTTAGAACACAAGGCCTACTGGGCCATCAAAGAGCTTAACATGTGTTTGGATGAAGCTGGTAAAAAGAGAACTTTAAAATTGTGTGAAATGGAAGAGCATAGGAATGCATCCTATGAAAATGCCAAATTATACAAAGAAAACACAAAAAAATGGCATGATCAAAGGATCCTTCCTAAAGAACTCATTGAGGGCCAGAAAGCCTTGCTATTTAATTCGAAAGTGAAACTTTTCCCTGGAAAATTTAACTCTAGATGGACCGGGCCCTTCACAATTGCAAAAGTATATCCTTACGGGGTAGTTGACCTCATTGACCCGGATAGAGGTACCACTTTTAAGGTCAATGGGCAGAGGGTAAAGCCTTTTCTTGAACCAGCTGAAATCCAACATCAACCAGAAATGGTTGTTGGCTCTGATCATGATCAACTCTGATTATCGGGTCTGAAAACCCAAACACTGTGTACATATTAGGATAGGATAATTTTTTTTTATGCAAATTTTCTTTTTATATATATTGTTATATTTTAGGATTAAAATTTCAGTTTCTATTATTTTAGTTGAAAAATCACAAAAGAAAGAGATTCTTTTTAGGCTTTAATAAAAGAAATTCTTTTGGTCTACACTCACAATTTGAATTAATATAGTTTATTTGTGTGTAGGCCCGTTTTAAATAAAAAGACCCACGGATGGGATTTTTAAGACCAAACCGTTACCCCCTTCTTCCAAGTGTCCTCTATGACGTCATCATCATCATCAGCCTACTTCATAGCTTCCGTCTCCCAAGAGAGCATCTTCATCATCGCCGGTACACCGAGAAACAAAGAAGTCGGCTATTTGATCTTCAATTGTACAAGTGAAGAGACATCCTTATCAGCACTACCCTCTCCAATAACAAACCAAGTACACTGCTCCCTTGTACCTTCATCAGACTACCACCCAAAAACCACCCAAACCGCCGGAAACCACCATACCAAACCACCCCTGAAACTTACCCACCAAGTTTCATCTCCCAAAACCACCATCTAATACCCCCTTCTCTATCCCTATTTATCTTACCCATTACACCTGCTGATTTCCCCCAGATGGCTCCGAAAAACCCTAAGGGAAAACAGAGCAAAGCAAGCTCCGGCGAACCTTCTGAAACTCCGACCAAACCTATACCTACCACCAAAGTCCCATTTGCTGAACCTACACCACCACCGAAACCTCCTAAACAACCCTCTACAATCACCGAACCCCACCACAGCCACCGAAAAAGAAGAAGGGAAAACCCCCAAAACCCCACCCCTTACCTTTTAACCGGCGGCGATTTACTCGGAATAGCGAGAAGATGAAGACGGTGGAGATGACGGAGAGTGAGGGGTCTGCGATTGAACTCTCCGACAACTCCGATGCGGGCAATCCGGAATCCACCGATGTCATAGGCGAGGGAGGACCATCACAGGTACACCCGGAGCATGTATCGACCTCCTCTTTAGATACTCTGGCCACCGCAGCGGAAGCAATGGAGACACACCGAATTCCGGCATTCACGATATCAGGCCTCACAAGATCGACTCTCTCTGTAAGTGCGAAAACCCCTCCACTAGAAAACCCCTCTGTTTTGGCATCCTCTAGCCATAAGATTGATGTGGCTACGATTGCTACGATCAACACTCCTAGCCAGCGCATGAAGATAACCGATAAGGGTTTGCCATCGTCCTCTCGAGAAACCTCTGTTTTCGGACATGGTAGAACCTCATACGCGACTTGGCCTCTCCCAAGATATTTGGAATATGTTGGCAACCAAGACCAACCGCCACCACAACCAGACTCTACCACCATCCCATCCTTTACCACACCTCATTATGTCTCAAGCACCCTCCCTAAATACACCAGCACCACCCTACCACAACCAACCACCACTCAAACCATCCAACCACCTCCCCTTAACTCACCATCCAAAAAACCAAATAAACCCAAAAATCCTTTCTTTTTCTTAGCCCGTCACCCTTTTAGAGAACCTGATGCATCAACCTCCACACCCACTCCTAGACTAGAAATTAGGCTACCCAAACCCACCAATGAACCTTTTGTCATGTTCCCAAACCTTGATCAAAACCTAAAACCTTTACCAAACACCCAAAACCGAAACCAAACGGAGGAGGTTGATCAGAGGACACCAATGGAAGACAGAGACCAAGTTGGTGAAGATCCTGATTTTGAGATCTTGGGAGAGGGATATGAGCATGATATGGAGGCTGGCTTGCAAGATGAGGAAGAGGCTGAACCTTCTGTTGTGCCTCCCAAAAAGAGAAAGACCACCACTACTGGTAAAAAGGGTACAACCACTGAGGCTCCTCATGAACAAAGGGTGAAGACTAGAAGACTAACCAGGGCTGAAAAGGGGAAGGGTGTGGACGACACTGGTCCTGAACAGAAAACAAAGAAAAGGGCTAGGCTGGCTGATCTCAATGCTGAGGAAACTGAGCTAAGGGAGGAGGGACATGAGCCACAAGGCTCAAAACAGGGCAGGAAGCAAAAGGTCACTTACAGACCTTTAAGTAAAAGTGCAGGTTACCCTTTTTCCACTCTCTCTGATTTTGACTTATTAAGTAGTGAGGAAGCCAGAGAATTGTATCCTATTTATGCCAAGAAAGAAGTCATCACCCCAAAAGGTTTTCAAAAGGAGGTCATCAACAACAATCCTACTGTCAAGGTAGTTGTTGATGCCTTCCAATGGGGTAGAGTTTGTGCTATTCCTCCTAAGTTTAACATAGGATGGATTAGGATGTTCTTTAATGAACTAGCTGTGACTGAAGGCTACACGCTTACTGTAAGGGGGGTTACTGTGGATTTCTCACCAGAAGCATTCAATGCTTTACTTGGCTTGACACCCCATGATGAATCTGCCCTAGATGCTCTCACTGACCACTGCTCTCCTGAGCAGTTTAGCATCATTTTGGACACCATAGCTATACCAGGGGCTAAGTGGGGAAAATCTGGGAGTAGTAGGATTTTGGAAGGGAAGTTTGTAAAACCAGAAGCAAACATCTGGTTCTACTTCATGAGAAACACCCTCCATCCCACCTCTCATGACACTAACCTGTGTTTAGAGAGGATCTTCCTGTTATACTGCATCTTGGAGAAGAAGCCTTTGAATGTAGGGAAATTGATTGCCACTAGCATTAAGGGGTGTATAGAGAGGGGATATGGAAGAATGATCTATCCGGGGTACATCCATGATCTTCTAAAGGCTGCTAGGGTACCAATCCTTGAATCTGATCCATACACGGCCGAAAAGTTGGTTATCAATCAAAGCACCTTTAATAGGCTTTCAAAAATCTCTAAAAAGCTACCTGCAGGTTCAAGTTCAACTCCTTTAGATGCTTTAAAATCTGCCCTGCTGGATTCAATAAAGGAAAACACCAAGAAGATCATCAAGTGCTTAAAGAGAAAGAACAAGAAGAGGAAGCAACAGATCAAGGCTCTTGAGAAGCAAGTCAAGGTTCTCACAAAGGATCACAAGAAGAAACAAAGAGAGGCTGAGCTAAAGAAAGCATGGGAGATGGGCCAGTCTAGCAAACCCTTCAAGATGCCTTCCAAATCACAAGCTGTTGTGGATTCATCTTCATCTTCACCTACTCAGTCTGAGTAGGACAGGTTCTGCCATCATCACCCCTCTTTATTGTATTAAATTGTACATATGCATGATTAGTTAGATTAAATGCTTTTTAGTATAATGTTTGGTTCTGTTTTGGTGTTTGTATGCCACTGTTTTGCACACACAGGTTCACACAGATGGGGGCAATCCCTCCATCCCTTATTTTGGGTCAAAATTGATTCACATGATAGATGCAATCCATCTATAGGTATTTTTGTGCATTTGGATGCTCCCAAAACAGGGGCAGTCCCTCTGTTTTCTGCATAAAGGGGGAAGTGGTGCACCACCTTTAGAGGCAGAACCTCTGTTGTTTTTATGATGGTTGATAAACCAAAACAGGGGCAATCCCCCTCTCTTTTCTGTTTAGAGTCAACCTTGGTGCACCATTGAAAGAGGCATTCCCTCTTTCTTGTTCTAATTTTACCTTCTCTTAAACCTGGGTGAACTGTGTGAATGCTAGCAGTGGCTTAATACAACCTGTTTTGGGATTTTGCTATTTTTAGCATAGCTTTGATAAGTACAACCTGTTTTCTTTCTTTGCTGATTTGAGCACTTGTATGCCACTTTGGCACCATATGCATGCTCTTTGCTGATTTTAGGATAGATAGGTAAAGTAACTAGTTTTTGCTTTATTTCTTTGCTGTTTTCACCACCTGCTGTGTCAATTGACACAGCAGCCTTGGTATTTGCTGTTTTGATAGTACAAGAACAGAGGAACAGGTGAGGATCCTTGGATCCCACCATACTCTTGGTTGTTATAAGCATGTTTGAGTCATATCCAGTCCTAGATTTTTGGTTGAAAACTCATGGTTTTACAATCTGTTTGGATCAATTTGCTGATTTATAGTACTAGGTGTAGGAATTTCATTTTTTTTCTTCTTATTTCTTTGCTGTTTTCATCACCTATGTGTTACTTGACACAGCAGGTCTGATGTTTGCTGTTCTAACACCACAAAAGCAGGGGTGGGAATAAGGATCTTTGGATCCCACTATCATCCTTGCCTTTCAAAGTCTTGTTGAGTCATTATGGTCATGTATGTCATAGATCTTTGGTTAAAAGCCCTTGGCTTTAGACTATGTTTGATCATTTTGCTGAAATTATGAATTATACTCATAGGGTCTTTTGAAATCTGTTTTAGTTCAATAGAGTCTTATTCCATGCTTGGTTACAAACACACTAAGTTGTTTGGATTGTTTGCTGAATTATAGGTTTTACTAGTATAGTTCATGTCAATTGGTCACTTTGAACCAATTTTTGGTCAAGTCTTGGTATAGAATGAATTGGAATCAGTCCCCAACTCTTCTTTGTTGTTTTGAGTCTAATTGAGTCTTTTGGGAACTGATTTTCATGAGCTTTCTATCACTTATCCATCAAGTGTGCACAAAAACAAAATAAAACAGATAGTTGGATCCTTGGTATTGCATATAGTGATTTTATAGCCACAATAAGTCTATGATTGCCATGCTTAGCTTAAATAAGCCATCTTATGAAATTGTAAACCATTTCTTTGTTGCAACCTTGATCTTTCATGCATTGAGGACACTGCAACCATCAAGTTTGAGGATGGGAGGATGTCTATTTAAGCACTCATTTAGTTTAGTTGTACAAAACATACACACTTAGACCAAAAGTAACATCAAAGAACAAAGTTCTAAGGTCTTGTGTACAAAAGAGTGTCAATGCACACCAAAGATACCTCTTTAAGAGATGCATAGTAGGAAAATTGTACTATGGAGTGATATAAAAGAGAGATGAGGTAAAAGACAAGCTTTGAAAGGAAAAAGTCAAAGAACCAATTCAATGCCCAAATTTTTTTTGGAATCTGGTTTTGAAATACAAAATGTTGGTTTTAGATTTCATGGGATGGCAGACTTTGTGCATAAAACATGGTTAAGCATAGGTTTATGAAGGGCTATAAGTATCACACCTTGTTAACTTTGGACACAACCTTCTCTTTAAAACACAAAAACATGCATATCTTGGTCACTTGTGAAAAAGCTCATATCTTTTTAGGTTTTTAGGACTTTGAGTCTTTATTTTGTCTTTTTCTCGTTGTTTGGGGACAAACAACAGTTTAAGTTTGAGGATGTGATAGGTGTTATTTACTAACCCCTATTTTGAGTCTTTTAGTTCACTTTTTCACCCATTTTGTTGCCCTTTGAGTCACTTTAGTCATATTATTCTAAGTTTTAGTAGATATTAGTAGTTTAACTTTCTTTAGTCTAAATATGCTTATTTTAGTTACAACTCTAGTACTTATGTAGTGAAATTACAGTTTTTGCAGAAAATGGCCCAGTACTACAGGATGCTATAGGAGTGCTGTAGCAGTGCGCAGTATTGTTGACAGCGGATTTTTGGACTCCTACTCATTTGGGCCGGGCTTCTAGGGACTATTTTGGGCTGATGGAGGGCAGCAGCCACATTTTGAGGGCCAAAGCCCATTTCTCTTTTGATGACATCATATGTAATTACAAACTTGGTCCCTAAGTCACTAAGTATTATAAATAGTAGGTTTAATGTAGTTTGTATTCACCAACTTTTCACTACTTTTCTCTTGTTTCGTGTTCTATAGTCGTAAGTAAGTTGTTGGCAAGTTAAGTGGTGCTTAGAATCATCCCGATTGTTAAGCATTAGTTCACTTGTTCTAAGTTACGTTTCTAGTATTAATACCAATTCCGAAGTATTTTAGTACATCTCGTGTTCAAGTTTTCACTTATATCTCTCAAAGTGCATTATTTCATCATTGTACGTGTTTTTAAGTCTTACAAATTCTCAAGGTTTGATTTTTCTCACTCACGATACTTCATCTTTGTTCAAAACGGTTCTCGAATTTAATCATCAAGATTTTCCGGTTACGTCAAATTTGAAAGTCTTTCATCTTTCGTAAATTTGAAAGTCTTTCGTCTTTTCAAACAAGCTTACTTTAATCATCGGTTGGTTACTAAGTTCCTATTTCACAAGTGTCCATCTCGAAACTTGCATTGCAAGTAACAAATTTGAAAGCTTCCGTTGCAAGTTACCAAATCTAGCTTTTGTACCACTTTTGTACTTTTTTGTACCTTTAAGTACTTTTTAGTACTTTTTGAAGAACTTTTCATCTTAAGTAGCTTTCATTCCAAGTTACTAAATCGTGAGCCATTTTCATACTGATATTTACTGTTATATTGAGATTACTTGCACCCTGTTTCCTCCAGATTAGATTTATTTCTAATAGTGAAGAACGTATTGTGTGATAATCAGCAAAGTATCATTTTTCTTCCAAGCAAAGCTATTTTCTTGAACTGTTATAAATCTGTTTACTACTGTTATTTATATAACTGCTAACTCATAATTATTTTCACTCTGTTTCTCTCATCGAAGAGAACGTATTGTGTGATAATTATCAGTTTTCTCTACCGTGCATTCAATTATTTAACTGGTCAATTTTCCAGTGTTTATTATTCTGCAAATTTACATTTCAGTTATTTACTTTATTGCAGTTTACTGGTCATTCTTCCAGTATTTATTTTCCCGCACTTCTACTGGTCACCTTTCCAGTATTTACTTTCCTGCTCTCTTACTGGTCAACATCCAGTATTTATTTTTCAGTTATTTACATTACAGCAATTTACCTGTTTTTATTTTCTCGGGGTTATCTACACTCTGTTTCTCATATGAAGAGAACGTATTGTGTAATAACTACCAGTTTATTTTATTTCAGCAATTTAATTACTCGCAATTTAATTTACAGCAACTCTACTGGTCATAATCCAGTGTTTACTTTCTAGTGCTTGCTTTACTGTTGTAATCTAACTGTTTATTGCAGGTGTTTGACACTTCATTGAAGATTGTACCTAGTTGATTGACGCCCAACTTAGTACATGAAAGTGCACTAGCTCTTAGAGTTAGGATTTGTGTTAAACATCCGTAATAGACGTGAGAAGGCTAAAAGTAGCTTTAGTACTTAATTGTGCTATACTCATCTAGTGAGATTGGTAACACTGTGTTGTGCTAGGATTCGTGACTAATATATCACCTCTGAATGCACGTTGACCTGTGTGTACTCTTAGGAGGCCGGTCAAACCAGTAGTTGGACCTTCAGTAGAATTATTGCTAGATCACCTGTGTTTCATCAGATCCTTGCACCCTGTGCTTCTTGCTCTGATAGCTTTTACAACCAATCATTCACCATTTGCTTAAACAGCATCGGTCAAAATCCTCGAATTCGCCATCTGAAATCATCTTTTACGAACTGGACTTTACTGAAAAGACTTTTGCACAAAACCTTCCCTGAGGATCGATATCTGGTATTTACTTACCATTATTACTTGTTACGGGACGACAGTAGTTCAAGGTGTATACTTGCGCCTGGTTCTATTTCTAGTTGAATCTCACAGTTCACGGTCGTTTCTGTTTTCCTTGCTCTTGGGCAGGGAAAACTGCCTATCAAGTTTTTGGCGCCGTTGCCGGGGAAGGTAGCTAAGAGTTCTTTTCTGTTTTAAGTAAAGCTTTTAAAATTTGATTTTTCTACCACCTTTTTGAAACAGAGGCGTATGCCAAGAAAAGTGCGCGGGGAATTTTTCGATTTAGATCCAGAGATTGAAAGAACTCTCCGTTGGCAAAGAAAAGTACAAAAAGAACTTTTAAGAATACTAATGGCTGACCAAGAACACCCTCCCTCTGATGAGGAAGATTATAGTGATGAGGAGGAACTTTACCAAGAGCAGGATATCATCCAACTAGCTAACTCTAAAGATGGCGGGATTATGGATTATGCCGTTCCTGTTTTGAGGCAACTCCATTCAGGAATACTTAAACCAAAAATCAAAGCCGCCCATTTTGCTCTTAAACCACTGATGTTTTCTATGCTACAAACTAATGGCCAGTTTGGTGGTACTGCACTTGAGGATCCTCACTCTCATCTAAAATCTTTTATGCAAATATCAGACTCTTTCCGTATACCAGGAGTCTCTTCAAGTGCCCTGAGGTTATCTCTTTTTCCATTTTCACTCAGGGAAAGAGCCAGAGCCTGGTACGATTCACTCGAACCAGATTCTATAACCTCATGGACCCAAATGGCAGAAACGTTTTTGAAAAAGTACTTCCCACCCACCAGGAATGCTAAGTCCCGACTTGATATTTCCACTTTTAAACAATGGGATGACGAGGCAGTTCCTGATGCATGGGAAAGGTACAAAGAGCTTTTGAGAAAATGCCCTCACCATGGCATTCCGTACTACATACAACTAGAAACCTTTTACAATGGTCTAACCCCACTGCTAAAGGAATGCTAGATGCTACGACAGGCGGAGCTTTCACAGGAGTTACATATAATGAAGGATTCAAAATCCTAGAAAAGATATCCAACAACAGCGGACATTGGGCTGACCCACGGGGAATCCCACCAAAAAGAAATGCTGCTAATGTTCAGGATACAGATGCCTACTCAGCTTTGGCTGAGCAAGTTTCCAATATGGTTGAAATGATGAAAAATCTGTCCAACCCTAATGGAAATGAAAGGGCACCTAAAAAGCAAGTTCGCTTTGTCACTTGTTCATACTGTCAAGAGAACCATTCATTTGAGGACTGTCCTGGAAACCCAGAGAGTGTCAATTATGTTAATCATAACAATTACACACAGACCACTAGGGCCTTCTCTCCCACTTACAATTCTAAGTGGAGAGATCACCCTAATTTGGGATGGCATAGTCCAGCACTTAATCCACCAATGCAAAAACCCCATGGACAGACCAATCATCCGAGTCAGAATAATAACCACCACCAACAACAGAGACATGTTCATTTTCAAAACCAGAACCATCAGTCTTCTTCTTCATCTTCTCACCATAGGCAAAACAATCAAAATGATGCCCCTCCTACCTTGGAGGCAATGCTGAAAGGGTTCATGGCCCAAACACAGGCATCAATCAAAAATTTGGAAAACCAGGTTGGCCAGATTGCTCAGGAGATTAAGAAAAGACCTGATGGGACTCTACCCAGTGATACTGAGACCCCTCAAAGACCTGGGAAGGAACAAGTCAAAGTTATTACCTTGAGGAGTGGTAAGACTTTAATAGAAAACAATCAGGTGAAATCACACACACCACCTGAGAAAAAAGATAAAGAAAAAGAAAAGACAAAAACAGAGCCCGAAAAGAAAAAGGTAGAACCTGAAAAGACCTTTGCATCATCATCTTCTACTGATATTCCACAATCTTCTAAAGAGAGCAACAAAAGACCTCTGACCCATGCACCACTTCATGAAAAGTCAGACCTTCCACTGTTATTCCCAGATGAACCTAAGAAGGTACAGAAGAGAGACAAGACCCTTGTTAGTGATGTGTCACAATCTGGTGGCAGTCCTAAGATTCATTCCATACCAAGCAGGCTAGATACAATCCCTGAAAAAGAACCTGTCATACAACAAGTAGTAGAGTATGATGCTCTACCTACTCCACCACCTGCCCCTGAAAAGACTACTACTTCTGCTTCAGTCGGTCGTTATATTCCTTATCCCGAAAGGTTGAGGAATCAAAAAGAAGAACAACAGTTTAAAAAATTTCTGGATGTTTTCAAACAACTTCACATAAACATACCTTTGGTTGAGGCTATTGAGCAAATGCCAAGTTATGCGAAGTTTCTTAAAGACATCTTGAACAAAAAGAAGAAACTGACTGAATATGAAACAGTAGCTCTGACTAAGGAGTGCAGTGCCTTGATTGCCAACAAAATCCCACCATAGATGAAAGATCCGGGATGTTTTACCATACCTTGTTGTATAGGTGGAAAGAATGTAGGGAAAGCCTTGTGTGACCTAGGTGCTAGTATTAACCTGATGCCTCTATCTATTTTCAAATCCTTAGGCATAGGTGAAGCTAGACCTACCACAGTGACTCTGTCTTTAGCTGATAAGACCATAGCCTACCCTGAAGGAAAAATTGAGGATGTCTTGGTCCAGGTTGATAAGTTCATCTTTCCAGCTGATTTTATCATCTTAGACTTTGAGGCTGACAATGAAGTTCCCCTCCTTCTAGGTAGACCCTTTTTAGCAACTGGTAGAACCTTGATAGATGTCCAGAAAGGAGAATTGACCATGAGAGTCCACGACCAAGAGGTTACCTTTAATGTATTCAATTCTCTCAAGTACCCTGATGACAGAGAGGATTGTTCTACTTTAAGTGTGATTGAAACCTGGTGTGAGAATGGATGTAGAAGGGGAATGTTGGGAATAGATGAGTCTGATAGTGAGAGTGATGAGGAGGACTGTGAGAAGATAGTGATGCCTAAGGAAGTTCTTGCCTTTGAGACTTTAGAAGCTGAGGATAGGAAGACCCTTGTCCCATCCTCAGATGTTGCCCCAGACCTGGAACTGAAACAACTTCCCTCACATCTGAAGTATGCCTTTTTAGGAGACTCAGGGAAGTTGCCAGTCATAATTTCATCATCATTAGAATCTGATCAGGAGGAAAAGTTGGTCCAAATGTTGAAACAACACAAGAAAGCCATTGCTTGGACCATTGCTGACATCAAGGGCATAAGCCCTACCATTTGTCAACATAAGATCATTCTTGAAAACAAAAATTTCACCTCAGTTGAGCCTCAAAGGAGACTCAATCCTGTGATGAAAGAAGTAGTTAAAAAGGAGATTTTAAAATGGCTTGATGCTGGTATAATTTACCCAATTGCAAGTAGCACCTGTGTCAGTCCAGTTCAATGTGTACCCAAGAAGGGTGGAGTTACTGTTGTACCAAATGAGAAAAATGAACTTATACCTACCAGAGTAGTGTCAGGTTGGAGGATATGCATGGACTATAGGAGACTTAACAAAGTCACTCAATAAGACCATTTTCCTCTACCCTTTGTAGACCAAATGTTAGATAGACTGGCAGGAAAAGAGTTTTATTGTTTCTTAGATGGCTACTCCGGTTACAATCAAATAGCCATTGCACCAGATGACCAGGAAAAGACCACTTTCACATGTCCCTATGGAACCTTTGCATTTAGAAGGATGCCCTTTGGATTATGTAATGCCCCAGCCACTTTCCAGAGATGTATGATGTCCATTTTCTCTGATATGCTAGAAAACTCCATGGAAATCTTCATGGATGATTTTTCTGTATACGGGACATCATATGATGAATGTTTACAAAATCTTGAAAAATGTCTGGAAAGGTGTGAAAAGACTGATTTAGTCTTGAACTGGGAGAAATGCCACTTCATGGTTGAAGAAGGCATAGTTCTAGGACATCTCATATCCAAAAGAGGTATTGAGGTTGACAAGGCCAAATTGGAAGTAATTTCCAAATTGCCTGAGCCAATCACTGTCAAGGGAGTCAGAAGTTTCCTAGGGCATGCAGGGTTTTATCGGAGATTCATAAAAGACTTTTCAAAAATCTCAAAACCCTTGTGTGTACTACTTCAGCATGACCAAGCTTTTGATTTTAATGAAGAGTGTAAAAAGGCTTTCAAAACTCTGAAAGAAGCTTTGGTCACTGCTCCAATAGTAACCACACCTGACTGGTCACAACCCTTTGAAATTATGTGTGATGCCAGTGACTGGGCAGTCGGTGCTGTTTTAGGCCAGAAAAAGGGAAAAATCTTTCACTCTATATACTATGCTAGTAAGACACTCAATGATGCTCAACTCAATTACACCACTCCTGAAAAGGAATTGTTAGCTGTGGTTTTTGCTTTTGAAAAATTCAGAGCATACTTGATGGGTGCCAAAGTTATTGTACATACTGATCATGCAGCCATTAAGTATCTCATCTCTAAAAAAGATGCAAAACCTAGGCTAATAAGGTGGGTCTTGTTGCTTCAAGAGTTTGATTTGGAGATCATTGACAGAAAGGGTGTAAATAACCAAGTGGCTGATCACTTGTCTAGATTAGAAAAGCCAAAAGAAACTGAACAAAGGAGTGAGATCTGTGAAGTATTTCCAGATGAGAGGATATTAGCTGTGAACCATTTTTCTGTACCTTGGTTTGCAGACATTGTAAATTACTTAGCTTGTGAGATTATTCCTAAGGAATTTAACAAATACCAAAGGAAAAAGCTCATTTATGATTGTAAAAAGTATTTGTGGGATGATCCTTATTTGTTTAAAATCTGTGCAGATCAAATAATCAGAAGGTGCATTCCAAAGGAAGAGGTGACATCAATCATACATCACTGCCATTCAGGACCTTGTGGAGGTCATTTTGGAGGACAAAGGACAGCATCCAAGATTCTGCAATCTGGATTTTACTGGCCTTCCTTACACAGAGACTGTCATGACTTTGTAAAAAGATGTGACGAGTGTCAAAGGAGTGGAAACATATCTCGGAGGAATGAAATGCCCCTCAATGGAATTCTAGAAATAGAACTCTTTGATGTGTGGGGCATTGACTTCATGGGACCCTTTCCAATCTCCAACAATTGTTCCTACATACTGGTGGCTGTAGACTATGTGTCTAAATGGGTGGAAGCTATGGCTTGCCACTCTAATGATGCTAAGACTGTTGTCAAATTCCTACACAAGCACATATTCACTAGATTTGGTACACCACGTGCCTTGATCAGTGATGAAGGCACACATTTCATAAATAACCTGCTTGAGGAATTGTTAAGTAAATACAACATTCAGCACAGGGTGGCCACTGCTTACCACCCTCAAACCAATGGTTTGGCTGAATTGTCAAATAGGGAGATCAAAGGCATTTTGGCCAAAGTAGTCAAACCACACCGAAAGGACTGGGCCTCCAAATTGGATGATGCCCTGTGGGCCTATCGGACTGCTTACAAAACCCCTATAGGAATGTCCCCATTCAGGTTAGTCTTTGGAAAGGCCTGTCATTTACCTGTTGAGTTAGAACACAAGGCCTACTGGGCCATCAAAGAGCTTAACATGTGTTTGGATGAAGCTGGTAAAAAGAGAACTTTAAAATTGTGTGAAATGGAAGAGCATAGGAATGCATCCTATGAAAATGCCAAATTATACAAAGAAAACACAAAAAAATGGCATGATCAAAGGATCCTTCCTAAAGAACTCATTGAGGGCCAGAAAGCCTTGCTATTTAATTCGAAAGTGAAACTTTTCCCTGGAAAATTTAACTCTAGATGGACCGGGCCCTTCACAATTGCAAAAGTATATCCTTACGGGGTAGTTGACCTCATTGACCCGGATAGAGGTACCACTTTTAAGGTCAATGGGCAGAGGGTAAAGCCTTTTCTTGAACCAGCTGAAATCCAACATCAACCAGAAATGGTTGTTGGCTCTGATCATGATCAACTCTGATTATCGGGTCTGAAAACCCAAACACTGTGTACATATTAGGATAGGATAATTTTTTTTTATGCAAATTTTCTTTTTATATATATTTGTTATATTTTAGGATTAAAATTTCAGTTTCTATTATTTTAGTTGAAAAATCACAAAAGAAAGAGATTCTTTTTAGGCTTTAATAAAAGAAATTCTTTTGGTCTACACTCACAATTTGAATTAATATAGTTTATTTGTGTGTAGGCCCGTTTTAAATAAAAAGACCCACGGATGGGATTTTTAAGACCAAACCCGTTACCCCCTTCTTCCAAGTGTCCTCTATGACGTCATCATCATCATCAGCCTACTTCATAGCTTCCGTCTCCCAAGAGAGCATCTTCATCATCGCCGGTACACCGAGAAACAAAGAAGTCGGCTATTTGATCTTCAATTGTACAAGTGAAGAGACATCCTTATCAGCACTACCCTCTCCAATAACAAACCAAGTACACTGCTCCCTTGTACCTTCATCAGACTACCACCCAAAAACCACCCAAACCGCCGGAAACCACCATACCAAACCACCCCTGAAACTTACCCACCAAGTTTCATCTCCCAAAACCACCATCTAATACCCCCTTCTCTATCCCTATTTATCTTACCCATTACACCTGCTGATTTCCCCCAGATGGCTCCGAAAAACCCTAAGGGAAAACAGAGCAAAGCAAGCTCCGGCGAACCTTCTGAAACTCCGACCAAACCTATACCTACCACCAAAGTCCCATTTGCTGAACCTACACCACCACCGAAACCTCCTAAACAACCCTCTACAATCACCGAACCCCCACCACAGCCACCGAAAAAGAAGAAGGGAAAACCCCCAAAACCCCACCCCTTACCTTTTAACCGGCGGCGATTTACTCGGAATAGCGAGAAGATGAAGACGGTGGAGATGACGGAGAGTGAGGGGTCTGCGATTGAACTCTCCGACAACTCCGATGCGGGCAATCCGGAATCCACCGATGTCATAGGCGAGGGAGGACCATCACAGGTACACCCGGAGCATGTATCGACCTCCTCTTTAGATACTCTGGCCACCGCAGCGGAAGCAATGGAGACACACCGAATTCCGGCATTCACGATATCAGGCCTCACAAGATCGACTCTCTCTGTAAGTGCGAAAACCCCTCCACTAGAAAACCCCTCTGTTTTGGCATCCTCTAGCCATAAGATTGATGTGGCTACGATTGCTACGATCAACACTCCTAGCCAGCGCATGAAGATAACCGATAAGGGTTTGCCATCGTCCTCTCGAGAAACCTCTGTTTTCGGACATGGTAGAACCTCATACGCGACTTGGCCTCTCCCAAGATATTTGGAATATGTTGGCAACCAAGACCAACCGCCACCACAACCAGACTCTACCACCATCCCATCCTTTACCACACCTCATTATGTCTCAAGCACCCTCCCTCAATACACCAGCACCACCCTACCACAACCAACCACCACTCAAACCATCCAACCACCTCCCCTTAACTCACCATCCAAAAAACCAAATAAACCCAAAAATCCTTTCTTTTTCTTAGCCCGTCACCCTTTTAGAGAACCTGATGCATCAACCTCCACACCCACTCCTAGACTAGAAATTAGGCTACCCAAACCCACCAATGAACCTTTTGTCATGTTCCCAAACCTTGATCAAAACCTAAAACCTTTACCAAACACCCAAAACCGAAACCAAACGGAGGAGGTTGATCAGAGGACACCAATGGAAGACAGAGACCAAGTTGGTGAAGATCCTGATTTTGAGATCTTGGGAGAGGGATATGAGCATGATATGGAGGCTGGCTTGCAAGATGAGGAAGAGGCTGAACCTTCTGTTGTGCCTCCCAAAAAGAGAAAGACCACCACTACTGGTAAAAAGGGTACAACCACTGAGGCTCCTCATGAACAAAGGGTGAAGACTAGAAGACTAACCAGGGCTGAAAAGGGGAAGGGTGTGGACGACACTGGTCCTGAACAGAAAACAAAGAAAAGGGCTAGGCTGGCTGATCTCAATGCTGAGGAAACTGAGCTAAGGGAGGAGGGACATGAGCCACAAGGCTCAAAACAGGGCAGGAAGCAAAAGGTCACTTACAGACCTTTAAGTAAAAGTGCAGGTTACCCTTTTTCCACTCTCTCTGATTTTGACTTATTAAGTAGTGAGGAAGCCAGAGAATTGTATCCTATTTATGCCAAGAAAGAAGTCATCACCCCAAAAGGTTTTCAAAAGGAGGTCATCAACAACAATCCTACTGTCAAGGAAGTTGTTGATGCCTTCCAATGGGGTAGAGTTTGTGCTATTCCTCCTAAGTTTAACATAGGATGGATTAGGATGTTCTTTAATGAACTAGCTGTGACTGAAGGCTACACGCTTACTGTAAGGGGGGTTACTGTGGATTTCTCACCAGAAGCATTCAATGCTTTACTTGGCTTGACACCCCCTGATGAATCTGCCCTAGATGCTCTCACTGACCACTGCTCTCCTGAGCAGTTTAGCATCATTTTGGACACCATAGCTATACCAGGGGCTAAGTGGGGAAAATCTGGGAGTAGTAGGATTTTGGAAGGGAAGTTTGTAAAACCAGAAGCAAACATCTGGTTCTACTTCATGAGAAACACCCTCCATCCCACCTCTCATGACACTAACCTGTGTTTAGAGAGGATCTTCCTGTTATACTGCATCTTGGAGAAGAAGCCTTTGAATGTAGGGAAATTGATTGCCACTAGCATTAAGGGGTGTATAGAGAGGGGATATGGAAGAATGATCTATCCGGGGTACATCCATGATCTTCTAAAGGCTGCTAGGGTACCAATCCTTGAATCTGATCCATACACGGCCGAAAAGTTGGTTATCAATCAAAGCACCTTTAATAGGCTTTCAAAAATCTCTAAAAAGCTACCTGCAGGTTCAAGTTCAACTCCTTTAGATGCTTTAAAATCTGCCCTGCTGGATTCAATAAAGGAAAACACCAAGAAGATCATCAAGTGCTTAAAGAGAAAGAACAAGAAGAGGAAGCAACAGATCAAGGCTCTTGAGAAGCAAGTCAAGGTTCTCACAAAGGATCACAAGAAGAAACAAAGAGAGGCTGAGCTAAAGAAAGCATGGGAGATGGGCCAGTCTAGCAAACCCTTCAAGATGCCTTCCAAATCACAAGCTGTTGTGGATTCATCTTCATCTTCACCTACTCAGTCTGAGTAGGACAGGTTCTGCCATCATCACCCCTCTTTATTGTATTAAATTGTACATATGCATGATTAGTTAGATTAAATGCTTTTTAGTATAATGTTTGGTTCTGTTTTGGTGTTTGTATGCCACTGTTTTGCACACACAGGTTCACACAGATGGGGGCAATCCCTCCATCCCTTATTTTGGGTCAAAATTGATTCACATGATAGATGCAATCCATCTATAGGTATTTTTGTGCATTTGGATGCTCCCAAAACAGGGGCAGTCCCTCTGTTTTCTGCATAAAGGGGGAAGTGGTGCACCACCTTTAGAGGCAGAACCTCTGTTGTTTTTATGATGGTTGATAAACCAAAACAGGGGCAATCCCCCTCTCTTTTCTGTTTAGAGTCAACCTTGGTGCACCATTGAAAGAGGCATTCCCTCTTTCTTGTTCTAATTTTACCTTCTCTTAAACCTGGGTGAACTGTGTGAATGCTAGCAGTGGCTTAATACAACCTGTTTTGGGATTTTGCTATTTTTAGCATAGCTTTGATAAGTACAACCTGTTTTCTTTCTTTGCTGATTTGAGCACTTGTATGCCACTTTGGCACCATATGCATGCTCTTTGCTGATTTTAGGATAGATAGGTAAAGTAACTAGTTTTTGCTTTATTTCTTTGCTGTTTTCACCACCTGCTGTGTCAATTGACACAGCAGCCTTGGTATTTGCTGTTTTGATAGTACAAGAACAGAGGAACAGGTGAGGATCCTTGGATCCCACCATACTCTTGGTTGTTATAAGCATGTTTGAGTCATATCCAGTCCTAGATTTTTGGTTGAAAACTCATGGTTTTACAATCTGTTTGGATCAATTTGCTGATTTATAGTACTAGGTGTAGGAATTTCATTTTTTTTCTTCTTATTTCTTTGCTGTTTTCATCACCTATGTGTTACTTGACACAGCAGGTCTGATGTTTGCTGTTCTAACACCACAAAAGCAGGGGTGGGAATAAGGATCTTTGGATCCCACTATCATCCTTGCCTTTCAAAGTCTTGTTGAGTCATTATGGTCATGTATGTCATAGATCTTTGGTTAAAAGCCCTTGGCTTTAGACTATGTTTGATCATTTTGCTGAAATTATGAATTATACTCATAGGGTCTTTTGAAATCTGTTTTAGTTCAATAGAGTCTTATTCCATGCTTGGTTACAAACACACTAAGTTGTTTGGATTGTTTGCTGAATTATAGGTTTTACTAGTATAGTTCATGTCAATTGGTCACTTTGAACCAATTTTTGGTCAAGTCTTGGTATAGAATGAATTGGAATCAGTCCCCAACTCTTCTTTGTTGTTTTGAGTCTAATTGAGTCTTTTGGGAACTGATTTTCATGAGCTTTCTATCACTTATCCATCAAGTGTGCACAAAAACAAAATAAAACAGATAGTTGGATCCTTGGTATTGCATATAGTGATTTTATAGCCACAATAAGTCTATGATTGCCATGCTTAGCTTAAATAAGCCATCTTATGAAATTGTAAACCATTTCTTTGTTGCAACCTTGATCTTTCATGCATTGAGGACACTGCAACCATCAAGTTTGAGGATGGGAGGATGTCTATTTAAGCACTCATTTAGTTTAGTTGTACAAAACATACACACTTAGACCAAAAGTAACATCAAAGAACAAAGTTCTAAGGTCTTGTGTACAAAAGAGTGTCAATGCACACCAAAGATACCTCTTTAAGAGATGCATAGTAGGAAAATTGTACTATGGAGTGATATAAAAGAGAGATGAGGTAAAAGACAAGCTTTGAAAGGAAAAAGTCAAAGAACCAATTCAATGCCCAAATTTTTTTTGGAATCTGGTTTTGAAATACAAAATGTTGGTTTTAGATTTCATGGGATGGCAGACTTTGTGCATAAAACATGGTTAAGCATAGGTTTATGAAGGGCTATAAGTATCACACCTTGTTAACTTTGGACACAACCTTCTCTTTAAAACACAAAAACATGCATATCTTGGTCACTTGTGAAAAAGCTCATATCTTTTTAGGTTTTTAGGACTTTGAGTCTTTATTTTGTCTTTTTCTCGTTGTTTGGGGACAAACAACAGTTTAAGTTTGAGGATGTGATAGGTGTTATTTACTAACCCCTATTTTGAGTCTTTTAGTTCACTTTTTCACCCATTTTGTTGCCCTTTGAGTCACTTTAGTCATATTATTCTAAGTTTTAGTAGATATTAGTAGTTTAACTTTCTTTAGTCTAAATATGCTTATTTTAGTTACAACTCTAGTACTTATGTAGTGAAATTACAGTTTTTGCAGAAAATGGCCCAGTACTACAGGATGCTATAGGAGTGCTGTAGCAGTGCGCAGTATTGTTGACAGCGGATTTTTGGACTCCTACTCATTTGGGCCGGGCTTCTAGGGACTATTTTGGGCTGATGGAGGCAGCAGCCACATTTTGAGGGCCAAAGCCCATTTCTCTTTTGATGACATCATATGTAATTACAAACTTGGTCCCTAAGTCACTAAGTATTATAAATAGTAGGTTTAATGTAGTTTGTATTCACCAACTTTTCACTACTTTTCTCTTGTTTCGTGTTCTATAGTCGTAAGTAAGTTGTTGGCAAGTTAAGTGGTGCTTAGAATCATCCCGATTGTTAAGCATTAGTTCACTTGTTCTAAGTTACGTTTCTAGTATTAATACCAATTCCGAAGTATTTTAGTACATCTCGTGTTCAAGTTTTCACTTATATCTCTCAAAGTGCATTATTTCATCATTGTACGTGTTTTTAAGTCTTACAAATTCTCAAGGTTTGATTTTTCTCACTCACGATACTTCATCTTTGTTCAAAACGGTTCTCGAATTTAATCATCAAGATTTTTCGGTTACGTCAAATTTGAAAGTCTTTCATCTTTCGTAAATTTGAAAGTCTTTCGTCTTTTCAAACAAGCTTACTTTAATCATCGGTTGGTTACTAAGTTCCTATTTCACAAGTGTCCATCTCGAAACTTGCATTGCAAGTAACAAATTTGAAAGCTTCCGTTGCAAGTTACCAAATCTAGCTTTTGTACCACTTTTGTACTTTTTTGTACCTTTAAGTACTTTTTAGTACTTTTTGAAGAACTTTTCATCTTAAGTAGCTTTCATTCCAAGTTACTAAATCGTGAGCCATTTTCATACTGATATTTACTGTTATATTGAGATTACTTGCACCCTGTTTCCTCCAGATTAGATTTATTTCTAATAGTGAAGAACGTATTGTGTGATAATCAGCAAAGTATCATTTTTCTTCCAAGCAAAGCTATTTTCTTGAACTGTTATAAATCTGTTTACTACTGTTATTTATATAACTGCTAACTCATAATTATTTTCACTCTGTTTCTCTCATCGAAGAGAACGTATTGTGTGATAATTATCAGTTTTCTCTACCGTGCATTCAATTATTTAACTGGTCAATTTTCCAGTGTTTATTATTCTGCAAATTTACATTTCAGTTATTTACTTTATTGCAGTTTACTGGTCATTCTTCCAGTATTTATTTTCCCGCACTTCTACTGGTCACCTTTCCAGTATTTACTTTCCTGCTCTCTTACTGGTCAACATCCAGTATTTATTTTTCAGTTATTTACATTACAGCAATTTACCTGTTTTTATTTTCTCGGGGTTATCTACACTCTGTTTCTCTCATTGAAGAGAACGTATTGTGTAATAACTACCAGTTTATTTTATTTCAGCAATTTAATTACTCGCAATTTAATTTACAGCAACTCTACTGGTCATAATCCAGTGTTTACTTTCTAGTGCTTGCTTTACTGTTGTAATCTAACTGTTTATTGCAGGTGTTTGACACTTCATTGAAGATTGTACCTAGTTGATTGACGCCCAACTTAGTACATGAAAGTGCACTAGCTCTTAGAGTTAGGATTTGTGTTAAACATCCGTAATAGACGTGAGAAGGCTAAAAGTAGCTTTAGTACTTAATTGTGCTATACTCATCTAGTGAGATTGGTAACACTGTGTTGTGCTAGGATTCGTGACTAATATATCACCTCTGAATGCACGTTGACCTGTGTGTACTCTTAGGAGGCCGGTCAAACCAGTAGTTGGACCTTCAGTAGAATTATTGCTAGATCACCTGTGTTTCATCAGATCCTTGCACCCTGTGCTTCTTGCTCTGATAGCTTTTACAACCAATCATTCACCATTTGCTTAAACAGCATCGGTCAAAATCCTCGAATTCGCCATCTGAAATCATCTTTTACGAACTGGACTTTACTGAAAAGACTTTTGCACAAAACCTTCCCTAAGGATCGATATCTGGTATTTACTTACCATTATTACTTGTTACGGGACGACAGTAGTTCAAGGTGTATACTTGCGCCTGGTTCTATTTCTAGTTGAATCTCACAGTTCACGGTCGTTTCTGTTTTCCTTGCTCTTGGGCAGGGAAAACTGCCTATCAGGTACACTAACTCTTCCTGAGTCATCTTGTACCCCAGACGTGATAAACATTTAAAAAGCCTTCTCATTTCAATAAGATGGTTTTTAACTGACTGACCCTTCTGCAGCTTCAGGGAGAGAATCTCTTGCATGATCAAAAGCTTGCCCGTGTGCTTGTAGAAACCTAACTGGTTTTCTACATTCCTTACGACCTCGTGACAGAATTTCACTCTTAAGTCTCCCGTGAACTCGGGTGACATAGAGAAAACTAGAATGGACATTACATCCGACTCATCTGCCATGAATCTGAAATATTCAGCAAATTCCTCTTCTGGGGCATTGCTTTTGGGTCGTGACATGGGCTTATTGATCACATAAAGCTTACCCTGGGCACTCAAAACATTCTGTAAGTGCAACTTCCAAACTGGAAAGTTCTGGCCCGTAAGCTTCCACTTGCCCGTAATAAGGCGAAGTGATTCCTCAGGTGAATATAACGGAATGCTAATTGGAGACATCTACAGAAGAATATAAATTCCAATTTAGTTTATAATTATATGATTCTAATAAATTATTACCCTTAAAATAAATTTATTAGACTAGAATCCATATTTCTCATGTGTCGGGAAGCATGTGATCATGTCAAACCGACTCATGCGATCTATGGTAGGTAAAACTATACCAATCGTATTCCTATCTGAAAATACGACTTCTAGATCGTCGGGACATCGGATATTAATAATCCGTGCATATTTAGTCCCTCTAGTGCATTTTGGCCTGGTACCACCCAGTGAATAAATAATTACCAAAATAGATTGCACCACCCGGGACCTGGACAAACTCTGGCCGGTACCACCCGGAGATAATTCGCAGAGTTTTATCACCTTCCAGTTTCGGTTTGAACACGGGCGTTCATAGTGTGAGCACTTACAACGCCCTATGTACCTTACACCGGAAGTTCCCCTAAAGTGGGTTGCACTTACTAATCTATGATTTTAACAAGGGTCTAAATTGCCAGTTTCCTTTTTCCCAAAAATTTTTGAAAAAAAAAAACTGGATCCAAACACTAACTGTATTTGTATCCTTTTAATTTTTAAACAATCCGTTCAAAAAGGGCAATTTATATTTAATAATAATTACGTAAAACAACCACGCAATTTAAAATATAAAAAGCACAGTCATAGCCTAAACCCTTAAACTAATGTTGTTTTGTGAGCCAACACAAAACAACGGTCTCAACCCTAAGTGACAAAAGTCTTCATCTTCTGGCACTCCCACTGGCTCCGAGATCCATGGCCGTCGTCTTGTCTCCGTCTCGATGTAATCAGAATTAACTATTACAAATGGGTTTTAAATGGCACGCAGGCCTCCCAACTAGTCTAACAGAATAATTAAAATTACAAAAAGGGTTGTAAATGGCACGCAGGCCTCCCAATTTTTCTAAAATGGATAAATAAAATAAAACCATAACCACGGGTCTAAAAAGGTTTGGCTATGACTCTATATAATTAAATAACTGAACGCAATTAGATAATTATAAAACTAACATTTAATTTTGGAAATTTAAAATTAAATTAATCCATGAACCGTTTTAACCTATCTGGTAAAAACGATTTTTAATTCTAGACCTTATCTGAAAAACGAATCTCGCACGGGACCCGTTTACTACACTTATCGAAAAACATATTGGTTACGATTTCGTTAATCAATCGATCAACTAATCGCGACCATCAAACAATGGTTTGTTTCCACCGGCGAGGACGACGACGAACGTCACCATCGCCGCCCAACGAGAACAACTGGCAACAGCCGACGCCACCAACCGGCAGCCGTCGACCGCCGCCGTGGCTGTCGATCTCGATCGCGACGACGACAGTAGCGATCGCCGCCATCGCCGCCGCTTAATCCGGCGAAATTAAAACCACGCCTCCGCCACCGCTAAACCACCAACGACGGCAGCAGCTTAACGCCACCACCGTCGCCGTGGGTGCGACGACAACAGCAGCTACAGCCACCACCATCGCCGCGGACGCGACGACAGTAGCGGCCACAACCACCACCATCGCCGCTCGGTCGGCTTTCGTGAAAACAACCACCATCGATCGCCACCACCACAATCGGTGGTGTGGCTGTGTCGATCTCAATTAACCACCGTCGCCGCCATCAGCCGCCATCGTCCGACAGCAACCGCTATCGTCCGGTGGTCCCAATCTGGGAATCGCCACCATCACCACAAAACGGTGGTGCGATGGTGGCTATCGACTGCAGCCTACGCCGCGACCACCAATCGGGTGGTGCGGCCGGCGATCACAGCAGCCGTCGCCGCAATCACAGACGGTGGTGCGGCCGGCGTTGCTCTTTTCCGGTGGTTGGTGGTTCGATCGGCTAACTGCCGTCGTTCCACCATGGTTTTTCGATTCGATAGGTTTACGATAAAAAGACATAATTTTATAAAACCTATTTAACCATCAATTAAACAAAACTGATCTGTTAGGTTTAGGAAGTGGCTCTGATACCACTGTTGGGAATCGAGGGATACAAAAACATGCACAGCGGAATAA
The DNA here is from genome assembly GCA_030169165.1 of Centaurea solstitialis. Lineage (NCBI taxonomy): Eukaryota > Viridiplantae > Streptophyta > Magnoliopsida > Asterales > Asteraceae > Centaurea > Centaurea solstitialis. The sequence continues at coordinate 63,122,827 of CM058046.1, read as the reverse complement.
AACCCGATTCCCAATCGAGGATCCAATCTCAAACCATACAGACACAATAAAGGGTGTTTTGGTGGATTACCTTTGCGAATAATAACTCCGAAACGCAAGCAGGGGGTACACTGCTACTGGCACCGGTTGAGAGGGTTGCTAGACCACCATCGAGGATTACCCAAAAACGAATGCGAACCTTCCTCTTACTGGATTTGGCGCCGGTTTTTGGGGAGAGAGAGAGAGAGGTTTTTCTGGGCTTTTAGAACTGAATGAATCAATTAACTGACACCCTTAACCCCTTATTTATATGGACAAACCTAGCAGTGTTTGATTCCATATATAATTCTTGGTAATTATCTCTGAAATAACTTCCATAATTATCCCTTTTAATTAATCTAACTGATTAATTAATTATAAATAATTCAACTAATTATTTATTTTTCTCTCTAAATAATTAATTGACCAATTAATTATTTCCCATAATCCAAACATTCTCACTTTGGTGTGCAGCAGTGTGACCTACTAGTGTCTTATAACATTGGACACGATAACCCTGTTACTGTCTCGCACATAATCCTAACAATGCGAGGCACCGGTGCTGACCCTACCTGAAGGGGTCGACGACATGGTGGTTTATTGTGATGCTTCTTACCAGGGATTGGGTGCCGTGCTAATGCAGCGAGGAAAGGTGATCGCATATGCGTCAATACAGTTGAAGCCCCACGAGGAGAACTACCCGACGCACGACTTGGAGCTGGGAGCAGTGGTTTTCGCTCTTAAGATGTGGAGACATTATTTGTATGGAGTCAAGTGTACGATCTACACGGACCACAAAAGTCTCAGGTACTTGATGGATCAACCCAACTTGAATATGCGGCAGCGGAGGTGGCTCGACGTGATGAAGGACTACGACTGTGAGATACTCTATCACCCAGGTAAAGCCAACGTGGTGGCCGACGCTCTGAGCCGAAATCCAATTAGTGAACCGATTCGTGGGTTGTGCTTGCGCATGACAGTGGTGACTCCTCTGCTGGAGGCTATCGGGAAGGCTCAGGAAGAGGCGGTGTTAGATGCTAATGCAACTCGCGAGCGGGTAGTGGGCGAGATTCCGAAGTTCGACCGTGATAGTCGAGGCTTGCTGAGGCGTTATGGCAGGATATGGGTACCCTACCTGGGTGGTAATCGTCAGATTCTTTTAGAGGAGGCGCACAAATCTAAATTCTCTATTCACCCGGGAGCTACTAAGATGTACAGGGGGCTACGAGAAGATTATTGGTGGCCGTGTATGAAGCGTGATATAGCTAGATATGTGGAAGAGTGTTTGACTTGCCGAAAGGTCAAGGCGGGACACCAGAGACCGCATGGCAAGCTGCAGCCTCTGGAGATCCCCCTCTGGAAATGGGAGCAGATCACTATGGACCTAATTACAAAACTTCCCAAGACGCCGCGTGGGTTTGATGCTATCTGGGTCGTGGTGGATCGATTGACCAAGAGTGCCCACTTCCTACCTATTCAGGAGAGCTCCTCGGCGGAGAAGCTTGCGGAAATCTTTGTTCGAGAGATTGTGAAGCTGCACGGAGTACCAGTGTCTATTGTTTCGGATAGAGACACTCGTTTCACGTCTCGTTTTTGGGGGAGGTTTCAGGAGGAAATGGGTACTAAACTTCACTTCAGTACCGCTTTCCACCCTCAGACAGATGGCCAGAGCGAGCGTACCATTCAGACGCTCGAAGACAGGCTCCGAGCTTGTGTGTTAGATTTCGGAGGCAGCTGGGATAAGTACCTTCCTTTGGCAGAATTTTCCTATAACAACAGCTTTGACGCGAGTATTAAAATGCCGCCTTACGAGATGTTGTATGGTAGGAAGTGTCGAACGCCGATTTGCTGGGGTGAGGTCGGTCACAAAGTTTTGGGGAGTACGAAGTAGTTCTCAAAACGACCGAGATGGTGCAGATGATTAGGGAAAGGTTAGTTACTGCTCAGAGCCGTCAGAAGAGCTATGCGGATAAGCGGCGGTCGGATCTGGAGTTTCAGGCGGGCGATTTTGTGTTGCTGAAAGTTTCACCTTGGAAAGGGGTGATTCGATTCAGGAAGAGAGGCAAGTTGGGGCCTCGTTACATCGGCCCCTACCGAATTTCAGCCCGGGTGGGAAAGGTTGCGTATAGACTGGAGTTACCGGATGAGTTGAGTATGATTCATAACACGTTTCATGTGTCACAATTGCGGAAGTGTATAACGGATGAAACGGCAGTAGTACCTTTAGAGGACATTCAGATTGATGAGAAGCTCAACTACGTCGAGAAACCGATAGCTTTGTTGGAGTGGAAAACGAAGTCTTTACGCAACAAGGAGATCAAGTACGTGAAGGTGCTATGGCAACATCGCAAGGGTTCGGAATGGACGTGGGAACCTGAAGCAGAAATGCGTGCTCATTACCCAGATTTGTTTGATGGAGTTGACTTCGGGGACGAAGTCTGATTCAAGTGGGGGAGAGTTGTAACGCCCCGGTGTTTCAGGTAAAGTCGTTAGTGGTGTATTTATTATTTTATTCTTTCCCGCTGTTAGATATTTTTTTGCTGTTAGAAGTAGAGGGGCTGATTTTGACTTGCTTGAAAAGTCAGGCCCATGACCCATGATTGCATGAATGGGCTTTTTCTTTCCTTATAACCTGACGTAGGGAAGCCTAAGGGTCATTCCATCTTTCCTGGAAAACCCTAGCAGCCTCACCTCTCTCTCTCTCACACCCTCCTCTCTTGTTTTCCGGCGACCAGCAGCAAAGAGGGACCGAAGTCTCTCTTTTCCGATCAATCTCTTTCTCTCCTCAGTCTCTCTCTCTCTCTCGGTATTCATCTCTCTCTCTCTCTCCTTTCTTCTTTTCTCGCCGGCAGCACCAGGATTTGAGGCTGCCGCCTTGACATGGCAGTGATGGTGTTGGGGCTGCTGCCCTGCCGCCCTAATGGTGGTGGTGGTGTTGGTTGTGTGTTTGTGTGTCATGTATGTGTGTTTTGGGATCGCTGGCAGCAGCAGCAAGAAGGCTGCCGCTGCTGTGTGTGTGTATGTGTGTGTGTGTTGTATGTGTGTGTGTGTTTGCTGTGTGTGTGTGTGTGCTGTGTGTGTGTTTGATGATCGCGGGCAACAGCAGCAAGAAGGCTGCCGCTGCTGTGTGCTGTTCCGACCACCAGCAACTTTGGTTGTTGGTGGTGGTTGCCGGAGAGGAACTTCTGAACTTTTATTTGTGTATTTAACCTAGGGTTTTCGGGTTTAGGTCTTTCGGGAGTTCTCGGGTAACTAAGTAGGGTTTGCTGCGTACTAGGACTCGAGGTGAGTTCCTCATCTTGTTATGACGAAGTTATCGGTTTACTTTCTCGCATGATTGTGTTAATTTCATTAGAATTTTCTGTGATGTTTTATGTTATTGAATAACTAAAATCGATGGCTGTTTATGTGGTTTGATACTTGTTAATGGCTATTATGTGTTGTTGTTTGGCTGGCCTAGTCCCGAGACAAGTGTCCTTGGCCCGGATGTCGGGCGCGGAGTGACTTTGTCTAGTCAAGCGTTCATGACTACACTTGGATGTCGAGGTAGAGTGACCTTGAGGTGTCTGGATGTTGGACATTGGACGTGGAGACTCGTGGACCCCTTAGAGGTGCACTTGGTGTATCGGTTAAGGGTCGGGTCTCCGGGCGTGTTATGTGTGGATTGAGATCGTGGTACCTATAATTGGTTAGTAATAAGATGTAGGGATCCACTAAGCATTAGCTTACCCCCCCCCCCCCCCATCTTTCAGATTGTGCAGGTTCTAGTAACGCGGATACCAAGGGCAAGGGCGTGGCAATACAGTGACCTGGGGTCTCGAACTCATTGTTTTGGAATAAACGATTTAATGTGTTTTATCAGTGAATAATTGTGGATTTGAATTTATTTCTTTATCTAAACCCTAGTGATAAACAGTATTTTTTTTTTGCGGTAAAAGTAGTTAAGTTGTTTGGGTTGTTATTGAAATAAATGCGTTTTATTAATTTCTGTTGGTTATAAATTTTAAAAGAGAATTTTTTTTTTTATTTCAAAATTTTGGAACGTTTCAAGTTGGTATCAGAGCTAGGACCGGGCCGATGTGCACAACGGGGCATTGTGTCCGTAAGGGGGGGAGAGTGTTACAGCTCGTCCCACATCGGCTGGTGAGGGGAACGAAGCACTCCTTATAAGGTGTGTTGATACCTCACCTGGTGAGACGCGTTTTGGGTTGTGACCTGGACTGGGCAACTCCAAAGCAAAACCGTGAGGGAGTAGGGGTGACCGGTTAGGGCCCTGTGTCTCCAAAGCGGACAATATCGAACCACGGTCGCCTGGGCTGTTACATCAACACATTTTGTTGGTTAATTATATTGGTATTATAACTTTAATCAAATAATTATATAACTCTACAATTACTATAAAAGAATATTACTATACGTACAATATGCATGAAAAAAAATATGACCTTAGAAATCGGTTAAATTACAAGACTTTCATCGTTGTTAAATTACAAGATTGTCATTGTAGTTAAACTAAAAGACTACGACTTTAGTCCCTGTTGTGTGATATGTATAATGATTTTCGTCCCTGCTCTTTAACAACTGTTTTTTTTTCATCCATGTGGTTTTTCATTCCATTTTCATCTCCACACTCAACTTTAATAAATTAAATGGGTAACTTATCCAAACAATGTTTGATAAATTATAGTAGACCATTGTTTATATTTTGTGTTCTAAATTACATAATTCATATTTTTATTTCTTACTTTATTTATTTTATCAATGGATTTTGCTCTATTGATTAATTATAAACTATTGTAACTTTAATAAAAAAAATAATCATGCGTCCGTGTCCACCTTCATTCATTCACTACATTTAAATGTTATTTATTTTATTATGGTTTTTATTAATTAAAGTTAATAAATAATCAAATATTGATGACTAAATAGACAACTAATAATGTACCCACCGAATACATAACCGAAATAATAAATTTACAAGTTAATCTTTTTCAAAGATTTAGGTTAAAATGTTTTTAAGTTAATATTTATATTTATTCTATCTTACTACTTATGATAATTTCTATCGTAGTTTATAACCCGGTACAATGTCCGGGCTGTTAATACCCGGTTAAAACACATTTTTGGTTGGTAGAGTTTGGTACATTTTAGAAGGTCCTAGAATTTTTTCCATTTTCTGGACGCTTCCTCGAATTTCTCCGGTGGAAGTTTTCCGGTGATCGGAGAAAAAAGAAGAATTTGCCGATTGATGATGATGATGATGAATACAACAACAACAAATCAATCTTCATCTCAATTCACCTACTCCTCCTCCAATCCTCCTCCTTCTTCCTCCTCCTACTTCCCCATGCCCTTCCACCTTCAACAACCAATTCCAATTCCAATTCCATCTGCTACACCACCACCACCTACCATCGCTCCTCCGGTCAATCTTCCGGTTGTTGTTCCTTCCGTTTATCCTACCGCCGTCTACCTGCCTCAATACCAGCAGGTAGTAACCTAATCTAATCTAATTAATCATCGTTCATCTGCTGATTTACATCATTGATTCTGTTATTTTTATTTCATTTTAGAATCAAGTTTGCTTTATGAATATGTTATGTGAATTTCAACATTTTCTATATATATATAACCACCTGTCATTGGAGAAGGTTTTATAATGCTAAATCGTAAATGCTTATGTCCAAATTATATGTTTTGATGCTGTTGTATGTATGTACGTACGTATACATTTGCTAATACAAAATCTGATCTTATTATTATGGTGGTGATGTGAATTGGAACTAGCATAAACTTGTTTAAGGTTCAATTTTACCTTTATTCTTAGAAATAAATTTGTTGAGTTAGGTTAAAGGCAGTTTCTTACATCAATAAACTGAAAGTTAAGGCATTTTCAGCAAATGATTGTTAATAGTAGATGGACATACGGTGGGGGATTTGAGAAGTTTGGGTTATTGAAGGTTCATAAAAATAATTAGTGACCAGAAATAATGAAGTTATGCTTTTCATGTACTAACTTCTTTGCAAAAGAATAACTTTTCATTGTGTTTTGTCTAAAGAATGCTAAACGTTTTCTTGTTTGGTAAGTTAGCGATCCTAATATACTTTTGTTGCTTTAAAAAATCATCACTTGACATTAGAAATATTGATATTGGCCAACAAGTTAAAAGACTGTTTTCTTGTTAAGGGCATTTCAGACATTAAGTCAATAGTTGTATGTGTTTATTTAACTATGTTTAAGGTCAAAGGTATGGATCTCTTTATTCGGACATGGACAATAAGCCCAGCATGGTAGTTATGGCACAACTTTTGTGCCAACATAATAAGTGAGCCATGATGAAAGACGCCCTTCCTATCATGAAACATTTTCCAAAACTCGAATGAGTAAAAATATTGGGAGAATGGAAGTAAATTATGTTCAGTTATAATAATCTAATAGGCCCAATAAGTTATTAGTTTAGGCTTTTAGCTGGGATGGATGGCCTATAAATTCCAGTCTGTTTGCTGCTACATTAACGTCGTTCTTGATATATTAAGTTTTAAAGGTGCTGGTTTTAGAGCAAATATCATAAAAGGAATTCTAGACATTTAATCTTTATGACATAAGCTGAAAGATCTAGAGTATTGATTATATGTTCTTAAGCTGTTTAGTGACTTCAGTTAATTATTTTTACTGATTCGATGTTATGGCTTCCCATTTATATATAATTAATTCATAATTGTAATTTGTTAAATGCCAATTTTAGTTTGTTCATTATAACTAATTTAAGATCTGTAGTCATGGATAAGTATCTAATACAAAGGAAAACAAACGGTGATTCATAGTTTGTCAGTAAGAATAACTTTGATAGTCGTAAACACAACTCATATAGAAAAACAGGTCATTGCTGAATCAGTAGTTGTCGGTATTTCATCAATATAGTATTATATGTATATGTCATTCATAAAACTTAATTATAGTTTTTATCTTTTATTAATGTCATCTAGTGCTCCCCGTTGGACTAATTCTTGGCTCCGCCACCGAGTCTGACCGCAACTTATTAGCACATTGTGATGATTGAGGATTTGTTGTTTGTTTGCAGGCACAACAACTATTTCAAAGGGATGCGCAGACAATTACACCTGAAGCCCTGAAAAGTGTTAAGGCTGCACTCGCAAGCAGTGAAACAGAGCACAAAGCAGAGACAAAAAAGAAAGCAATACCTCGCAAAGCAGCAGGTCAAGCTTGGGAGGATCCTACTTTGGCTGAGTGGCCGGAAAGTATGATCACTTATCTAATCCCTCTCTACTTTAAATTGACAACCGTAAAACATCTTGTATTTGGTGATCTGAAGCGGGGATGATTTGTGCCAACTGTGTTACACATGCAGAACAAACAAACACACACACACATAAGTCACTTGGAACTGACCTGACAAGAAAGTTTGCTGCCTTTAGGATGGTTATAGCTACGGCCCAATTTTGTTAAGCAGAGTCGAGTTCAGTGTCACAAACTTTTAAGATTAATTTAGCAGATTTTGTCTCAGATATATACCTTTCAAAATTAATACACAGTCTTCCAATAGATCGCTCGTGGTTTTGAAATTATATACTTCCTTCACCCAAACTAGAAAGTATATTAATAGACAGTCTTCCACATAAGTCATGATAAGTGGCATATAAATAGTACTACAGTCAGATCGATAAAAACAATTATTATTAGGCTTATGGTCTAGTAAGGATGCTTTTTGATGATCATAATGTTTTGCAGATGATTTTCGTCTATTTTGTGGGGATCTTGGGAACGAGGTGAATGACGATGTTCTTTCAAAAGCATTTTCACGATTTCCTTCCTTTAACATGGCCAGGGTAAGTCTCTTTGTTCAACTTTAGACATTATGTTACTCTGAGTTGTTATTTGGTATACATGAGCTATTTGCATGTCCTCTTCAGATGTTTGTTTGAAGTCATGGAGCACTGCCATATTTCCATTATGTAAGGTAGGGTTCTCTTACATGATTGTCAGCCAGCTATCACATTTGGCTATGTATTATTAGTTCAAAAGTTGGTTTGAATCTCTTTCACCTTGATTATTATATTTGAAAGTATGCTTATACCATAAAAAGCTGAAACTCTCTGATCCTTCTGTTTTCTTCTTACTTCTTAAGGGGATAATATGATATCTGCAAGGGCTGTTGTAGGTCAAAATATTGAAGTTTTACTGGATTAAACTATCTTCTTTGGAATATGGATATTAGGTGGTCCCGAGCAATATTGGCGGAGTGGTTAGTAGAAGTGTTAGTGTAAGCAAAAGTTTTGCTACTATCTAAAAAGTAAAGGTACTATTTTTTGGTAGCTGAAATAATAGGATATTCTTTATGTTTCTGTAAAAAATAGGCTAAAATGCGTTTGTGCTTCTTACAATAAATCAAATTATGTTGCATAAGTATGATAACTTAGTAAAGAAGGGCTAACAAGTTACTATGTTGGTAAATGCTGCTGATTTTTTATTACCTTGAACTTTAGGATGGAAAATATTTCGCTAAATTGGATGGAGTTATATGCTAATTATGTATTTTTTTAAGTTGAGGCAGACCCATAAAAGTTTTAGCTGCTAAAAAACCCTCTTATTTCTGGAGAAACAGAACTTTCTTTTTCTGTAGCTCAACTTGTTTTTTGTCTATTTTCTTGATGATGCTGTTTGGTAGCTTGTGAACAACTGATATTGGAGAGAGAATAATGTGCTCCAAAGGATGAAATTCAGGAGGGATCTCTCTCATCATATGCTCTTTATTTGCAATTAGATTGGATCTCATTGTCCTCTCATATTGATGATATTGCTTGGTAATGTCACTCGGTTAATCTGCGTGTAGCCTACTCTCAAGTTAGGGCTATTAGTTCTAGACACTGCTAAATGAATAAAATGGAAGTTCATATCATTTCTTTTTGAAGTATATATGATTGTGTATGGCAGAAATCACACACAATACTCACATTGTTATGACCTATTGGTGAACTACATATTTTGATGGGAAGCATAATCCAATTTTCATGCTGAGCAGATCATGAAAAGGGTGCTTCATTTGTGTATTTACTTGTATGTGTACATATACACATACACATACACATACATACCTCTAGCATGTTGCAATTGGGAAGCAGGAAAATTAAAAGCTTAGATATACAACATATCTTATCATTTCAAAAATAACATAAATGACGTTTTACTCATACTGTGAGTATATCCAGGCATGCGACAAAAATAACTTCTTTTGCCCATTTGCAGCATAAGATGTTATTAAGATCTAACGTCAAGATTGGTACTTGTAGACTATCTATTTGCAAATGAAATCTCTCTCGGAAAGTAAGGATAATGCGTAAGTTGTAGTAGAATTTCGGAAGTAACAACTGGTTAGTTACCCAACGTGCGCACACAATAATAATTAAAAAAAAATAAAGCATGATAACACAAATAGGTGTATAGTAATAAGCCAAATCGTATACTGGGTTCGTTTGGTTTATTCTGTGTGTGATGAGAAGTCTAAGTTTATATATAATGTGTTACTTTGATCAATGTGATGGTATCAGGTGGTGAGAGACAAGCGGACCGGCAAGACCAGGGGATATGGGTTCGTGAGTTTTGCTAACCCCACCGATCTGGCTGCTGCTCTTAAAGAAATGAATGGTAATTTCTTTCTCCTTTGTCTATTTAATTCGAAAATATTTGGGGTGCGTTTGGTTGTGAAAAACTGTTTTCATTTTCCCATAAAACGTTTTCAGAAAATGGAGTTGAGTTTTCATATTCAGTTTTCTATGAACATTAGAAAATACATTTGGTTGAAATGGTGGAGTTTTCATTTTTTATTTTAGAAAATTAGAAAATCCGTTTAATCTTTTTTAGAAAACTACTACTAAAATCAGTTTTCTAATTTACATAGAAGACAGAAAGCGAAACAAAAAAATCATTTTCTTGGAGAACTTTTGAGAACTGAATGAACCAAACGTGCTTTCTAAAATTTCATTTTCCTTGGAAATTTTCTTAGAAAACTGGAAAATTTTCTACAACCAAACGCACCCTTGATGTTTTGTGTTATGCTTGGGGTTCTCTGCTTATTTTTGGCGTGTCGTTGGTTTGCTTCATGGTTAGGGAAATACGTTGGAAATCGTCCAATAAAACTGCGTAAGAGCAAGTGGAAAGAGAGGACAGATTTCGAAGCCTTAGAGAAGCAAAAGGTAATTTTAATTTTTTTTTATTTTTTTATTTCTGGCATCGTCATCTTAAACTTGCTTATTTGGAGGTGAAAAATCTTATTGTCACAGCAACGTGGGCTGAAGAAATCAAGGCTCCCCAAGAAGAGCGTTCTTCATAAGTAACGGTTATTGGTTGGTGCTCGTTCTTCGGTTTTTAATCATCACCTAATTGATTGATTGTACAAGGTCTTATCAACTTCCTTTTTTGGTTGCTCTTTTCATTCTAAGTTATGGATGCAGTGCTTAATGGGGTTTGCCTAAGCTCGAACTCGGTTGTGTATGCTGATTAGGATTAAATTACTAATCCTGTTAAATGATCACTAATAAACATTGGTCTAAGTATGATCTAAGTTTACAAACTTTTGTAACTAGTAGTTTCTTTCGGCTTCTTTAAATCATATATCTTGTAAGTTTAATTGTTAGACTGGGATCTCGTCTCATGGTAATATAAATAACACTAGATCTTTGTGGTGTGATATTGTAAAATTTCAATGTTATTTTATGGTCTTCAAATATAATAAAAACAGGTTGGTTTAACATGAACCCCTATAAAATTAAGCAATAAGGGGTTCCCTTTTCTAGTTTCATGTCAGTGTCAATTCTCGAGTTATAAGTTTCTTGTTATGTATTGCTACTTCTCATCTACATAAAGTACTTTACGGAATATGGAGGCTAGGAGCATCTCCAACAAATTTTCTATAATTTATCTAAAATAGAGAATCAAAAGTCAAAATATTTAAATAAAGTTTTATTTCATTTAAATAGATTCTCTATTTTAAAGATTTAAATATTAACTAATATTATTATAATATTACATAATTGTTACTTGGTTTTTAAAAAAAAAAAAATAATAATTAAGAGAACATTAGAGAATTCTCTAACTTCAAGGTTTTTTTTTTTTTTTTCTTAAAGAATAAAATCTCACTTTTTTCTATTTTAGAGAAGTTAGAACGCTTTTTAAAAAAAGGGTCCAAGCTCATTATATCAAGGGCTGAAGTATAAACCTCTACAACCTAGCCGGAAACAAAGGATGGTCATTAGTCAGCTTTAGCATCAAACACATCATCGTACTGATAGTCATTGGAAAGAGATTCTCCCATTTGAATTCCCAAATACGAGACTTTTTTTTTTTTAAATTCCTCGTATCCAAGGCAATTTATCATCTAATGATAAAAGTAGAACAAAAGTAATGACTTGTGAAATTTTATGATCCCACTTTATAACATTTAGACACAAACCACCTCAAGTTGTTTATGTGGTTCTCAACAATAACATTGATTTCAAATTTCTCATGAGATCTTTAAGCACCAAAAAACAACAAAATATGCGCCACATCAATATTCCATTAGTTGTACTTGGCAACATTCATTTGTTTACAACTAAAAAAATGATATTACTATTGGAGTTCCATTTCTAATTTTCAACATTTCAATCACCAAACCAAAAATACAACCAAATATGGGGTAACTAAATCCATTTTGCTTGCAGTTGCACATATAGAAGGTTGCCAATACCCTAAAATAAATGTCTAGCAACACTTGTGACTACCTTCAAAACCTTTCCAATCGCACATGGGTGACTTCCTTTTCTCCTTTTAAACGATCAACACAAACTCGCACACTAACATCTCCAAAAAAAGCTTAATCTCACACCTAAAAGTGGTCAAAACTCGATCGATACTATTAACCAAAACGGCACTTGCAGGCTGTACAGAAGAAAAGGCCAAATTCGGTAGTTGAGCACGAGATCAATCTGCTACGCATTTTCCGGATCATTTCACACAAAAATTCGTGGTTCCAACTTCCAAGAGGACTTTTTGGCTGCCATTTTTAAAGCTGTTCATTGGCTATATGAGCTATTACGATCAAATTATACGTAAAAAGCCACGAACATCAACCAGGAATCGATTTAGATTCTTTCTGAATTTTCTCATGTTTGAGCGGTCAGCTGATGGAGAGAGACCGTCTGAAGTAGTCAACGAGTGCAATGCGCTCGCCATCCTTGCTTTGAACATTGAATTTGGTTGTCTTTCGACCAATTCGTTACCTAATCTCTGTATAAATTAGCACCAATATGTTAAGAGTTAGACCCCAATTCATGTAATTTCTTCACCTCTAGACAAATCCGAAACGATATCATAATTTTGAAGTGTTCTTTTTCCCATTTTTTATATAACCGCGGTATTCGACACATATTGACCCAACTAGTCCGACAAATCCATCCACAGGGCCAGTGGGGATTTTCCTGGCTGTTATCTTCATGGCCCCATAAAGGACCCAAGAATTTTTCCATATAGTGACACCATATAATATAGAAAAAAGCAATTACAAAAAGCACAGTTTTCATCGACGTGTATTCATCTTTTTACCAACGTTAAGTATCACCCAATGTGTTTTTAGCATATAATTCTACCGTTTCGAGAGATTTTTAAAGCTTTTTGCTTGATTTCAAGGGATTTTTAGGGTTTTTTTCATCGATTTCGAGGGACTTCTTTTTGGTTGATTTCAAGAGTTCCTTTTTGGTTTTTTCCGTTCATTATGAGGTACGGTTGCACCCCTTGAACTTTTCAATATCATACAGTAGTGCCATCTAAAACGATACCGTTGCACATTTCATAAAGGTATTTTTTTAACCTTTAGGTAGAGAGAAAATACGGTGGCACGTACCACCGTATTTTCTTCTATGGGTCCGTCCATGAGTCCCAATGGGATTAGTCGAAGTGCATGCAAGCTGACCCAGACACAAATGGTTAAAACAAAACACGTAAGTTACTTTGAAGTTACAAATGGTAGCGAGATACCTGGTAAAGATCATGGTCACAGAGGATTAACGGAAAAAGAGCATCAGCTGCAGCTCCTACAAGATCCGTGCTGCAACAATGAAAAAATTAAGAATTTTATCATAAATACAAGAAGTAAATATTTAATATGGTAAATCAACACTACAGTGTTACTTCTTACCTGTAATCTTCAAAGAGGATTAGTTGCAGCAGGGATCGCAAAAATCTACTAAGAATGCCATCCTGAAAATTTCCGTTAGCATCCTTATAGCTTGTAGCGTGTGGACCTAACCCATCTCTACCAGCAGCTCGTTCCTTGTAGTGGTAGAACGCAATAGCTCTCAGGGAACTCAGGCACATACCAACGATTTCTTCATCCTACGAGATAGGCAGATAGCAGCCAAAAAGGCACCAATAAGTCAAATGTTTGGTTGGTTTTCTATTAAGTCCTGTATAGATAAAGTTGTCGGTGTGAATTAATTTGTCTGTATAGAATGAAATTTTTTTTGTTGGGGAGGGTTTTTTTAACATGACTAAAATATTCCTCACTTAATTGGACTTAATGGACAAAGTTAGCGGTAATTAGAAAGAAGGACTAAAACCATTATGAAATGACAAAAATGAGGGATCAAATCCGAGCTTTCAAAGTTTAGGGACAATATCCGTTAAAATTGCCAAACATAGGGACCAAAACTGAAATTTACTCATTTTATAAAACATTAAACATATAAAATATTATTAGAATGTACGATTCGGTTTAACCGAATTAGAAAAAAATTAATTGAAAACCAAACCTAATAAGGATCTTCATCCTATTAACCGAACCGTATAACCCAAAAACTGTTTAACCAAAATCTCATTCAGTTCAGGTGGGTTATTCAGTTTCGGTTATTTTTGACACCCTTACCCATGGGGCCTTGCAGATCACCAGGAAAGCCTAGCCTTTATTTGCCAGTTGAGTTGACCCTTATGGTTAACCGTGCACAGTTTTCATCAATTCAAATGGACAATTATTTACCTGGTGATGGAGACCGAAATCAAGAGTTCCTGAAATATGACCAAAGGCTTCATGGTTTAGTTTGGAATCATTTCGGGATACACCTCCAGCATATGCGACAGCAGAGCAAAGTGCTATTCCAAAAAAGGATATAAGAAAGGCATTAAGATAGTTGAATAAGAATCAAGCTACTTATGAAAATTACAACATAGGAAAGCTTACATCATAACAAAGCTTGGGATACTTGAGCATATCTATTGTAATCAAAGGGCTAACAATGTGAACCCCAACATATATAACCTGCAGACAAAGAGCAAACATTAGTGGTTATGTTTTTAATTAGGATGAAAATCTAAGAAATCTTATCAAGAATTTCAAGTACATAATTTCAAGTAAAATGTCCTCCCAAATTGGGAAACTTCATACATATGATATACGTAGAATGTGAATATAGTCATATACCTGAGAAATGCTTGTTTGCTGATCCTCGCTGGTAGCTGATGAAACATCAACCTGAAAATTTCAATGTTCTTTGAATGTTCATGTAAAATCTTATCCATCGGAAACTAACATGACCAGGCAATGTAAAATAACGTACCATATCTTTTGTGCATAGTTTTTGAAGCAACTGTAGTAGAGCACGTAAATCCTTATATTTTTCATCATTTGCTTCACTTAGTAAACTGCTTGAAACGCTTACAGATATCTGGAGAAGAAGTAAGCAGTGATACAAATTTAAAAACAAAAATACAAATAAAGTATTATGGGTGTGTTTGGTTGTGGGAAACTGTTTTCATTTTCATAGAAAACGTTTTCAGAAAATGGAGTTGAGTTTTCATTTTCAGTTTTCTATGAGAACTTCAGAATTTGAAATGTTGGAGTTTTCATTTTCTATTTCAGAAAATTAGAAAACGCATTTGGAGAATTTTGGAAAACTACTAAAATGAGTTTTCTAATTTACATAGAATTTAGAGAACAGAAAATTTTCATTTTCTTGGAAAACTTTTGAAAAATGAATGAACCAAACATGTTTTCTAAATTTTCATTTTCCTTGGAAAAATTTCCACAACCAAATGCACCCTTTGTGTCTACGGAAATATTTTGGCTCCTATAACTAATAATTACTTAACATTGGTGATAAAGTTAATACCTTGCCAATGTTGTGGGAAGAGTAAAGCTGAAGCAGATGCATACAAAAGTCGATAACCAATGCAGTCTCATGAGGCTCTAGGTATATGATTTGCCCATCCACCCAGTCAACAACAAGCTTAAGTAACAGATACACAACTGCAGACTACAAATATCCTAGAATCAGCATATGTAATAACACTTTATAGCTATCATATATAGGCTCAACGTTAAACGATCATTATATTTTCGAAGTAACACCTTATTCCTCATCAACTCATAAAATTCTATGTTCCCTACTAGTTGAGGGAAGTTTACTTTTTATCTTCTTACTGAGATAAGGATGTGTCTGAGTTGGGAATCCAATTTACTAATTCTTCATTATGTCAAATTGTATTAGATGATACGAAGCTTCTCAAGGATTCATGAATTAAGCAATAGAACAGTGGAATATTTAACTGCCTAACAATCACAAGACTAACGGTTGTAGTGGTCCTACTGAAATCTCTATGTTTGGATGCTAGTCATGTAGGATATCGAGTAAAAATGTAAGAAGACGCCACTTTCTAATTATCAGCATCAACTTGCAAGATATTGATGAAACTTATGCTCCCAACAAATGTGTGTGTGTGTGTATAGGGTTAGGTTCAAATGTGAACTCAATTTTGGTTGTGAACGTGAGGACCATTAAAATTGCGCCACGTGGCAATCTGAATCGACGCCTAAGCTTTATTCAGACTGAAAAAAGCTTTATTCAGTCTGAATAAAGCATGAATATTCAAACTGAATATTGCCACGTGGCCCGATACCAGTGGTCCTCACATTCACAATGAAAGATGAGTTCACATTTGAACCTGACCCTATATCTATATATATATATAGAGAGAGAGAGAGAGAGGTGGGTTCATACGAGAACGATGTCAATTTAAGAGAACGTGAGGACAATTCTCAGCCACACATTTTCGGTTACGGTGGACGCGATCACAGAGGATTGACGCGATTCATGGAGGGTGGAGATGATTAAAGGAGGGTGACCCGGTCAAAGCCACCTTTATTGACCGGATGAGTGGTTGAGAATCGTCCTCGTGTTTTCTTAAAAAGTTATCGTTCTCATTTGAACCTTTCTCTCTCTCTCTCTCTCTCTCTCTCTCTCTCTCCTCTCTCTCTCTCTTATATATATATATATATATATATAAGGGGAAAGTTCAAATGTGAACCACTTTTTGGTTGTGAACGTGAGGACAGCCGAGAGCGCGACACGTGGTGGCTTTGAGTGTGGTCCCCCCCTTTAATTCAATGCCCTCCCATGAATCGCGCCTAGTCACCCGCCATGGACCTAACATGGCACCTAGTCATCCGCCACATGTCGCGCTCTCGGTTGTCCTCACGTTCACAACCAAAAAGTGGTTCACATTTGAACCCACCCCTATATATATATATTATATATATATATATATATCCAGGTAAAATTTTGAGGCAACCTCAACATGTCACCTTATGTTTGGACATGATTTATCTTATGATTATTCGTAGAAATGAGGAAAGGGAGCAAATGAAGACTTGTGCAGGATAAAGATATAAAATATTAAATGGAAGTTGCAACAGATATCCCTCCTGTCCATTACGTTGATGGAGAACAGTCCTTGCAAATCAAGTAAGAAAAAACAGTTACAAAAGCAGAATAAACATACTAATACAACTAATACCTCGTCCTTGTAAACCTCAATAAGTTTAAGAATTGACTGCATCACTGAAAATCCCATCTCATATATTGCCTTCTGTGTCCGAGGTTCAGAAGCACTAGAAGCCCCTCGAAGTCGCTCCAATATGCAAGTGACCTACAGAAACACCCATGAATTTGCAACAAAAATAAGTTCTTTATAGACACCTTTTGAAGTTTTTTAGAAGACACATTTAATTATGTTTTTCTTACCACGTGAATAACATCTGGTTTCTGAGAAAGACTCTTGATATCGTTCTTGCCACATATATCATTAAGATAACTAGTCATATGACTTGTGAGATCCTTTATGTACCTTTCAAAAATTTAGAAGACATGCTTAAATTCTAGTCTAGAAACCAGACTCTTGGGATTGTTAGGTGAGGATTGAAAAAGATAATTTTAGAAACAAAATAAAAGTATGCTTACTTATGTGCTTCCACCGAGTCTCTTATGCCAGAAGCTGAAAGAACAAGGGTCTGAGCTAGGGAACGCTGCAATTATACAGGTAAGAGATACACGGAGTTGAGTAAGCATATACGGTACCATTATTTAGGCTCAAAGTAAGTACATAAACCATCTTAATTAAGACGATCTGGAGACATTACGGTGTCGTTTGTTTTTTAAAAAGGTCTGAAGCCTGATGTCTGATTTCACATAAAACAAAATAAGAGGTGGATGGTGCACCTCTTAAAATTTCAAAGGACGATAAGAAACTTTCAGACCTTTTCTTAATAAATAAACAAACAGTCTCAAGTCTGCAGACCTCTTAATTTTTAGACTTAAGAGGTATTTTTTTTTAAAAACAAACAGCCCCTAAGGGTAGACTTCGTAGTCCCTCTTAGCTTTTCCCCAGACAAAGGTTGATGTCTTTGGCTGAAATGAAACAGAGAGGTGGAGAGAGTTTCTTCAACCATACCTGGTGGCTAGCATTTAATGAGAATAGCACTCTTTCGTTAGTAAAACCATGTGCTAGCTCACGCCATGAGTCCTGCAGTAGAAGAAAATTTTACCCGTCTCTGTTAACCGTTTTTAGAAATGAACTTAAACAGCTGTGGATTGTGATTATTGGTTTAAGAAAGAACACGGAAACAAATAGAATAGAGAAGCTCAGATTTAAATTCACCAAGTTCGTGATGTTGTATTTTTTTTTTTTAAATATCTACTCAAATTTTGATACCTAAATCAACAGATAACCAATTTGGAAAGAATATAAGCTGCTTAATGGTCACCCTTTGGCACATCAAAACAATTTAGACATCAGGTAAATATGATTTCATGGACCAGCTTAAATATCTATAGAATGCAAGAATGAAAAGTATAGCTATATATATACTAAATATCGTCCACTGGCAGTTTCTCTCCGATTACCTTCTCCGGTAACAGCCAAAATCAAAAAGTGTGCCAATGACCACTTAAATCCAAGAATGATGGCCACAAGTTACTTGATTAATAGCGAACTTGATAAAATTACAAATAACATGATCTAGTACAGGTTATTAAGAAATAGAATAAATTATGCAGTGATATAAGAAAATGACATCAAAATTAAACTATATTTCCATTCTTATGAAATTGTTTCATATATTTTGATGAAACCTTTTGATTTTTACGTAAAAAACACCGAAATATGAAACAACTTCATCAAAAAAATGTTATCATATAATATAATTTCATTATATTAAACAATTTCATGAACCAATTTCATCATATAATCGTCTTTTTGGCGAAGTTCACACCAAAATTAGGGGTTCACAAATGAAAATCCCTCTCTCTCTCTCTCTCTCTATATATATATATATATATACTAAAAAAATACGAAGTAGAGAAGTGATCTCAACCATTGATGGACGCGATTCACGGAGGGTGATTGGTCAAAGCCGCCTTTATTGACCGGATGTGCGGTGGAGCTCACTTCTCTACTTCATATTTTTTAGCACTTCTCATTTGAACCTAATACTATAAATGTTTAATAACCACAAGTTAGAAAGAAAAGTAACTAAAAGCAGATGCTAACCAAGGTGACAAGGTGTGAACAAATATTTTTCCGCCGGACAACTCCACCAAGCAACTGATAACATGTGAGCGCCTGTCAAACACAAATGAAATGAATATGTTACCAATTTAACTTTTCTTTCAACCTTAAACTTTAATCAGTAATATTATCGATTTGGAATGCAAAACTTGAAAAAATTAACAAGCATCTGAAGATCAAGTACACCTTACCTTAAAGAACCAAACAAAACTAGAATATACCTACAGACCTACCCTAGGTACAATATTAAGTAATATTAATTTGCAGTATCAAATGATCTCTATGCTGATGACTAGTCGTTGATTTATGCAACATATTAAGATATGTATATATACACATATAAATGTATGTGTATACATAGTTGGAGTATATGAGTTGTAACAGTACTGTTATTCTAATGCATGTACATCAGATTAGCTAATCCCCAGAACCATGGCTTTATATCAGGGGAAATATATAGTAACCAATGTGCATAAATAGGCTTATTATGTTCATTAATTAAAGTAGGCTCGATTAGTTTACATACATATATGTTCAAGGGAAAACCTCAAAAAACGAAAATTTGAGGAACACCCTCGTAGCCCTTCATCTGGACCGTATGCACTTGTGCATAAAAGTATTTTGTAATATGCACATGTGCATAACGCACACATGCATAAAAACCAAAAAAAACTTAATTTACTTCTATGCACAAGTGCATATGGTCCAAATGAAGGGCTACAAGGGTGTTCCTCAGTTTTTTTTTTTTTTTTTGAGCTTTTCCCTTAAGCCTCCATCTATATACATATAGATAGGTACATGTGTATATGTAAAAAATATAAATCAACATTGTGTACTAAACACTAACAGATTTCATATATAAGTGTGCACTAAAAAAGACTAGTGGAATGCAGAAATATATGCCTTGGGGATTGAGTACCTGTAAATCCTTTTCCCCAGCATATGAAATCAGCGTTGTCAAGGATATACGGACAATAACGTCAAGCAACATCTTCCCTTGAGTATACTCTGCAGAAAAACTAAGCAACGCTTTTCTGGAGTGCTGCATCTGAAGCAGGGTAGCCTCATCTACGGAGTTTGTACAACTTTGCATTTCCCCTGTTATCATTAAATATGTACTGGACCATCGGGCAAGGAACCATATGATTGCCTGTAGCACCAAGTAAAAAAAAACTGATGAAGATCATAGAAAGGGAAGCGTAAGGTAAATTGTTTATGCTAAATGTAAATATGTACTGGACCATCGGGCAAGGAACCATATGATTGCCTGTAGCACCAAGTAAAAAAAAACTGATGAAGATCATAGAAAGGGAAGCGTAAGGTAAATTGCCATCGGGCAAGGAACCATATATGATTGCCTGTCTGTAGTCACTAGTTTACATAGACGTCACCATTCGCACGTGACAACAAGTTGGACCGAGAACGAAAAATTTGGAGCGTCATCAAAGCTTACTTCTATAATTATCAAAACACAGATCTAGAGCAACCATAGCGTAACACCCCGCCTACCTCGACACAATATTGTCCATTTTGCCCCACTGGCTCACGGATTTGTTTCTGGCGACCTGGTGAGGACTCCCCAGGGGGTCTCCCATCCTGGTACTACTCCCACCCAAGCACGCTTAACTGCAGGGTTCCAAGAACCTGCCGTGCATTTGGCCCCAAAACGCGTTGTTGACTTGGGAGGCCAAGGTTTACTTACGAACCCAACATCTCTCCTTTCCACGGCGATATGGGATATGCCTAAGGTGTTACACATAGCTTACGGCTTTTATTTGGCAGGACAACCAGTATATATGGTAGTTGAATGAGTTCTTTAATCAGGATGCAATTAAATGCAATAACACGACCTAACATGTACTAAACTATACAAGCCCATCAGCATGGATATAAGCCATTTCCCTAAATTGTGTGATATGTAGCTATGTTTGTACTTGGATCAAATGTTAAGTTTACAGGAAGACCTCAAATTTGCATTTGAAACTTGCTCTACTCATAATGAGAACATTATACTTCACTTATCACATAAACTTGCAATTAGTGATTCTGTATAGTCAAAGGGTGTTTTCACCATTAGCCAAATTACCAAGCACCATATAAAGATAAGGGATTACATTAATACAAATATACAATCAATATCTGTGATGACGATAATGGGTAAGAAGATAAGTTTAACTTGAGCTTCTACAAAAAATGAGGAAGAAAAGCACTAATACGAAAGAGGTCTAAATGAAACCGTTATCTCTTTTAAGAGAAGAGGAATGGTCAAAACCGGATCAAATTTACTTACGCCAGGAGAACTCGTAACTTCGTAAGTAAATAGGCAATAAAATATATGGGGAAGTCACACATGAGAACTAGAACATAAAACTAATACCCAAATTACCCCTCTTTGTCACAGCTATGCATGTTCAGCCTAAAACTTCAACCATTAGGTAATGGAAGACATCTTTAGTAATGGAGGTAAGTTCATTAAAAAAAAAACTTTAGTAGTCTCTCAAGATTACCTCCATAAGCCTAGGGCTGAAAAAAGCTGCTCTCATATTTGGATCTAAACTCTGCTCAGCGAACTTTATGATAGACCTTCAAAAACAAAGCAAATTGCCAGAGAAATGAGATCATTCATCCCAAATAACAAAAGTGAAAACATCTACAATATTTATAACCTCTTCACAAAAAAAAAAAATGAAAAGCCAGTACCATAGATTCCCTGATTGCTCAAGAACATACAAAAATGGCTACAACTGCATTCTTTGAGCAATAAGTTCATGTAAGAACTTTTTAGAATAGCAAGACAACAGTGTTCTTCGTCGAATGCAAAACAATCATTGGAGTTGCAAACGTAGCATAAAGTTCATGGACATCAAGAAAAAAATTGCAAATAAGAACTTAAGATTTCTTGAAAACTACAAAAACTGGCTCGTGGACTTTGTGAATTTGCACAAAAGTGAACTTTCTGAGATGTACAAAAACATCAATGAAATTTATGTACCATCACTGAAAGTTCAAAGTTCAAATACAAACAAATATGTATATCAGACGATGAATGAAGATTATGGAAGTCCAGAACTAAAATTTTCAAAATCTGATGATATGCAATCAAACTCTAATTAAGAGAAAGCATTTGATGGCACAGCAGGCAAAGACAGGATTGACTTATAAAACTTACAGCTACAATTTTATCTCCCAACAAAAAAGAAGTAAATATATTACAATAACATATCCTATGTGATACAAAAAAGAGAGCCCTTCACAAAAGAAAAGTGGGAAGGTTACCAAGAAAGTACAACTACTGGATGCTTGTCTGTTTCCGTGCAGTCTGGAAAACGTGTTTCTATAGCCATTGGTATCTGAAAGCAGTTAATTACAAAATTAAAGAAATTTCCTCTAGAAACATGCTAGGCAGATAAAAGTTAAGTAGCGAGAGACGTATCAAGATTGCAAGAAACAATTTGATACTATTACACAATCGACATACAAGCATTACAGAATTTTGTTAAGAGAAATGGAATCATGAAAGTAGTTTTGTTATAAAGCCGAGATTTTGAAGAAAATGTATTTTGCCCCCAAATGCAAAGAGCCCATCATACATTCCTTCCATTTGCTAAAACTACAATGATGGTATTAGATATATATAGCATTATAGTAATATGTATGCCAGAATGCCATAACAAAAATGCATTCAGAAAATAAAATAACAGAATAAGCAGAATAATAAGTAACATTTAATTATTACTCACTAGCATCTAAAGGAATACTTTCTTGCGTTTCTACCAGGGAAAAGAAGGAAAAAGAGAAGTAAAACTACCAAGGGTGTTTCTCCCTCTCCTTCATCTGCCAACACGTGACCAGTTATCAGCAGAAGTGAATAAAGCTCTTCCATTGTTGTAGTTGGATCATTTGTTGCACTTCCCTGTAATATTGCAAATATCATGATGGAAAGACAACACAACCAAAATAGCATTGCATTTATTAAAGCTAAATAAAACTAATGAAGAGTGAAAATGAGACATACTTCTAAAAACAAGGTGATTAACAGTATAACGTAACATGGGTTTACACTATATTGCACTGTTGGTCCCTATTTTGAAATAATTATGGAAAAGGTCCCTGTGGTTTATATTACATTGCATTGTTGGTCCCTGTGGTTTACAATACATTGCACTGTTGGTCCCTACGGTTTACACTATATTGCACTATTAGTCCCTATGCATAACACATTGATTTCACGCGAAATTCGGGTTAGGGACCAATAGTGCAATATAATGTAAACCACAGGGACCTTTTCCATAATTATTTCAAAATAGGGACCAACAGTGCAATATAGTGTAAACCACAGGGACCAAATATATAATTTACTCAACAATTTGCTTATGATTAACTTATGTCAGCATACCTGATGAAGCCTCGCAAAACGCTCAGAGAGAAGTCCGGTAAGAAAAGGGATTGTCACATCAATAGCAGCTCGTGCAATAAGCGCATAAGAGCTCAATCTCTCATCCATAGCTACAAACGGGGAAAAAAAAGAAAAAAAAGAGTCAGATAGTGCCTCAAAGAAGAAGTAAATGAAGACTATCCAGAACACTGAAAAAGATAAGTCAAGATATATAACAAGTAAGGATGGGTCACCAGCTACAGAAGCTTGAAAGTAGTCTTCTTTCTCTTCACTGGCTGATGCAGCTGTATCATTCATTATAAATCAATTTAGATGATCTTTAAAACAAACATAAGGCATACATTGTGCAGAATACAAGCATACCCTTTAGTTCTGATTCTACAATTAGGAAAAAAAGATTGGCAGCAGCATTTATCCCTTCTGGTGGAAGCAATAATTTCACCCCGGGACTATTTGTATCCTGTAAGAATATCGTCAAAAGACTCAAGTAAAACAAGTCATACATTATATCAACTATAATTTGTAGCACGGTAAGTTATAAATATTCGGTGAATGTGTTTATACTCCATTGTTTGAGCTATAATTGGGTTTATTTCTTACATTTGATCCCTACAAATGAGCTTCAGAGTCAAAATATTTGTTTATATAGATAAATATGCCATAAGAATGATATCGGTGAGTTTAGACATGTAGATTTGTTTTTGTTCTTAGCATTTTCCATAATGGATCATCTGATCATTTATGCTGAGCTTTTATGTACTTGTAGATATTGGAAGAAAGAATGGATGCATATGAATGTGTGCAAGTGATAAATGAAAAGCATATGCATGAGCATCATTGCAAAAATCAGCAGTTAAGCAGGCTCAGCATGGCCAAGCCAAAAACAAGAAGGCCATGTGACAGCATTGTAATTTCACTCCCAAGGGTTGCACGCACAGAGATCATATATATATATATATAGGGGTGGGTTCAAATGTGAACCACTTTTTGGTTGTGAACGTGAGGACAACCGAGAGCGCGACACGTGGCGGATGACTAGGCGCCACATCAGGTCCACGGCAGATGACTAGGCGCGATTCATGGGAGGGCATTGAATTAAAAAGGGGGACCACACTCAAAGCAGCCACGTGTCGCGCTCTCGGTTGTCCTCACGTTCACAACCAAAAAGTGGTTCACATTTGAACTTTCCTCTATATATATATATATATATATATATATATATATAGAGAGAGAGAGAGAGAGGAAAGTTAAAATGTTAACTCAATTTTGGTGGTGAACATGAATCCCACTAAAATCGCGCCACGTGGCATATTCAGTTCAAATATTATGTGTTATTCAAACTGAATTACACTGCATTCATTGTTATTCAGTTTGAATACCACATGAATATTCAAAGTGAATATGCCACGTGGCGCGCTCTTGGCTATCCTCACGTTCACAATGAAAAATGAGTTCACATTTGAACCTGACCCTACATACCCTATAGGAAAAACCTCAAAAAAATAGAAATTGGGGAACATCCTCATAGCCCTTCATCTAGACTGTATGCACTTGTGCATAGAAGTAAATAATCTCTCTTCATCTCGGTCAACAAAGGCGGCTTTGACCAGTCCCCCCTTTAATAATCTCTACCCTCCCATGAATCGCGTCAATCCTCCGTGATAACCTCCACTGTAACCGCGAGATGAGTGGCTAAGAATGCTCCTCACTTTTTCTTAAATTGGCATGCTTCTCATTTGAACCTTCCCCTATATATATATATATATATATATATATAGAGAGAGAGAGAGAGAGAGAGAGAAAGACTTGGGATCACGTGAGACCAAGTTGTTTTCCTGAGACCCATGAGACCAAGATTTTACACTTGAAACTTCACAGCATAAACACTGTGAAGGTAACCTTCACTTGAAACATCACAACAAAACACTGTGAAGATAAAAAAAATCAAATCTTGGTCTCACAGGTCTCACAAAAACATATGTTGGTCTCACGTGAACCTGACCCTATATATGTATATGTATATGTATATATATAGAGAGAAAGGTTCAAATGAGAAGTGCTAAAAAATACGAAGTAGAAAAGTGATCTCCACCACTCATCCGGTCAATAAAGATGGCTTTGACCGGTTACGGTGGACGCGATCACGGGGGATTGACGCGATTCATGGGAGGGTAGAGATTATTAAAGGAGGGGACCCGGTCAAAGCCGCCTATATTGACCAGATGAGTGGTGGAGATCACTTCTCTGCTTCTCATTTTTTTAACACTTCTCGTTTGAACCTAATACTATATATATATATATATATATATAGAGAGAGAGAGAGAGAGAGACCCATCTTCATACACAACATACGCAGATAGGGGGAAGAAAAAAAGACTCAAGGAAGAGGGAACACCATTCTCAAGCCCTAACTTAACGCATACATCTTGGAAATCGACATAGGATACTAGAACCAATTACCGTAAGTAGCGTTGTCCAGGTATCTAGTAATATATCACGTGCAACCCAACTCCACGGCTCTTCATCCAAATCCTTGATCATAAGGTCTTTTACAACTTCACACATTAAGGCAGACAACAGACTGAGTGTGCCAAAAGGCCTGAACAACGAAGAGGTAAAAAGAAACAAATGAATATGCATACAGTTGAAGAAGTATTGATTGATTCATAAAAGTGCTAAAAGTGTACAACTACAAGTTTTTTTCTGTTCGAAACCACATGACTAACCTTATGTGCTTCAAGAGCTGATCGAAACTAACTGGATTGGTAACAGCAGCTACGGATAACAGTCCACGACAGCCATCGAGCAGCTCACTGAAAAATTTAGGTGGGGAAGAGATTAAACACAAAAGGGTAAATTACATATTTGCTCCCTGTGGTTTACACTTTATTGCACTATTGGTCCCTATTTTAATATAATTATGGAAAAGGTCCATGTGGTTTACACTTTATTGCACTATTGCTCCCTATTTTTAAATAATTATGGTAAAGGTCCATGTGGTTTACACTATATTGCACTGTTGGTCCCTATTTTGCCAATAGGGTTAGGGACCAATATTGCAATCTAGTGTAAACCATAGGGACCAACAGTGCAATACAGTGTAAACCACAGGGACCTTTTTCATAATTATTTCAAAATAGGTACCAATAGTGCAATAAAGTGTAAACCACAGGACCGAATATGTAATTTACCCAACACAAAACAATGAGGGTTTCGTTACACTTGCATGAAATATACTACCTTTCACTTCTTCCACATTCGATTGCTTTTGCAACGACATTAGGAGGATCGATCCATTGTATGATTCCAGATATCAATTGCAGAAGATGCTTTCCTTGCGAATGACCAGCATCTATGATAAGAAAAAAACCATTAGTTTAAATGGAAGCATTTGAATTGAAGGGACCACAAAAAAGGAATGTTCCAATAAATAAATGGATTTCACACCAGTGTCATCATTGACCACATAGGAATAGTCAACCTTCAGCACACAAACCAGTGATTCCTTACACGGATAAAACTAACGAATTGAAAGAAGCAAGAAGAAATACAAAGTTGTAGGACATGACACCAAGATGATTTTCCATATTGTTATGATAAGTTTTGTTTTGTGAGATGAGACAGATATATGTGTCTATGAGTGACATATATGTTGCTTTGATATCTATAAGACTTAAGTCACCAGACAAAAATCAAAAACTGGTAGTACAGCTTAGGGGTTGTTTACCAAATTTTCTATTAAGTCCTGTATGGATAAATCTGTCTGTCTGGATAAATCTATCTGTTCGGATAAATTGGTGGTGTTGTTAACCTCTTTATCTGAATCAATCATCTGAACTGCAAAAAGGACCAATTTACCCCTAATTATAAACTATGGGTTGTTTGATAAACAACTATTGCATACATAGAACAGACAAAGAATTGAACATATCTAGAATAGGGATGCCTAGTAATATTTCTGTCCATATATTATCAAACCAAATCTAGAAAAATTTACCAGTTCATCTGCATGAAAATTTAGAGGCTGTCTGTTTGCCTCTTAACGGTGCTATTAAGAGGTCTGAATAGGTACGAGACTAAGGTTGTTTGCCTCTTAATGATGCTTGCGTTTGAAGGAGAAGCTTTCTTGTGGTTTCATCGAAAATCTAAGTTGATCCCTCTTGCATTGGGAAGATCTAAGAGAAATTGGATGTTTTTATATTGAGTTAATTACATATTTGGTCCCTGTGATTTGGTGGTTTTAACACTCTGGGTCCCTCGATTGAAATAATTATGGGTTGGGTCCCTGTGGTATGCGTTTTATAACACTCTGGGTCCTCTGATAGACGCCGTCCATTATTGAGCCGTTAGGCCCATCATGTGCACGACACATGATGGGCATTTTAGTCATTTAACTTATCTTTTTATTTTTCGTTAAAATCACAGGGACCAAACATATAATTCACTCTATTTTTAATTAAAAACACAGGGACCAAAATGAAATAAAACAAGAAAAAGAAAATTCATCTGAACCCTACGATCTCATCTTTATCTTATTCACCAAACCTCATATTCTTCACCAAAAACCCTCCATCGCAGCCACCGCCCACATCCACCGGCCGCTTCCAACGTCGGCCGTCTCCAACACCGCCACCTGCCTCCACCGTCAGTTGTCGCTCTCCGAGACCACCACCACCGTCGTCTCCGACGAAAACCTAAACATTAGGTCGAGAGCACCACCACCGTCCAAGAGCACCGCCACTGCCATCTTCCACGGCCACCTACACCATCACCAACCGGCTGCCTCCACCACGTCACCACCGCACACCTCCAGCACCTGCCGCCCACGTTACCACCGGACACCTCCACTACCGGCCGCCCTCGTCACCAACGCACACCACCACCGCCGCCCACAAGCCTTCACCACTCTCCAACTCGCACGACCACTCACTGAATCGCCGCCCGGTTTCTTCGCCGGATCCATTTCCTCTTCCTACTAATCTTCTGAAGCCAAACCCTACCATCACCAAAGATCTCCCCCCTCCACCACCGCCCAACTCCCTACATCTGCGCCACCGAGAAGCAAATCTCCTCCGCTCAACGATCCATTGCCATAGAACTTGAAGGCAAATCACGATCTTCCCTTCATCTTTCCAGATCCGACGAACACATCCCTCCACCGTCAAACCCTCCATTTTTGCATTAATCGCATTTTTTGATGAAAACACTCCAATTTCTCCTCATTTAGAATTTAGGATTTTTTTTTGCTGGGTGTTATTTGGATTTGGGATTTTGATTAATTGGTTCAGAAAAATTTATATGGAAAAGAAATTTATGGGTTCTTGAATGTTGTTGGTGTATGTTTAGGATTAATCTCTTACTTTTAAAATTAATTCATGTTTTGATTATTGTTTGGGTTGAAAAACAAGGAGAATGGTGGTTGGTAGTGGTGGTGATGGTGGCTGGCAGTGGTGGTGATTGGTGGCTGGTAGCGATGGTGATGGATTTGGATTTTGAATGTGGATTCTGGTTATACAATTTGGATTCTGGTTATACGCCGGAGAAGGTAGGTGGCGGCAGTAGCAGGTGGTAGTGTTGGGTGGTAGGTCAAGTGGATGGTTTTGGTGGTGGTGGTGGTGGGTAAAGTGAATGGTTTTGGGATTTTTCGTTAAAGTTTATGAATGAAATTGGTTTTTTTGAGGTTTTTGAATGAAATCTATCACCATCTCCATTGAAAATATCTTCAATGAGTTTATCACGTTATAGGTTATGATTTTATCTGGATATGAGTTTTGATTTTGATTACAAGCTAAATGTGGGTTTTGAAGATGAAAAGGGATGAGATTGAGTAAAAAAATTAGAGGATGTTGGAGGGATGACGACTTACTTGGGAACTGCAAAGTGTGGTCGATGCATATAAAGGAAGGGTGAATCACATTCTTTGTCCATAAACCATCCCAATTTTAAGGTTTTTTTATTTGGGGTTTATTCGAGTCTTGAACTCTTTATATCGATTTGTGATTTAGGGTCATTTTGGGAGGTTTCCTTAAAGTTTTTCATTGTAGGGGATGAAGATCTTGTATGATACCTTTTTTTAATGAATTAATAAATAATGTGTTTGAATTTGGTGGGTGGGTAGTGATTGTAAATGGTTGGTGATGATGATAGATGGTAGGGTCATGTGGGGCCTGATGGGGAAGGGAGTCAATGGGTTTTAGGTTAATTACCTTTTTAGGCCTTGCAATTTTATAATAAATCGTTTAGATTATTGAAATGACTATAATACCCTTTTAATAAACCTATTTAAAAAAGATTTATTAACAACTTTAGGGTTCAAGGACTAAAGGAGTGAGAAAATGTAAACCATAAGGACCATATCCATAATTATTTCAAATGAGGGACGCACAATGCCATTTTAGGTAAACCACAGAGACCAATCATGTAATTTACTCTATTTTTTATTTATTTATTAACATATAAATAGTATAAATTTCAGTTTTGGTCCCTGTTATTAATTGAAAATAAAAAAAGAAACACAAAATGACTAAAATGCCCATCATGTGCCATGCACATGATGGGCCTAACGGCTCAATAATGGACGTCGTCTATCAGAGGGACCCAGAGCGTTATAAAACGCATACCACAGGGACCCAACCCATAATTATTTCAATCGAGGGACCCAGAGCGTTATAAAACGCATACCACAGGGACCCAACCCATAATTATTTCAATCGAGGGACCCAGAGCGTTATAAAACGCATACCACAGGGACCCAACCCATAATTATTTCAATCGAGGGACCCAGAGTATTAAAACCACCAAACCACAGGGACTAAATATGTAATCAACTCTTTCATATTTTGATACACAAGAAAACTATTACGTTATCCGTCATAAATTCTCTCATCTTTGTTTAATTGATAATATATCATCATTAACCTAAAGCAACTATTGAAACAATATGACAATCTTAACCCCAATTAAATAATAATAATAATAAAAATAAAAACCAACAAGAAAAAAAAAGAAAAAAAAACATTTAACATGCTTTAAAAGAAGAAATGCTTACCAGATGGAAATATAGTTCCTGTTAAGGAGCAAAGCTGTACTATGAGTTTTCGAGCAGAAACCGCAAGCGGACAGTCGATCCAGTAAGCTTTATACGAGAATTTCTCTCTCAAGACACCATACAACCCCAAAAGCCACTCTATGTGACCACTTGTGATCAAAACATCCCGCCATGAAGGACCAGGCTTCAAAAAATTTAAAAGCTTAGTTATACTTATGTCTTAAAATCAGTGCTGTGTAATATTAAGTATACCAGTTGATTAATTAAATTAAGTTAGTTAAATAGGCAACATTATGACAGATAAAGATTAATCAGCTCCTAAATCAATTAGTCAACAAATTTGGTGATAAATGAGAAATGGTAGTAAAAGACAAGGAAATAAGAAGCACAGACAAAACTGGCCCAAAGTAGAGGTAATAGAAAAAAGATTAAATTACGGATTTGGTCCCTGTGGTTTGGTGGATTTTACGGATTTCATCCCTAGGCTTCACTAATTATGGATTTAGTCCCATGTGGTATGCATTTTCCTTTGGATTTGGTCCTTTGGCCTAACTGCCATTCAATAAATCTGTGCATACAATAGGGAGCAAATCAAACACAAAATGCATACCACAAGGACCAAATCCAACAAAAATCGCATACCATAGGCATCAAATCCAACAGAAACTGCATACCACTGGGACCAAATCCGTAATTAATGAAGCCTAGGGACGAAATCCGTAAAAACCACCAAACCGCAAGGATCAAATCCTAATTTACTCTAAAAAAAATTACCTGGACCAGCGTATAAGCTGAGTTACTATCTTCTTTAGCAACAAAGGAAAAAACATCTATACTGTTCTTCGCAACTCTGCCGCCACTGCTGCTAAAGTCCCAATTAAGAACTTGGAGCATTAAACGAAGTGCCGTTGAACAAACTCTTGCTTCCGATTCAGCAGTATCAGAATTTATAATTGCAGTCGTAACACTTTGGGCAGCCTCCAATGCCCAACAATAGAATTTCTGTGACATTAAGAGAAAAATAAAGAATAACGAGAAGTGAGAAGTGAGAACCACATTATTGAACATTTCTTTTTTTCTTTTTTCAATCTGAGTGCTCTTTTACACCTCTATGAAGTAGGTATGCCATAAAAACAAGGGTAAATTACATATTTGGTCCCTGTGGTTTACACTTTATTGTACTGTTGGTCCCTATTTTTGAAATAATTATGGAAAAGGTCCCAGTGGTTTACACTATATTGCATTGTTGGTCCCTGTGGTTTACACTATATTGCACTGTTGGTCCCTATTTCGCCAATAGGGTTAGGGACCAATAGTGCTATATAGTGTAAACCATAGGGACCAATAGTGCTATATAGTGTAAACCACAGGGACCAACAGTGTAATATAGTGTAAACCACAAGGATCTTTTCTATAACTATTTCAAAATAGGGACCAACAGTGCAATAAAATGTAAACCACAGGGACCAAATATGTAATTTACCCTAAAAACAATTTACTGTAAGACCAGGATTTCTCTTTTACACCTGTTTTTTACAAAAACTTGAAGTCAATCAAACTGGAAAACCTCAGAACCCAAGTTCCCACTTTATAGTTAAGCTTTCAAAAATATCTAACAATGACTTGTTATATGAGCTCTACAAACAAAACAACCTTTAGATAGTCATGCTCCAAAGATGTTCGGCATTGTTCATGGAACTCCCTAGGAAGGCCCAGAGCAGTAGACGTAGATGGAGAAAATTCAGACACCTGGAAAATTATTTTTTGTAGCATGAGAAATTTGTAGTAGGAAATTAGAATGGAGCGGAGGTATTCAGCAACACCTGTGACACATACCAATGACTCAAGAAAATTGATTCCCGTGAACTGCACATCTAGCCCATGCTTACCGACTACAGCCAGTTGTATCTGAAGATTAAAAAAAAAGATGATTAAATTCTGCCACTGAAAAATGAAGTTGGTCATACAATACTGTATGCAAATTCCTTTTGCCACAGGAAAGTGGTAAAATTAGTGGCAAGATATTCCTTGACTTCATCACCAAAGCAAGGTTTTAACTTTTAATAGTAAGTTTTAAAACATAAGCATAACAATCACATAAGAATCCGGTCTAGTTTCTAGGAAAATAAGCTCAAGTAGAACATATGAAATCCCAAAACTGACATGTCCAGCAACGGTAACCCAAAATATTGGTACCAATTAAAAGCAAACGAAGAAGTAATTGTATAAGGGTATTGAACAAGGATGAATTTACTTCTAAGTATTACCTCGGAGAAGAATCCATCCCTCTCTGCTGCAATAAATTCTAGCCTGCAGTCATAACAAACAAGCTGAATATATTCAGGATTTTCACAATACACAAAAGAAATCCTGGTAATTTATTTCATGCGATATAAGATTAAATTAATAGATATGGACATTTCAATTCCATACCAATTTATACCAACATATCAGTAAGGAGGGACACTAGGCCTTGCGTTGTCTATCTTTAAACTATTCAAGTGCCATGGTGATATACCACTAAGGTGCTGTTTGTTTTTTAAGTGGTATTGAAGACTAAATCTGTTTCCGCTTCTGAATTTTAAGTGGTGGTGCTGGAAGACTGAAACTGAATCTTATAAGACTGTTTGTTTTTTTGAAAACTGTCAAACATCTGAATCTGATTTTTAAGGTACCATTTTATTTAAAGCATCATTCATAACAACTAAAATCAACCGAAATGAACAATGCAAATTAATTAATGAATTTATAGAACAATCCAGCAGCTTAATAAGCTTTATAGAACAATTCAAACAAGCTTAATGAGCTTATAGAACAATCCAAACAAGCTTAATGAGCTTAATGAGCTTTATAGAACAATCCAAACAAGCTTAATGAGCTTTAAAGAACAATCCAAACAAGTCCAAGCTTAATGAAATAGTGAAAAGGTGAACAAAAAGTGGCTAGGCTATCACTTTTTCAGTAAGTGGTTATTAAGTGATAAGTGGCACTTATCACTTAAAAAAAACAGTCTTATTGGGAAAACCACTGACCGAATAAGTGGTTATACCCAATAAGAACTAATTAAGTGATAAGCCCAAAAAACAAAATGCCCCTAATTATCTTTCTATTTTTTTCATATACATGTGCATGTGAGTCCGTGTCTGTTTGTGTAGGATGCTTTATGAAATTTAACATCAATGTACTATATACAGAACTATAAACTAGAAGCTGAAAATAATTGTTCTTTAATGCAAATTGAAGATGACACCGACATATTAAACTCAAAGAAGATAAGATTCAAACTATTGGTAAGCTACTTTATATTCCAATGAAATGACAGTGAGTCCTGCAGCAGGATAAGGAGAAGCTATTTAGAATGAATAGAGTATCTGGTGACACCTATATTATTAGTTAAGAACCTCTAGTATAAAATTTCTCTAACAATAAGGTTATCTTTTCTTCAGATGACCTGATTTCAAAACAAGCAGGGGTTTTCTAAAAATAGTGCCTTCTATCAGCATGGTATCTTTCTTCTGTGTATACAAAATATACAGGAGATGACATGCATTTAAAGAAAATTTTCAACTACAATCTTATGGAATACTACATAAAGACATTGTTTGGTAAAAATAAGGTAGCTTATAAGTTAGGTACATGTTTGGATGGACCATAAGCTAGCTTTTTGAAAAGCGACTTTCACTAGCGTTTTGGTGACTTATGGGACTTTGACTTTTTGTTTTTTTATTCCAAATATACCCTTCTACTTTTTTACATTACCAATTCTTATACATGTCTTTTTGTGTCATTTTACAGTCATTGGATGCCTTATCAGCTAGGTTTTGCCAAATGCATCTTATTCATCAGCTAGCTTATCAGTCATCAGCTACCTTATCAGTCATAAGCTAGCTTATCAGCTAGTTTGCTAAACATAGCCAAAGTGTGCTAGTTTGGGAATTCAGCACTCAAGATGATGCGCAATGCAAGTAAAGCAGCACTGTTACCACGTCATCATGAAATCTGATTCAACGCGTTTATTTCGGCTTTGCTTATGATAAAACTTGCAGTGGTACAAATTTCTACAATCTATTTTTATGGAACCAACATAAAAGCAGACTGGATTTGTCTATTTTTCACTACTATTACAGGAGAACGTCAAGGATGGCACATACCTGAGGATGCTCATAAGTAAGAGATTGAACTAGGTGGATAAATTTTAATGAGGAACTTAAACTTACCAACCCCTTTTCAACAATTGAGCTGCAACGGAAGAAATTTTTGCTTGAACATAGCCGTCTGGTGAACTTGCATGTTTCATTACATAGGACAAGCAAAAACTGCAGAAAGTAGAACATTAATTACTGAAGTAACATAAGGCATATAGAGTTCATAAATTTACTTAATCATCCTGGCAGACATAATAGACATCGTCAAGAACATTTCAAATCATATTTATCCAAATATAACTTTAACAAGCCTTCTCAACCAGAAGTTATAATTTATTAAATTTCTTAAGAAGCCTTTAGTGGATTCAGGGAGATCATTTTGGAAAAGAACATTTCAAATCATATTTCCCAATATGGACCCCGATATCAATTTGTCTAACTGGTTATTTCTCCCTCTGGTTCATGATTCCATCATAATCCAAATAAGAGAATATAAAAAGGTTATTCAAGTTTTGAAGAAAAAATATCTTCTGCTTATTTGATAATGCTTAAAATATATCTTCTGATAATATGATTATCTTTTGGTCTCTGCCATCAAGTTCACAGAATTACAGTACTTACGAATTTCAAGCAATACCACAACACAACTTTGACAAACCGCAACTTTGTTTGAGGGAAAAGGGGCCTATGTCCAACATAATCACGTTGCAAATAAGCAATACTTAGCTATTAACACTATCGTGGTGCTCCAAAAGTAAGTCGCACTGAATAACTATTGATGATGATTAAGAAGTTGTAAAAAGTACCTAATCAAGCTTTTTCTCTCATCAGGCGAAAGAAACGACCATTCTCGTATAGCTGCATCTCGAATTGCACCGGCTGCCTGAAACCTTGCATTTGGCAGTTGAGAATTTTCTGGACACAGTAAAGAGACTGTTGATATGGAGAAATGAACACCCTCCAAACATCACTCTTCCTTGCTAATTCAATCAAAAAGTGATTGCAACCTTTTTTAACTGATTAGATATCCCATTAAATACAATATTTCCTGCCAACCAGTACCATCTACCATCTGTCTGAACTTGAAAGATATACAGACACTTCTGTTAAACAAATTGCACCAGAAAATTATCTTGTAATAAAAAAATCCATGTTGCTCATAAAAATGAATTCTGAATGTTTTTTTTTTCTGGAAGGGTGTCCTAGGCTATGAGCAAAGTAATCCCAGCAAGTCGGAAATAAACTCGGTGGCCACAATTGTTGCATACGCCTGGAATTGAACCCTAGGTAGATGGGATATTCCACCACATCCCCCAGGGCCTCAACTCTTGTGGTTTGAATTATGAATGTTGGTAGACGATAAATGAGATTGCTTTACTCTGAAGTAAAATAGCACAGTTTTTCTTTAGTTAACAAGAAGTTGATCGTATTCACATACATTGTCGTGCGAAGATATCTTATTGGGTACAGTTATTCAAAAGTAATTAATATTTCTGAATAACAAGAAATGAAAATACATGAAGGAGAAGATTTTACAAAATGCCAAACAATAGGTTATGGGAAAAATAAATCCATTCCATTATTCCATCTAGAAAAGTCTATTGTAGATTGGCTAATGCATCTATTTAGCAATTAGCTTTATCTTGTTCTTGCACAGGAATAGGTCACTAAGTTGAGAAGTCACAGAGTTCTATTTTTATCTAATAGATTTAACCTTTTATAAAAACTTCCCAATTTTCAAGTTTTGTGGAGGGTAATGTCGTACACACATGGACACGGCTACAGAGCTACTACAAGAAGAGATCTTGTTCACATAGATGAACAACCAGACTGCATCTAGGCCCTCAAATGCATTATTGTTGCTATTTATGCCTTATTTATAACTAGCCTGCCACCATCAACGTTGTTCTGTTAAGTAGGTGTCTTTTTTGTCTAAATAAAAACTTCCCGTAAAGAGCATATCCAGTAGCCCTACTATTTACATGGTAGCCAAAATCATATCCCAACTAAAGAGTCATTGACAGCAGCCTTGTCTCTGCAATGACCATCTCTGCACACAGACCGGTCCTGGTCCAGCCCGGTGATAAAACCGTCTCCTCAAAGCCTGGTCAACACGGTCCAAAAAGCCCCGGACTGTTCTGGATCTGGCAGGGCAAAGAACCAACCATGATTGGCGGTCAAGCAGACCGGTCCGGACCAGTCCAGTCCAAAAAAAAGTCCAGTCTGGTCTTGGTCTGACCATTTGTAAAAGGGGGCAAATTTTTACAAAGAAAAAAAAAAGTGGACCGGTCTCCATCCCAATCCAAGTGTGACGTGGGACACTTTCTCTCAGATCTGGGCTTTAACTGGTTTAAAAATAGACGTCTTAATATGTCCCAACTCTAAGCAACCTTCGAGTAGTGGAACCTAATTTGAACTATCCTAAAACATACTACTTTTTAGGTTGTGTATCATGTGCCCACTTACTGCAGCCTCAAATAAAGTGGCCAACATGGATCATAACATATGCTGATCGGTTAGAAAATACCACCTTACAGACCTTACGTTCAAGCATGGTAAGCACTAAGCAGTGATCCTTAAAATGACCACACTATAAAGTATAAACCTTACATTTAATCATGGTAAGAGGTGACCGTTTTCACTTACCAATAATAAACTGACATGCCTGGTACGGCCGAGGGGACTGGCGTAAGGATAATATAGTTGCCTCAGCAGCTGCCGGATTTACATTGATCTGCATATTTTAAACAAATGAAAAGACGTGAATAACCTTCGTACAAGCATGTTTATACCTTGCAAAGGAGGGGAACTGAGAGAGTGTTCAACTCCAATTTAATAATAAAGCATATATAATCTTACTCCAAAAATGAATTGAATTTCGAACAGAAGCACAGCTAGGTAATAGAATATACAGCTAGCACCTCGGTTTTAAGGTTATATTGTTATAATAAATCATCTCACCTTAGAAAGTGCAAAATCCAGTCCATTCTTGAACTTAAAAACTTATGTATGTTAACTTATGAACTAAAAATAGAGAAAGTTTGATGTTAATAAATAAAACATATTTTGTGAAAATCTACATGTGGCATACATTGAAAGAACTTAAAGGTACAAAACCAAAATCAAACCACAAGCTCACTTAGCATATCAAGACAGCTAATAATAGATTTACTAGTGATCTACATATGTTCCTTAGAAATATGTGAAAAAGAAAGTTGATGTAAACCCATGTTGACCACCAACATAAGACCATCCGCATCGATGGAGCGCCACATCAGCATTTGTTGGACCAGCTGGTCAGCCACCACCATCCCCCCTCCATTCCCTTCACGCTGCTGGTTCAGCTAGGCTGGTTCTCACTCATGCTCAATTTTTTTCCTTCTCTTCTATAAATACTCACATTCTCCAAGAGATAAAAAAAACAAAAAATAAAATAGGGTGATGGATGTGGGAATTTGTGGGATGGAGGGGGATGGAAGGAAAAAATGATATGACGCTGATGTATCAATGGGAAGGAGGGTGATGGACGTTGATGGTCTAAACTCATATCTACCACTGCTGCTGCGGTACCACCATTTTGAGTGGAGATATTGTAATCTTCTTTGGAAGGCATAGTAGCATCAAACCAACGAACTACTACCACCAACACACACACGCACGCCTCCCCGGCGGTATCGGGCATCCACGGGCATCCCACTAATCCGCCGCTGTCCCAGCCCAGCTTACGTTGGACCTAGAGCCCAACCCACAGTCTTTGACTGGGCTTTTTTTTTTTTTTTTTTTTTTTGGGGGGGGGGGGGGGGGGGAGCCCAGTCATAGAGTAGACCAGCCAAAGGACTAGGTACTCCTCATTCCCTCAATTGACTCCCTTGAGATCCGGATCGAACCCAGGTAGACTGGGATCCCATCCACAGAACCCCCCCCCCCCCCCCCCCCACCCCCCCCCACCCCAAGGACTTTACCGGCGGTAGACATGTTTTGTGTGGAGATGTAATTACTAGGAAGACCAACTGAGCTAGACATGTTTTGTGTGGAGACATTGTAATTACTAGGAGGAAGAAAGTGAATTACACCTTACATTTTTCCCTACTTGTAGGAATTGCACTAATTTTGATGGTAAACTATAGTACTTAATAGTTCTACTAGTTTATCAATCATGACCATAGAAGTTACACTAGACAATTCATCTCTTAGCAAATGCGCTGATGATTAGTAACTGATGAGATAACAAAATCAAGTTTCTAACAAACTGTAAAAGAAGGAAACCTGAATAGAACTGCAAGCAATTTCGATTGCTTGCATAGTGGCTTGAAGCTGACCTAAATCGCTGTTTCCAGGCCCTCCATTCATCTCTATTCAAAAATAAACATAAACCTACATTAGCAAACACAACAAAAACACACACACACACACACACACAAACAAACATCTATAATCGCACACAATAAAGTACTTCTATACGATTATCCGACTGAATCAACGAACTATGGTGCAAATGCAGTTCAATAATTGAGTATGAAATTAATCGTAAAGTAAGTAGAAACAAATCATTGATCAGAAGATACCGATTGTGAATATGATTGAACTCAAATAGCAGAAGTTCGATAGCTACCAACGAAGAACTGATTTGAATCCAACCAGAAATTGTGTGCAGCGCTGAGGTTTTGCAATTTACAGAGAAGAAGAGAGGAAAATCTCCATTTTCAATTTTGGCAATTAGCAGAGGAATTTGATGAGAATATATAATGTCAAAAACACCCCCCTAAACTTTGGAAAATGACCAATTCAGTCCTCCATGGAAATGGATTTCATTTCTATGTCCATTGTTGAAGTGATTATTATTTATTGGACTTGAATGAGTATAATTAGAATTAAGTAACTAGTAGGAGAATGAGGTTTGGGATGGGGACAAGGATCGTATTTAGGGAACATGACCACATCTTCATTGTCAAAATTAGGGATTTTTCTCGATGATGTGAAATATTTTAAACCAAATGTTTTAAATACCAGAGTTGATCTAATATAAAAACATCATTAGACCGTTCAAACTAGTGGAATCAAATCAAACTGAACCGTTTTTGACGGCTTGAATGGTTTGGTAGTCAAGTATGGTTCGAAAAATAGATAAAATGTTATGTCGAGTATAGTTTGTGGTTTGAACGTTTTTTCAACGATGTGTACCAAACCGACTGCTAAACGTATCTATATATAATAAAGGAGTAAGCATGACTCGTCTCGTCTTCTTGTGAGCCGGTTTTCGCATTTTCCCGCCTAAACATGTATGTGGACGCAGTTTACATTATCGGTTCAATCCTTACTTTTTAGCTATTAATTTTACTTTTAAGCTTCTTCTTTTTTACTTAATACCCATATAATTAGTTATTTATTTTACTATTAATCCCTTACTTTTTCATTTTTTTATTTTACACACTTATCATATAACATAAATGATCTTATATTATAAACTAGTTTTGATCCGTGTAATACACGGGATAATTTCAAAAAATTAAGTCATGCCAAAAACCTTATGTTACAAATATGAATTGTTGTGTTATTGATCTTTTAACATCAATATTATTTTCTATCAAATACATTAATTATAGAGTTAATTACATATTTGGTCCCTGTGGTTTACACGAAATTACGATGGAGGTCCCTGAACCCTAATTTTCATGCCTACGGTCCCTGTAGTTTGTATTTCGTTACGATCATGGTCCCTTGCCCTAACGTCCGTTAAAAAACTCTGTTAGGGCAGGGGTATTTTCGTCAATTTATAATTTTCTATTAAATTATTTAAAGTTTAAATCAAATCACCACCACTATCAACACCCACCACCAACATCCCACCACCAACATCCCACCACCACCACCACCACCACCATCAACACCCACCACCACCACCATCAACACCCACCACCAACATCCCACCACCACCATCAACACCCACCACCAACATCCCACCACCACCATCAACACCCACCACCACCATCAACACCTACCATCAACATCCCACCACCAACATCCCACCACCACCACCACCACCATCAACACCAAACACCAACATCCCACCACCACCACCATCAACACCAAACACCAACATCCCACCACCACCACCATCAACAACACCAAACACCAACATCCCACCACCATCAACACCAAACACCAACATCCCACCACCACCATCAACACCCCACCACCACCACCCACACCTACCACCACCACCTTCAACCCACCAACACCCACCACCACCTTCAACCAAACCACCACCACCACAGCCACAACCGCCAACACCATCACTACCACCACCATCATACCATAGAAAACATAAAAACAGAAAGCAAAAAATCGTAGATCTGGAAGATCCAGATCCAGATCCAAATTGGGACGGCGGCGGTGGCTTTCAGCAGGCGGCGGTGGCGGCGGCTTTCAGTATGCGACGACGGTTGTGGCTTTCACCAGGCGACGACGGCGACGGCGGTGGCTTTCACCAGGCGACGACGGCGACGGCGGTGGCTTTCACCAGGCGACGACGGCGGTGTCTTTCAGCAGGCGACGGCGGTGTCTTTCAGCAGGCGAGGGCGGCGGTTGGTTAGCAGGTGACGGCGGCGATGGAGGTCTGCAGCGGAAGGCAGGTGGAGGTGGTCGGCGGTGGATGTAAGAGGCGGGCGACGGCCGGCGATGGAGGTTGCCGCCAGTGGCGGTGGCCGACGGTGGAGGTGGCCGGCGTGGAGGTGGTGGCTGCTGCATCTAAAGTTGGGGTGTGTTTAGGGTTAGGGAAGAGGGGAAGAAGAGAAGGGAGGAATGGGGAGGGGAAGGGTTAGTTTTTATAGTAAGGGTATTTTTGTCTTTTACCCATCTTTTAACAGCTTTTTTTAACAGAAGTTAGAGCAAGGGACTACCATGGTAACGAAATACAAACCACAGGGACCGTAGGCATGAAAATTAGGGTTCAGGGACCTCCATCGTAATTTCGTGTAAACCACAGGGACCAAATATGTAATTAACTCTTAATTATATTTAAAAATAGTACAAACTTTATGTATTTTTAATTTGAGTTAAATGCAAACTTGGTCCTTGTGGTTTACAAAAAATAATGACTATGGTCCCTCTAATGAATTTTTAACTAACAAGGTCCTTGTATTTTTGTTTTTTATAACACATATGGTCCCTCTTATAAATAATATTAATAAAAATTAGAATTAAGAAAGGGTAATTTTGTCCATTCACTTTTTTATTCCTTTAATCTTAATCTATAACATATTTGGTCCCATTTTTTATTAGGGTTAATTTCATAGAATAGTAACTAAGTTTGAAAAGTGTCCCACTTAGGTCATTCATACTTTGTTTTCATTCAATAATAGTAACCAAGTTTGAAAAGTGTCCCATTTATGTGAAATTTACCTTTTATTATAGGTTACCAAGTCACCATAATCTATATATAATAAAAGAGTAACTTACTTGCCACGTGTCGTGCTCTGGTGAGCCGGTTGCCACGTGTCGTGCTCTGGTGAGCCGGTGCCACATATAATTTACATTTTAAAAAAAATTCTACAAAATTATCTATTAGTATAACAAACTTTATCTCATCTCATCTCTACCTATTTACCAGTATTTTGCTCTTATCAACAATGATAACTCATATTTAAATATTTAATAATAGTATAATTATTCAAAATCTTTCTCTTTCTCTCTATCCTTATCCTATGAATCTCTAACTATCTCTAAGGATCTCTATCTCTATATCTCTACCTGTATCTCTAACTATCTCTATCTCCATGAATTGTGGGCTTATATCTCATAACTTCGCATCTCCTCTCTATTTGTTTTGTTGACAGTACTTGGATAGATGCTTCTTCATGATCCTGGGTTTGTATTCACCTTGACCCCCTACCACCATACTATTAACAGCTCATTTTTGTATCTATTTATCTCTGTCATTATTTTCTTATATGTACTACTATTATAAACACGGGTGCAACCCTTTTATGTATTCACTATGGTCTCATTTAAAACAATATATTATTCTTTTAATTAAATATAAATTAATAATAAGATTTGTTTTATATAGATTTACTTTTATTTTGAGTAATTACTTTTATAATTATAAATAAATTATATGGTTTAGTTTTTCGAATGTTTAGATTGTTCATACTGTTTGTAGGTGACGCTCTTCTCGGCTCGGGTCTATCCTTCTACTTGGCATCTCGGTGAATGGGTTGTTTCGGCTTTTGCCTTCGAACTTTGTAAGTGGTTTTTCGTTCCTCGGGTGGTAGTGAAATTTCCATGTTGTGCAGAAAAAGTTTCTTTCTAAGAAATACAAATAACAACTCAGGAGCTAATATAACACCACAATTCATATTTATAATATGAGTTTCCTGATATGATTTAATTTTTTTAAAGTATCTTGTGAATTACACGGGATCAAAACTAGTTAATTATTTATAAAAAACAACTAATAACCTAAAAAAAATCAATTAATTTTTAAAAAACTTTTTAAATCCCACGATTAATTGATTATCCTCTTCCTAATTTATTTGTCCTCCTAATTTATCTCCTTCTTAATTGATTTATCCTTCTAATTGATCTATAAAAAACAATTAATAATCTAAAAAAAGATAATATATGCATTCAATTGATCTATCCTACTAAATTACAATATAAAAAATGTCTCACTTGATTATCTATACCCATTTAGTTGATTAAACTACAAATCAATTAAAATTGTTCTACTGCACTTTCAAAATTTGTCATATAACTCATTTAATTGATAAATTATTTAAACTCTACCATTACACTTTTAAATTCTACATTTTTTAAAAATAAAATCACTAAAGACGTTTATAATAATTTGGCCAACGAATTTTTACATTTATTTGATAGTACCTGACACTGCTATACCAAATGCCAACAATAAACATGCATTAAAAACGAAAATATAATTGCATTTCAAAAGGAATCTAAAAGCAAATAAAAATAACCTTTGTTGCATTCAACCACTTTTCAGATTTACTTCTTCAAAATAGGTGTCTTTGTGTTTTGTGCACCGAGCCAAACACCCCAAGACGTCTTAGAATCGACGAAAAAGATATAAAGAAAATCAAAGCGAAATTACCTGTTAATCGTAGATTTATGCTTCAATTGTCCTTTGTTAATGATTTCACCATGCAATTGTGGGAAGTCGAAGTCAATTGTGGGAGTCGATTGTGGAAGCCGATAGTCGATTGTGGAAGCCGAGAGTCGATTGTGGAAAATATCGTATGGTAAGAAAGAATTAGGTTAAATTAGTAGGATAAATTAATTAAAATGTAAATTAAATGATAAATCAATTAGGATGACAAATCAATTAGGAAGAGGATAATCAATTAATCGTGAGACTTAAATTGTTTTTTTATAAATCAATTGATTTTTTTAGATTATTAATTGTTTTTATAAATTAATTAATTATGGTGACTTGATAACCTATAATAAAAGGTAAATTTCACATAAATGGGACACTTTTCAAACTTGGTTACTATTATTGAATAAAAATAAAGTATGAGTGACCTAGATGGGACACTTTTCAAACTTGGTTACTATTATATGAAATTAATCCTTTTTATTAATATAATAATTCAATTTAATTTGGTTTCTTTTTAATATATTATACTATATTACTATTTTTATGTTAAAACATATGTATATATTCTTTTATATTGAATATATAAATTTTAATACCACCCCTAACCTAAGTATATCAATTACTTTACAAATTATACAAATACATTTTATATTTTCATGTTAGTTTTATCATAATTTTGAAACAAATTGCAATTTATGACTGATTTCGAGTTATATTTTTGAAAAAGATCCATCAAGTAAAAATGAAAAGTGTTTTATTTTTTTTATTATCATCTTGAATGTGAGAATTATGAAACTCTTACCTCTTATATAAATATATATGCACTGCAAAAATTAATTTGAA
This sequence comes from Centaurea solstitialis, assembly GCA_030169165.1. NCBI lineage: Eukaryota > Viridiplantae > Streptophyta > Magnoliopsida > Asterales > Asteraceae > Centaurea > Centaurea solstitialis. Next base: position 63,078,370 of record CM058046.1, on the reverse strand, counting down.
CAATCCAAATTATATAAGGAACTCCTTTTTTTAAGATTATTAAATTAGTATTGTTTATAAAATAAATGGATATGTGTCAACCAGATAAGTTTAATTGAAATGATAAGTAAATATTATTTTTTTAAGATTAATAAATTAGTGAGATTTATTTAATAAAATGACACGTGCAATAAAAAAAGCTTAAATGAACTAATAACGTATATGCGTCTAGATACATATTTAGGCAAGGAAAAAACTCAAACGAGCTCACCAAACAAGGACACATGTCATCTAGTTACTTATTTATTATATATAGATTATTAGAGGATGAAATAATTTGAAAATACACAGCTTAATACATGATTTATGAGGAAAACATATTAATTTTATCTAATTACGTGGGTGATTTATATATTTTTTTTATCTGATGGATCTCTTTTTAATAATATAACTCGAAATTAACCATAAATTGCAATTTGCTTCAAATGGATGATAAAACTAACATGAAAATATAAAATATATTTGTATAACTTGTAAAGTAAATTGATATAATTAGAGGTGGTATTAAAATTTATTTATTCAATATAAAAGAATATATTCATGTTTTAACATAAAAATATTAATATAGTATAATATATTAAAAAGAGACTAAATAATTTTAAATTATTATATTAATCAAATAGGGACCAAATATGTTATAAACTAAGGTTAAAGAAATAGGAAAAGTAAATGGACAAAGTTACCCTTTCATAATTTTAATTTTTTTAAATATTATTTATAAGAAGGACCAAATGTGTTATAAAAAACAAAAATATAAGGACCTTGTTAGTTAAAAATTCTTTAGAGGGACCTTAGTCATTAATTTTTGTAAACCATAAGGACCAAGTTTGCATTTAACTCTTTTAATTTAATTCAATTGATATCAAATTGTCAACAACGAAAATATAACAAAGACATTTTATAGATCAAACTATAAACTATCTTTGACTTTAAAATGACATTAATATACTTTCACATATAAAGAGAAAGGTATACATACAAAAGTGTAATTGGATTGAAATATAATAATGGATACGTTTAACAATAATTTGTTATAAAAATATTAATTAACTATTATATTAAACTCAATGATTATCTTCATTATATTTAAAATGAAATATTTATTTTCTATTTGATGACGTTTATCAATTAGTTACATGAATACAAATATAAATTATTATATAATGTGGAGAAGAAAACTTAGTTATGCTTTTACTGATGTGGATCAAAAAACTAAAAAAAAAATTAAAAGTTCAATGAAAGAACAAAATTAAAAGTCCAGTTATAAATTTAAATATACTTATATGTTTTACAATATTAAATATATTAATTTCCGTAAAACTTAATTTATTATACTTACATATATACATATTGATGGATGCTCAACGGATTAATTGAAATGCAAATACTATGATCCCGAGTAATACACGTGTAACGCCCCGTTTTCTATTTTATGATGTGACGGTATTTGGTTAAGTGATTAACTCATTTGGCTGTATTTGTAGAAGTTGAGGGGCTAGAGTGTAACTTTGGAAAGTGAAGGGTGAGATAGAGGCTTATCAAAAGAGAGAAACCCCCAACTCTCTTTCAATTTCTAGAACGTGCGAGAAGAGAGAGAGAGAGAGAGAGAGAGAAGAGGAGAGAGGCGATTTTGGAGAGTTTGAAGCCAATGGGTGATCAATTGAAGGTGTTGTGGAGAATTCGTTGTAGAAATCGTATTAGCTACAACCAAGGTATGAATGTTTTACCTAATTGTAGTTTAAATGTTGGTGTTAATTGGAGTCTATAGTTGAGTTAGGGTTTGGATGGGAATTGATGATCAATGGATCACCAATTGGATGATATGTTATGAATTGTTATTGTTATCATTATCGATCTATGGTATGGATTCGATTATAATCACCAAAGTGACTCCAAACTACTGATTTTGGAGTTATAGAATGGAAAGGGTCGAATTTGGGGTTTTTGGTTCGAGAAATCGTCTTGGGGATTTCTTGCAGATGCGTCGGCGCAGATGGCCGCGCGCCTGGAGATGCGCCACCAGATGCGCGAACCTTCTAAAGCGGTCTGTGTTAATGGTCCGCGCGAGGCCTGCGCAGTTGGAGATGCGCCGCCAGATGCGCGAGACTCCTGGATAAGATTTTAAATGTTTTAAACTGGTTTCAAGGGTCTAAGTGGTAGGGTATTGTTATAGGGTCACTATGGAGTTCTTCTAAAGTGAATAGAAAGGATTAATATGGATGTTTGCATGTATGTATGTTATAGGTGACCGAATTGATAGTTTGTTCTGATCGAGCGATTATTTGGCTAGCATTCTGACAGGTGAGTACTCTATCTATATTAATGTGGTTATGCTTATGTGATGGTTATGCATATGTGATTATGTGTTGCTATGGTTATGTTAATGCCTAGGTGGTACTCGTTACCCCTAGGGGAAGATGTGTTCCTTCGGGGACAAGGGATCAAGTCACGGATTAAGTTATGGATTATGTTAATACCTAGTTGGTACTGGTTACCACTAGGGAAAATAGTTCCTCCGGGAACAAAGGATCAAGTTATGGATTAAGCGGCCTGGTACTAGTGTCAAAGGATCAAGTTACATGATATGTAATTGCTATGTGAATCGGTTATGTATGTGTAGTTATGTCAATATAGATACGTGCTCACTAAGCGAAAGCTTACCCGTTGTTATTTCACTCTTTTAGTGTCAGGTACGGCATCGGGTAGCAAGGGCAAGGCTCACGTGTGATGGCTCGGAATGTGGCAGCTCAGTCAATGGATCATCGATTTCGGAGTTTGAAAAACAATGTTTTCTTCTAATTATGAGAGAGTTGATTTATATTATGTTTTGAACCTATGTTGAGTCTGGTTACAATTGACTACTCTTTTAGTTTTCCGGACATGTTCGTTGAATTTATTTAAAGTTTAGACTTTGCAATCAAGCTTCCGCCTTAAATTTATGGTTTTCCTTTAATACATGTTTTGGTTAATTTGAGGTGTTACAACACGGGGTAATTTAAAAAAAATCATACCAGAAAAGTAATATTACAAATACGATTTGCTTAATTAAAATTATTTACTATAATCCATGATCTGTATTTTTAATATGATAAAGGAGGGAAATGAAACGCAATAAAATGTAGACCTCAAAAAATCAAATTTGAGAAAGAGAACAAAAATAATAACATCAAGATTTATGAATATGTATTAAACAATTAATAAATAATGAGAGAAACAATTTACTTCAGAGTAAAAATATGAGGATAATTTCATATCTCTATGGTTGTTAAAGATTCTTATATTAGAGAAATATAAAGATAAAATAGTTTAATATTTAAATTAACTAGTAAAGATAGAATAGTTTAATTTTCAAAATTTGAATAAAATTTGTATATGAATTATAAAAAAAAACTTAGTAGGTATAATATATATAAAATAATCATTTGTTATTTTTTATTTTATATATGTATATATATTTGTGATTTAACATATAGTATTAAAAATGATTTATTAAAATGATATATATTTATTTAGTTTAATATTTAAATTAATTCATTTATTAAAAATGATATAGATATTTATTAAAATTATAATATTATAATTTATTATTGTTATAGAAAAAAGAGATAAAATAAAATAGATTTATAGAAAAATAGATAAAGATAAAATAGATTAATATTTACTGGATATAATTCTATTAAACATAAATTAAGTTATAGTAAAAATAATTTAAATTAAGCAAATTATATTTGTAATATCAGTTTTTCTGGTATGATTTTTTTTTAAATTATCCCGTGTATAGCATGACTCGTCTCGTCTTCTTGTGAGCCGATTTTCGCATTTTCCCCTAAACATGTATGTGGACGCAGTTTACATTATCGGTTCAATCCTTACTTTTTAGCTATTAATTTTACTTTTAATCTTCTTCTTTTTTACTTAATACCCATATAATTAGTTATTTATTTTACTATTAATCCCTTACTTTTTCATTTTTTATTTTACACACTTATCATATAACATAAATGATCTTATATTATAAATTAAAATGCATTGAAATTACGTTTTTTTTTATGATTTATACTATTATAATCGTCTCGTCAATAACTTTGAAATAAGTCCAATATCGAATATTTTTTATTTAATTTTATTATTAAATTATAAGAATATATAAGAAGTAATGTGTTTCACATTTCTTATGTTCTCATTTTTCATTTTACACTCTTATCATACTAAAAATACAGGATCATAGATTAACTAAAAGACATATATTATTTTCTTATAAATTATATCAGTATAGTTTAATCGTTAATGTTTTTAAAATGAATTAATTATTGAATATTTTTTACCTTGATTTTTGTACATTTGATATGTAACAACTCGTCCCACATGGATAGAAACTAGAACTTGTAAGCTCCTTATAAGCCTCAAGTCATAGGCTACCTATAACTTCCACTATCGTTTTTAGTTGGACTCGAAGTTATTGGGTCAACCTATAGCTTTAAGTTTTGGGGGTGTTACATGATATGCAATTTAAAAGCATATAAAATCATAAAATTAGTATCATGTGATGCAGAATAAAACTGAAAATGAAGCAAATTTATTATTTCAAGTTTTCAATCTCATATTCGAGAAACTTCACGTCGCATCGCGCATAGGTATAATCTAGTGTATGTATGTATTAATTATATTTAGTTTTCATGTTATAGGCTCAACTTCTATGCCCAATCAAACAAATGTGTCCAAAACATTATATTTCTAGCTTTCATTTTTCTATGGGTTTAGTTCACGAAAGTGTATCAAACTTGTCGCGAAAAGTTATTGTATGTATTGTACTTAGAAAATTACCTTTTAGCGTATCAAAGTTTAAGAAATGGTTATTGTATGTATCCAACTTTATCAAAACCTACCATTTAATGTATCAAACTTGTCACGAAAGTGTATCCAACTTATCACGAAATACATTAAATGGTAGGTTTTGATAGTTTGATACGTTAAATGGTAAAAATGGAAGTTCGGTACATACAATAACTTTTGGTGACAAGTTGGATACACTTTGGTGTACTTGTCCCTTTTTCTATTGACAATATTATCTAAATTGGTAAAATACCAAAATTTCCACAAAAATAAAATAAAAAATTTCAAATCATCCTTCAACTTGCTCAATAGTTGTCAAATTTTAACTAGTATTAGTGGAAATTTTTAACATTTTTCCATCTTGCTCGTTTTTTTTTAAGATTAACATTTTTTTATTATTATTCAGTATACCATTTTTAATAAGTTTATATTGATATAGATGTTATATTGTTTTAGTTTAAATCTCAAAAAAGGGCCTCAATCGACCAAATTGATCAGACTAGACCTTTTGTGGTCAGGTTTGATTTTTTTAAACCACTGTTATGGTTGGGTTTGTGGAATTATGGTTTGAGGGGTAAACCGCTTAAATCGGAACACAAACATCCCTACTAAAATCGTCTATGTTTAAATCTCGTATATTTTCATAATTTTGCTTGTATGGGATATCAAATATTCATATTTACATCAACATTATAAAAGCATTTGAAAGCTGAAATAAAGTCTTGAAAACCATTTTTGATTCATCAAATGTTGTTCAGCCATGCATAGTACTTAAAATTCAAGATTGCAAATTAGTTCGTTATTAAACCTAAATTAGATTATAATAGAAGATTTGAACTTAAAATTATCTTCATACCAAACGTTATATTGTTCTAAAATAAATTACTTCCTAGTTAAGCCTAAATTGATATATACTAAAAAAATGAACTAAAAATATTATATTATACAACGAGAACTTTTAAATTATTTATTCAACATTAATATCGAATATATTCTTTTCAAATTTATAATTTATTCAAATATAAAAGGATTTAGTTCACGAAATTGTATCCAACTTGTCAAGGAAAATTATTGTATGTATTGTAATTAGAAAATTATTTTTTAGCGTATCAAAGTTTAAAAAACTACCGTTTAGTGTATCCAACCTGTTTTAGCAAGTGACTTGCTAATGTGGCACCGGTTACACAAACGTGGCATATGATGTGTTGTGACATGGTGGCTTACATGGTTTTTGTTTAATAAAAATAATTTAAAAATAATTCAAAATTAGGGGTTTTCCCCCAAAATCGATTTAGGTTTCTTTTCCTCCACAATCTTAAACTCGTCTTGGTTTCATCCACTACCCTAAATTCATGGTTTCTTCCTTCATGGTTTCTTTTCCTCTGCAACCCTAAATTCACCTTCAATTTTCTTGTATATGTGATGTCAACAACGATCCAGAATCGGAAAACATTATGCACTATTAGGGTTTCTAGTTTAGGGTTCGATTTTGATGGTGATTAGGGTTTATGTGTCAAGAACCGATTATGGTTCTAGGTTAGGGCTGGATTAGGGTATCTGGGTTAGGGTTTTTCGGTCCCCAAAATCAGTATGGGTTTTCAATATGTTTAGGTATGTTTTCCCTAATCGATTTGTTTATGGTATTCAATTTGGTTCCAATCGAATTGTTCATGGTTTTCCAATCGATTTGTTCATACAAGTACATCTGGTTCATCATCGACGATTGGGGTTATCCAATCGATTTATTCATGGTGTCGATTTGGGGTTCATCATTTTGGTTATTTATATAAAAAGATTTGTAAAACATTAAGATAACTTAGCATTTGTATCCTTCTAGATCATTTTTCTTTTTTGAATATTGTTGGAACACTTTATTTGAAGATGTCATCCGAGCACTTCATCTGAAGACGTCCTCCGAGCACTTCATCTGAAGACGTCATCCAATAACCTTCTATATTTATTGTTGTAAAACTAACAACTCATGTACTCAATAACATCAATTATTCGAAGAAGAATTGGTATCAGCTCAACTCATCAATAAAGTGGATCAAAGATAAGTTTGGCTAAGTGTTTGAGATCTTTTGCACAACTCCCCACCTTCTGAATGATCACCACCGACCCATGGGATTCGGTCGTGGGCCACCAACCAAATGCTGTCCTTCCAATTGATTCCCATCGGTGGTGATTCTTTTTGTGAAAGAGCCCTATGTGCAACGACTACTTCTTTCTCTTTTGGAAGTACTTTCTATTCGTGGAGGAGCTTTAAATGGAATATGTCTATGTACCAATGGATAAAGAAAACAAATGTCCTTTGATCTTGAATATCTCTTGACAAAGACATTCCTGCTCGGTCAGACCATCTAGGCTGCAACGGATAGCTATATAAAGATATATCTGTATCCACTTGAATACAAACTATTCACAAAGGATTGTCTATCTACAAAAAGGAGTCAAAAGGATTTGACTTGGCAGATATATCTTTTATAGATCTTCGCATGTAGCAAGTCAAGAGGTGACAGGTGTCCCATGCATTCAATGCAATTGGGACTATAAATACAGACTCCTTGCATCCAGTTTTCCTTACGCATTCAAGCTTTCAGAAGTTAAGAGTTTGAAATCATCAGAGTGCTTCCATCCCCAAAGTTCATACTTTTACGAAGTGATTTAAGTTATGTTCTTTTATTCTCTTTGTGTCCTAAGTGTTTTAGATTGTTTCAAATAGCTATTAGTTATTAGTATTCCATAACAATCTAGTTCTAAGTGTTCTATGTGTACTAAGTGTAATTCTTATTGGTGTTTTCAATAAAAGAATTTAAAAAGTATATCTTTGTGTTTATATTTTGAAGTATAGTATTCAACCCCCTACTACAATACCATGATAGCCAAGCATATCTCTTTGTAAGACATATCAAATATTTTAAGATAATTTAACTATATATTAATAGAAAACATATAACTAACTATACAAAACTTTTGTAAACATTTTAAGATAGATTAAAATTCTTTTAGAATTATTTTTTTATTTCTTATTTATCTACTTGTCTTCCGTGTTTTCTATATCTAAATGATTCATTTACCCAACGCCAACCATATAAGAATCATAACTCTTACTTACTAAATAACATTCTCGGTCCTTTTTTTTAAAAAAGGTTCACCAATGCATGGATGATCTCAAGGATATGAACAAAGTGCTTAGAAATTGTTAAATGAAATACCATATCACCAAATAGTCAAATGAAATACCATATCACCACTGGTCTAGAGCTCACTTTACACTGTTTTATGTTTTCACATGTTAAATTGTAATGCCCTGTTTTTCGGTGATTTTCCTTATTTAATTATGTTCGAAAATGTTAACTATGTCATTTAATTAATTAGACTATAGGAGGGGAGTCGGGCTAAATTGGAAGGAGCGGGCTTGGGCTTTAGAAGAAAGATCGGCCCAAGTATTTAAACCTTCTTTAGACTCTCATTTGTCAGTTTTGCAAACCAGAGAGAAGAGCCAGAGAAAAAGAGAGAAAGAGAGTGAACCCTAACTTCTCTCTCTTCATCCCTTTCGATCGAAAACCACCACCATAGAATCATTGGAAATCGTTCGTGTCATTGTATTCACACGTTAGCAAGGGAGCTACGTGGGTTGTTCGTGATTCTTTGACGTTCGAGGAATCCAAGAGGTAAGAACCCTAATTCGACTTTCGAATAGTTGTTGAATCGTTAGAATATCTAGTAATCGATGTTAATTAGTATGATGTTATAAGACTGAAATCATGATAGATAACGTTTATAATCGACATGTAAACGTTTTATAGGTTAGAAATTGCTTAAGATGAGTTTGGGGTTTGAAATTTGTGAAAATTCGAGCAAGAAGTCGGATCAGGTCGTCGGCGCGGATGACCGCGCGGGTTGAGAAGCACCGTCAGATGCAAGGTCGTCGGTGAGGATGATCGCGAGGGCTGAGAAGTGCCGTCAGACGCGCGGACCCTAATTCACTTATGCCTTGTGTTTTGGCATTTCGTCGGCGCGGATCAAGAAGTGATGCGGTAATTATCGTATATAAAAAGCGTAACATGTTTTAACCTCTAATGCCTAGCCACTGTCTTACCACATATACATGCAAGCGTACCTGATCGTGAGTAATATAGTGTAGGAAAGTCCAGGTATCGTATCTACCACTGGGAACGGTCAAGTTATCGTAGATTAAAGTCTAGATCAGTTTAATTAACCTAAAGGGGAGGTTTTGTATGAAAAAGGTTTGAATATTAAAAAGACAACTAAATTAACTAATAACTAAGAAAGAGATTAAAGAGATTAATTAAGAACTTATATGAAAGAAAACAGCAGCACTTGTCATGGTATAGTGAATCCCCAAGTGGATGATTTAAACAGGCCAAAGATTTGGTTGTTTTGATTATTGTAGGAATTTAAGTCTGGGACACCCTAACATGTAGTGATTATGGTTTTTAACTAGGTCTTGGTCCTCCTAGTCCAATACTTAGGTCGTTTGTCAAGCAACCTAGCACCGGAAATCCAATCCTAACTCTATTGTATGGTTTTCTACCTCCAGGTCACTCTCGGTCCAAGTAACCACTTAACACAACTCTCTCGGTCAAGGGTAGGTTAAGGTAGGTTGATTATCCTATTGGGGTCTATCTAATTTGGTCAAACAGATACACCCAACCAAAGGAGTTCAAATAACCAAACAATAATAATCAGAACGGAACCATAACACACATTCAATCAATCAAAAACAAACCAATAAACATTAAGTATCAAATCATCATCCACAATGGTTCATCGACCATGACAAGTACTACTATTAAGAACTACTCACTAAACATAACGAAAACAAAAGCACTAGTAGACATCGACATGATACCGACAATACAACGACGGATGATCGAAGATCGACTCCCGTAGCGTATCGGCACCACTTGGACTCTCACTCTACTGCTTCGTATCTTCCCCGTATCGTATCTCGTGTAAACCGACTCAAAATTCCTCTTCTGAACTGAAGGAGGAGGCTGGTATTTAAAAGAAAACGTCCAGGGGCCATCTGGCGATCGCCAGACTGCAGGTTTGGCGACGCCAGACACTTAGGTCAACCCTGGTCTTCAATTCAGTCGAATCTGGCGGCGCCAGATTGGGAATCTCGCGAACGCCAAACAGCTACTGTGTTGACTTTGTGCATTTTTCACGTTTTCTCGCCTTTTTCGTACTTTTACGTTCCACGGCCTCCAAGTCCTACATAAACGATAATAAGCTCATTTAGTGCGTGAAATGATCATAAACGGGTGAGAAATGGGGTAAAGTTATACAATTACGCTCAACCAAAACATGTATAATTTTGGTGTTATCAAAATCCCCACACTTAAGCTTTGATTGTCCTCAATCAAAAGACTGAAAGATAAGAAAGATAACTCCAAAATTATCTCCACCCAAGATCATCTAAGAGAACAAAGCATATTCACATAATTGAACACACAAACAAGACTCATCAAGCAATCGGATACCAAGGCCAACCTTTTACCATCACATAATATGAATAACAATATAAAGTGTATCTCTCGGGGGTAAAAGTGTATATGTAAGTGATCACACCAATACTCGACTAATTCCCGCATGCATAAGCTTGTCACCAAATCTAATCTCCACCACTGAGAAATTGTCAACCGTCAAGAGGACTTTAGGGTTGTAATGTTAGGCTAAGGGTTAAGGGTAGGATAAAGGATATATAAGTGACTAAGGGTTTTGCAACAAAAACTTGAAAACTCAATCAGTAATGATCCAAACAGTGAAACAATCTGACTTTCGAACAATGAAACTTTTGGGATGATCAATCTCTTTCTTTTCTTTTAGAATCGGCCTAAGCCTATGGCTTATTTGGGGCACAAATTCTTTTTCAATCTTTTCAGCTCTCATTTTTTTCTTTTTGTATTCTCGACTCTTTTGATATTTCTTTTCTTTTCTGAGTCTCAATATTTTTTTTTTTCTCAGAGCAGCAACTATGTTGCTTTTGGGCTCTTTTTTAATCTCAATCCCATAAAACTGTCAGATATGAAAAACTGGATCAAAACATCTCAAGAATCAAATTTAAGTCACGGCCAAAAGATAGATAAAACAATTAGGCTCAAGGATAAAGTGTATAGTGGGTAAAGAAATGAAAAGGTTAAGGCTCAAAATGGTTTCAAGGGATAAAGTGTTAAAAGGTGAACACTTTTCAATCAAAGGCTAGGCAAATCAGACAATCTTATGATGAGATCATCTGACGAAGGCTAAAAGGGTTAGAAACGAAGGCCTCTATCAGTGCAATGGTGATAAATACTCCTCTTATGTGGTCTCGACAAGCATTCTAATGACAAGTTCTACCTTGGGTCAAAGCCGGTATTCCTCACGAAATAAACAGATATAACAATTAAGGCTCAAACTCTCAAAGGAATTGGGTGAGGCACTCATGGTAATCAGTATTCCAAGGCATCCTTTTACTCAACTAATCCTATTCTGTGTTCTCCTATGCAAACAACTTAGTCTCAAAAACAACCTCAGATTTCGAAAAAATTGGGGTCAAATCTCAAAGCTTTCAAAAATTTGAAAAATGACAAACCATAAGCAAAAAGTGAACCCATTTAAACAGATAAGTCTACATAACCCCCTCCCCACACTTAAAATTTGCAGTGTCCTCAATGCAACAGTTAACACAATTAAGGAGTAATTGGGAAAAAGAGAAACTTCCCGGGTTATGTGACGAAATCTGTTATGATCTGAGAGTGGTCCAAAAAATCGTGCTCGATCATAGATCATAAGTCGCTGTATCTACCAACAAAAAGAAAAAGAAAAAGTAAAAACGAACTAGCAAAAATATACCAAACCAAACTATTAATAAGCTACTAAAAATCCTAAGCAATCCAAACAAACAAAAATAAAATTGTTCAAACAAACCAAACCACACAAACGAAAATAAAATTGTCTCAAACAACCATATTGAATAACGGAGATAAAAGAGAGAGATCAATAAGGGCCACGAGGTTGGTTTTGCCAATCCTCGTAAGTCGGGTAACCAGGCGGAGCATCCTCGGAGTATGGCCAATAAGGTGATGGAGCATAAGCGGTATTCGGTTGAATACCGAAGTGGGAGGCCATCTGGTTCATCACTCCACTTTGCCAGTTGGATTGGTGAAGAGCCTCCACAGTGTTGTACTCCATATGTTGATGATGACGGCCATAAGAAAGTGACATATCCGAGAGTCGGTTACTCAAGTCTTGGTAACCCAAATATGCCGTCTAATCCGTCGGTTGTTGACCCACATTCGCCCCACTCGTTCCACCAATCTCATGCGTGCTCCTCGGTGCTTGACTTCTCGGCTGACTCCTATAAGCTTGAGGATTATGGATCCATGCATTGTAATCCCTTCCGGTCATATGCTCAACCCTCGCTACTCCCATTCCACGTAGTTGGTCCATGTCGATCAATCCCATCTCCCCAAGGTTCGTCATCGAGGCAATAGCGGCGTTGGTTAGGATACCGAAATGCTTGGCCAAGAGCGTCACGTACTGGCCACCAACTATGCGACTACCCTCTCGAAAACCACTCGCCTTGGCGAGTTGAACGGCGATGAGATACGGAGCATTCGGATATTTGTCATCCGTAGAGAGTTGCTCAAGAAGCCAAAGATCATGCACAGTCACTTTCTCCTCACTCGAAGAACGAGCATTCACCGCTTGAATAAGCATCCGGTGCAAGAGTCGGTCCAACGAAGCAAGAAAACCTTTCACCTTGAGGTTGGCATGATAATCACCATCACCCAAGATCGACCAAGCCAAACGTGGATCAAAACCATCGGGTCTCTTCGAAGTCGCCCACATATACTCCTCAAATCCGGGAGCATCAACATCCGATTGGGTGTATATCCCCAAGGCAAGAGCAAACTCGACCAAAGAAAGAGATCTCCAAACGCCAACAAGTCGGAACATCATGCACGTTTGATGAAACTCCTCAAGGGCCTTGATAGCCTCAAAACGGAATGTGGCCACGAACTCCACAATAAGCTCTCGGTAGAGGGTCTCGGCAATATCGAAAACTCGCTCCCATGCATGGCATATGTAATACTCATTGCCACCCTTGTCGTAAGCGTGCTTTTCAAGAATTGCTTTTATGTCGTTCTCGACTCCCATCGATCCAAGAAGATCCCAATCGACTCTCTTTGGCATAAGAACTTGGCAGGGGAGAAGTCGGTTGACGATGTCCCGATACTCCTCCCTCTTCGGGCCATTCAAGGTTGGGTCATTTGCAAAGGAGGTGAAAACATGACTTCCATCCGGTGCATGGAAGTTAGTTACGGCGGTCGTAGACGAGCGGGTTCTTTGTCTCTACAAAATACCATTGTCTTAGAAAAATCTCAATCCATAAACGCAAGACAAGGTTTATTCACATTCGAAATTCTCACGAGACAAAATCTATACGACTAACAAGTTCAACTATCAAATATATGCATGATAAAACAAAACCAATGGGGATGTGCAACATCCCCACACTTGAACTTTTAGTCCAACCTCCATACAATAAATCTAGCTAACAAGGATGGGGGATTTTGATGTCATCAAGATCCCCACACTTATCATTCAAGCATAAACACTAGATTAAATAAACACAAAGCATGCTAACATGAAGTTTCAATCATAAAATTGGGCATGCATCAACTCATAGACATCAATCAATCAATGGTGATTCAAGAACAATGTCTAATTCAATATAAACATTCACACACCATTGATGGTCCAAACAAGATCTCCAAGCTATTCTTACGAAATTGGAGTTAGGAAACGTACCTTAGCCATGGAAATTGATGAAATTGAAGCTCAAGAAAGTCGAATCTCGCAAGAACGTGAGAGGGTTTAGCGGCGCCTAAGAGAAATTAGGGTTGTGGTGAAGTGAAAAAGTGAGAAAAGAGGGTTTAAAACCCGTCTGTCCCGACTTCGCGTCGCGAAACCCAGGTTTCGCGTCGCCAAACGGGCAGTTTTTTCAAAAATACCCTAGTTTTTAAAAGTTTCGCGTCGCCAAATGGCTCTCTTCGCGTCGCGAGGTTCGAAACTTTTACCTATTATCGTGGCTTACCAACTTCGCGTCGCCAGATTTGGAATCTGGCGATCGCGAAATGCTTACTGTTTCCAACTTTTGAAAATTTTCATCGTACTCCGAATTCGCTCAAATTTGGTTCTTATCTCTTCCATATGGTTACCTAAGCAATATCAAACAAAAACATTAATAAAAACACACACGAAAATCATTAAAAACGAAAGAAAACGAAAAAGCTCGGGTTGCCTCCCGAGAAGCGCTTCATTTTTGGACGGGTCTAGAGCTCGACCCCATTTTCGGCTCATTTCTTAGCACGTCGGGCTGACGAGCCCTTCTTCTTTCTGTGATCTTTCTTGGAGGATCCCGGTTCATTGAGTTTCTGATCCTTTTGATGCACCGGGTTCGGATAGTCCTCCGCTTTCTTTCCAAGTTCATGGGGGAGTAACGGGCGGTTCGTGCTCTTGTTGTAGGCCAGAGAAGGATCTTCGTATGGTTCATCGAGGTGTCTGACCGGCTCTCCGTTAGGATCAAAGTAAATCCGATTGTCTCCATAGCCTAAACTCGTGACTTAATTTTGCATATCGGTATGTACTTGAGCGGTGTGCAAGAAAGATCTCCCGAGGATAATCGGAATCTCCGTGTTTTGTGGAAGATTAGCTATGACGAAGTCCGTATAGTAAACAAAGTTGCCAATGCGAATTGGGACTCCTTCCGCTATTCCTAACGGCTTTGTCATGTAATCGTTCACGCCTCGGTATTGATAGTCTGTTGGTATGATCTTTTTAACTCCCATTTTCCTGCAATAACCAACAGACATCATGTTAAGAGCGGCACCTGAATCTACCAAAGCAAGACCACTAAATTTATGACAAGAAATAGGTAAGTTGTAACTCCCTGGATCATGCTTGATAGGTGCAATGTAGATGAGATCATCCTCCGGTGCTTTCTCCTTCTCTTTCTCCTTGCCTTTATCTTCTTTCTTCGGGATCACGAACTCCGCGTATCCGCCTTGCTTTCCATCTTCCTCCTCATCATCATCACTTGAAGCTTCGGGCACTTTGAGTCTTAAGTGTTCGAATGACACGGTGAACCCCTCCGAATCGTAATCCGTGGCATAATCGGGCTCACTTTCACTCTCAGTTTCCACGTACTTCTTTGTGTAGATGTCCGTCCACTTCTTCTTTGACGGTTCTCCGGTCATCATGAGCATCGGCTTCACGTTCTCCACCTTCGGGTTGACTTGTGTTTGCGTTGGTAATTCCCCTTGAGTCCGTTCACTTAGCATTTGCGAAACACGACCAACCTGCAATTCCAAATTCTGGATGGTGCTTTGGTGATTACGTAAGTATGAACCTACTTCATTATTTAGCTTCTTTTGCGCATCCATGAATTGGATAATCCGATCTTCGATAGAGACACGTGGCTCTCCATCCGGTCTTTGGTTCTGTTGATTTGGTGCAAAGAAACCGGGAGGTCTAGGGATGAAATTACGGTTGTTGTTCCACCTCCCTTGGTAATCGCCTCGGTTGATATAGTTCACCTCCTCGGGTGTCATCATTGGTCTGTTCGGGCAATCCTTAGTCAAGTGTGGTCCATTGCACTCCTCGCATCCAACCTGCAAAGCATGAACAGATTTAATTAGTTCTTCGATTTTGCGTTCAAACTTTACCTGTTGGTTTTTCATAGCGGCTAGTTCATCGGATGGATCGAAGTCGGTTGAGATCTTTCCGGCCATCCTTGGAATTTGCAAACGTTTGTCCGTCCTCCAATGTATGTTATGTATAAGCATGTCTTCGAGGAGCTTGTAACTTTCCGTGGGCGTTTTATACATGAAGACACCACCTGCAGATGAATCCAAAGTAGCTCGTGAAGAATAAGCAAGTCCACTATAGAAAGTTTGAACCTGTTCACTCTTATTCAACTCGTGACTCGGGCATGAGTTTAAGAGGTGCTTGAAACGTTCCCATGCTTCAGATATAGTCTCCCCGTCTTGTTGTTGGAAAGATCGGATCTCGGCTCTCAATTTATCGATTTTGGATGGTGGAAAGAATCGGGAAAGGAACTTTGAACGAAGTCCTTCCCACGTAGTGATTGAACTCGGCTCTAAGGATCGCAACCAAGCCCTGGCTTCTCCGGTAAGCGTTAAAGGGAAGACCCGAAGACGAATTGCATCATCCCGGTCTGCCTCTGTTTTGAACAGATCACAAATATCCACGAAGTTTTCCATGTGAACGATAGGATTGCTATCGTTTTTTCCCGTCGAAGGTAAGGTCCTTGATCATGTGTAGGAGCTTCCCCGGGATTTCTTTGTTCAGGTTCGGCTTCGTGATTGGATTGGTGGGTACAGTTGGAGCGGCTCTCCTGGCAGTCCACATCGGTGCCTCGTCTCCCATCTCAAAAATCAAAGCTCTCGGGCGAACTTTGTTTGCTTTTGATTTCTTTTTGTTTCTTTTTCTGAACTCTCTCTCCGGCTCCTCAAATGGCTCTAACAAGTCTGCCGTGACTGAAATCACAACAAACGGTTACGGGCAACTTGCGGGAAACAAGGAGATAAAAATAAAGATAAAACTAACTAATTAAACTAGAAAGCGAAAAACTTGCAAGGGAAAGAATCCCTCACAAGGATCGATTAACAAAACTAATTAAGACTAAAATCTAACAACTACCGTTCCCCGGCAACGGCGCCAAAAACTTGATGCGGTAATTATCGTATATAAAAAGCGTAACATGTTTTAACCTCTAATGCCTAGCCACTGTCTTACCACATATACAGGCAAGCGTACCTG
Source organism: Centaurea solstitialis (assembly GCA_030169165.1). Lineage (NCBI taxonomy): Eukaryota > Viridiplantae > Streptophyta > Magnoliopsida > Asterales > Asteraceae > Centaurea > Centaurea solstitialis. The sequence continues at coordinate 63,061,642 of CM058046.1, read as the reverse complement.
ATCGTGAGTAATATAGTGTAGGAAAGTCCAGGTATCGTATCTACCACTGGGAACGGTCAAGTTATCGTAGATTAAAGTCTAGATCAGTTTAATTAACCTAAAGGGGGGGGTTTTGTATGAAAAAGGTTTGAATATTAAAAAGACAACTAAATTAACTAATAACTAAGAAAGAGATTAAAGAGATTAATTAAGAACTTATATGAAAGAAAACAGCAGCACTTGTCATGGTATAGTGAATCCCCAAGTGGATGATTTAAACAGGCCGAAGATTTGGTTGTTTTGATTATTGTAGGAATTTAAGTCTGGGACACCCTAACATGTAGTGATTATGGTTTTTAACTAGGTCTTGGTCCTCCTAGTCCAATACTTAGGTCGTTTGTCAAGCAACCTAGCACCGGAAATCCAATCCTAACTCTATTGTATGGTTTTCTACCTCCAGGTCACTCTCGGTCCAAGTAACCACTTAACACAACTCTCTCGGTCAAGGGTAGGTTAAGGTAGGTTGATTATCCTATTGGGGTCTATCTAATTTGGTCAAACAGATACACCCAACCAAAGGAGTTCAAATAACCAAACAATAATAATCAGAACGGAACCATAACACACATTCAATCAATCAAAAACAAACCAATAAACATTAAGTATCAAATCATCATCCACAATGGTTCATCGACCATGACAAGTACTACTATTAAGAACTACTCACTAAACATAACGAAAACAAAAGCAATAGTAGACATCGACATGATACCGACAATACAACGACGGATGATCGAAGATCGACTCCCGTAGCGTATCGGCACCACTTGGACTCTCACTCTACTGCTTCGTATCTTCCCCGTATCGTATCTCGTGTAAACCGACTCAAATTTCCTCTTCTGAACTGAAGGAGGAGGCTGGTATTTAAAAGAAAACGTCCAGGGGCCATCTGGCGATCGCCAGACTGCAGGTTTGGCGACGCCAGACACTTAGGTCAACCCTGGTCTTCAATTCAGTCGAATCTGGCGGCGCCAGATTGGGAATCTCGCGAACGCCAAACAGCTACTGTGTTGACTTTGTGCATTTTTCACGTTTTCTCGCCTTTTTCGTACTTTTACGTTCCACGGCCTCCAAGTCCTACATAAACGATAATAAGCTCATTTAGTGCGTGAAATGATCATAAACGGGTGAGAAATGGGGTAAAGTTATACAATTACGCTCAACCAAAACATGTATAATTTTGGTGTTATCAAGAAGCATCGATAGACGCACCGACCTCTAGTTTATGTCAATGACCCCTTTTTAGTGGATTTAAAGGTCTAAGGGTTAGGATATCATATTAGGACTATCCTAATGCTTTACTAAAATGTTAAGGAGGATTAATACCTCGTATTTACGTAAACCAGGTACACGATTGGTTAAACCGTAGGAACTTGTGCGTTATCAGTTGAAATCAGACACCCGAGCATATAAGGTGAGTTATACTATACGTAACTTTGCATTGTACATGCATGTATGTACGTGTTTCAACGGTTCAGTATAGGGACATCCTCATGTCCTTTATAAGTTGAGGAAGGGACAACCTCGTGTTCTTTATGAGTTGAGGGATTTAGTTCCGTCTTGCGGAGACGGAGGTTTAGGGATAGCCTAGTTTCGAGTCGAGGGGTTCAGATCCGTTCTCTTGGAGACGGTGTTAAGTTATGATCAGTATCATTCTGTTATGTGTATATATGTGTGTGATATGATGTAAATTATGTGTAGTATATGCTCACTAAGCTTTTCGTTTACCCGTTGTTATTTACCCTTTTTTTAGGAAACAGTTCGGGTAAGGATAAGGGAAAAGCCCTGGCTTGACTTTAGACTTGAGAAAACAGTTCCATTTTCAATTATTCTAGTTTTGAAACAACATGGGGATTTCCTTTTATCAGTTTTCTAATTGGTTTGCTTAAAATTAGTGACTTGAAGGTTTTATTTGATGTGGATTTGAAACCAATTTTATTATTTTGGAATATTGAAAAAGTGGTGTTACATAAATGAAATCTCATATCACTTTACAAGTATATGTTTTGATCTATGGGTTTTTGGCCTTTACAGGCAGAGCTCATTGTGATGTGTTACTTAACAATATGTGAAAGGTCTTCAATAGGCAGCCTAGGGATAAACCAATCATCTTGGCACTTGAATACATAAGAGGGTATCTCATGACGAGGATAGTAAATGTGCAGAAAGTTATAACAAAGTGTGATGGACCTCTAATTCCTACATCCACCATGTTATTATCATATTGGCTCTGCCAATGGGATAGACTTATAGCCACAACATGAGTGTCCATACAAACTCACAACACATGTGCATCACACACAAGTTGGGAGGCCTAAGAAGAAAAGAAAAAAGACAGCTGATGAATCAAGCAACCATTGGTCAAATGATCAAGACTTTCAAGATCAGGGAAGACTGTAACTTGTGCAAAATGCAAGAAGAAAGGGTACAATTCCAAGAGTTGCAAGGGATAAGAAGAAAGACAACATGAAGTATGATTAGACTTGTTGGGTTTTTGTGCAATCCTCATGTCAAACTGACACGAGAAAGCTGTGGATCTCAAACCTAACTGGATTGTGATACACGGTAAACTTTATGACCAAACTGATCCAAAAGTTTTTCAATCAAACCAAAATGGTTTGATTTATGCAGAAGCGATAAGGATTAAAATCCCGATAAAACTATCCACGGATATTTTCGCTTATTTGATACAATTATTCAATATAGGTTTTAGGATTATTACCTGGACTGCTCGAGATTGATCCACCCGTGATTGACCAACACAAATATCCCTCTAGTCGGATGTAACCCCGATATCACGAACAAGCTATATCACGAGAGTATGATCGAAGAACACGGAAAACTGACCTGGTTTGGAGCTGTGGTCGGCTGATCAAATAAGAGAGAGAGAAAGAAATTTTTCGGTTTCTTTTAGGATTAAAACTGGTTCTATTCCTTCTGGTAAGCCTTAACCATTTATTTATATGGAAGAGTTTCCATATAATAAAGCTACCTAATTCTTTAATAATTATCCTTATGCAATTATTCTTTTCTTTTAGCTAAAGAAAAGAATATTCTTATTCCATTTATTCTGGATAAAAATTAAACTAATTAATTATTTAAACTGATATATATTTATTCACCTAATAAATATATAATCCATATAATTAATTAAGAAACCTTTAACTTTGGGATTTCTAACTGAAAACACCCAACTGATTTATAATTAACTATTATAAATCCAATCTCTCCAAACTGGGGTTATTTTACTTATTTGAATTACAGGTCCTCACAGGTGTGACCCTCAAGTGTCTTGTAACGTTGGATGTGTAATCACTGGTTTGTCAACTTCTGCACATGATTACTAACAAGACTATGGTTTGTAATGAATGCTTTTGGCAGTTTCTTATTAGCATCAGCTATTCTGTAAATAATGCTTTTGGCAGTGTCTTATTGGGACAGAACCGTTTTGTAATGAATGCTTTTGACTAATATTGGCATCTCTTTTGTTTTAGAATGAAATTGAATGAATTTTGAGCATGTGTAATTGTTGTTTTTAAATTAAAATGGGATGGAATGAGTTTTGACCTTGTGTAATTGATGTTTTTGAAATCAAAGGATTTGAAACCAAAGGATTTGGTTCCTATGCATTGTAGTTTGAAAGCAAATGAAAGTGAATTGCATACACATGTACAAACAAAGGCTTTGGTCCATGTGTGTTGGTAGACCAAATCAAATTAACCAAATGACAAACACTGGCATTTCATGATAACATAGGAAACCAAACATTACAACTACCAAGAGAAAGCACACTTCCAAGACAAACACATAATACGAAAACACATCTCAAACACTATTATGTAAAACACAGCCTACCAACACATCTTACCAACTCAAACCCAAGGTACCAACACATACTTGCAAGTCTACTGGTTTCACAACCAGGGGCGGAACACAAGCTTCTGAGTCGTAGGGGCCAAACCTAATATATTGATATTTTTCAAATATACAAAAAATATACTATCTAAAATATAATATAGTAAAACTCTAAAACTAATTGTTAAACGAGTCGATTTTGAACGCATAATAGAGCTTGTTTAACTTAACGAGCTGAGGTTTATAACACAATTGTTGGACTCGACTAGTTTGAAAACTCGGTTGTTTAACATAATGACATTTTTTTCTTTTTCCTTCTCTCCTGTTTAAAAACACGAATAAAAAAACTTTTCTTTTCATTTCCTTTCTTTCTCTTTTTCTTTCGAAAACACTAAAACATAAAAATTATTTCTCTTATTTTTTTCTTATTTTCTTTTTTATCCATTTTTTCTCTCTCTGTTTTGAAAAACACAACCTAAAGATCGATGTTTGACTTTGGCTGTGAATTAAGATTAGTTGGTTAAGGGTGTGTTTACTAACGACTTAATGGGCTTAATGGAAAAAATGGCTTATTCGCACAGACGTCTAGGGCTGTTTACTTACGACTTAATGACTCATATCATGGCTTAATCGCACAATTGGTAAAGGGCTCTTGTCCCCATTCAGACAAGTTTTTAACAAATATACCCTTGTTATCGAATAAGGGTTTTAAAGGGAAAAACACCCAAAAAAGAAATATAAAAAAGAAATCTACCTCAAAAACATTCATTTACTAGAAAGTAACCAAGATTGACATTAAGAGCGGAAGCTTGTCCCAAATTACATCCAAGTCCAACAAAGTTTAAAACTTAAAACCATAATCTAACTCATAACTTAACTGTAAAAGTTTACGGAAAAAGATAGAATTTTAGTTTTAAAAAAAAACATTAAATAATTTGACAACATAGCATAGCCTTTCTCCCAATCATCTTGACTGAACCGCTATCCCGGAGCCTCACACGGTAGCTTTCTCCTTTCCCTTCCGGGAAGTACCTGGCACTAAAAGAAGTAAACAACAACGGGGTAAGCATAAAGCTTAGTGAGCACACACATAACCACTTACCATTATGCAACACAATCACATTACATAGCAATTATAAACATACAATCTCCAACCTTCCTTATGGCTCAATACCATCAAGGAAGGACATATGACACTGGTACCAGGCCTCTCCAAATTCCCTAGGGGTATTACTACCACCATAGGTACTCTCCCAAGTCCCCGAGGGAACACATCACATAATCACACATGCAAACATAACCATGCACACATAACAATAAGAGTTAAGTGAGGTACTCACCTTAGCGCTGATCACAAATAGCTCTTTCGCAAAGTAATTCTCAACTCGCAACACCTAATCATGACACATTCATATACATATCAAACATAGTCCCAAAATGGACATATAACTCATACCCGACTTACAACCGTGAAATGACACATCTACCCTTATCCAATTTTCCACCAAACTTCATGAAACCTCATGTTTCACAAACCCTTAGGGGTACTTAGGCTAAAGAACCCCATCCGGACCAGTTTCGGAAAACCCAAAATCAAAGTCAGGGGTATCGGCGGGTTGGCCGCGGGTGGCTACCCGCCGGTTACCCGCGGTTATCCGCAGCACCGTTTCCCAAGTCGTGACTTGGGACTGCAGTCGGGGTTTTCACCCCACAACCCCAAACTCGACCATACACTTCGTAGACAAGTCTATACCACATTAAGTTTATACATCCATACCAAGCATTAGAATGCTTCTATAACACCTAACAACAATCAATTACAACAATTGATGATCAACCGATCACCAATTCCATCCAAACCCTAACCCTAACTCATCTCAACGTAACCAACACAATCCCAACAACTAAAGGGGTTTAGAGTCATACCTTACGATTGATTAATAGACCACACTTGATTCTTCGTCGTTTGCCTTCGAGAATCGCTCACACACACACCGCTTAAAACCCCAAAATACCGAATTTGCTTCCTGAAAAATCAGTCCACTTCGGCCGACTGCTGCTCTCTACTGGAAACTCCGATCGCAAATCCCTCCTGTCAGAATGTAGATTGATGAGTCTTGAATCTACTGTCCAAATTTCACGACGATCCAACGGTTAACGAAGGAGAACGGGTCGTTCTCCTACGTCTGCGCAAATCTGACGAAATTTTACCTTATTGAGCATGATGATTTGTTATGATGTGAATATATGACATGTGAATATGTGAACACTAGTATGTGAATTACTAGTGATATGCAGTTAAGTTGAGCATGTGCGTTATGATAGCTGTTAAGAATGTATGTATGAATTACATGAGCTTATGGCATGTGTGGCAAGTGAGCAGCGGTTGTGTGAATAACTAATGTTATGTAGTTATGTTGAGCATGTACCCCTATGATAGTTGTTATGTGATGAAGTGTATGCATGTTGCGATATATGTTACGTGAAAGTATGACATGTGTGATAAGTAAGCACTAGTATGTGAAATACTAGTGCTATGCAGATTAATTTGAGCATGTATCCATTGATATCTGATATGGATTGTGTGTATGCATGTGTGTTGTATGTAGGCTGTAGTTATGTGCTAGTAAGTAGAAAGGCATGATGTCTGTTATGTGATTAGCTGGTAGAGGAGCCTTTGAGCTCTAGTGTTGAGTTATGTGCATGTGACAACTGAGTTGGGAAGTGGAGCTTTAGTAATGGTGTCGAGGCTAAGCATGTAGGGTGTAGTTACAATGATATAAGGGCCCATATCATTGCAAATACACTGTACATGTTGGGAATTGACATAGTTACGGGAGTTTCTATGAACCAACAATGTTGTGTGGGAAGGGGTAGTAGCATGATAGGGCGTGTGAATGTCCTTAAGATAAGTAGTCAGAACCGTAAAAGCATGTGATGAGGAGAGAATTGGGAGCTAAGGTCGTTGACCTGAGCTAGTAGACTGCTTGGAGCGGAAAGTAGAGAAGTGTTTAGAATAACATGTTAGATGAATCAGAAAAGATAGACCACTCAGAAGCAGGTTGGGAGAGGAGAGGTATAGTGGGGGTCATTGACCCGAACTTTTGTGGACAGGACGAGGAGGAAAGTGGTCATTCTGAAGTTTGATGATATTTGGATTGTTACGGTTTGTGGACAGATGAGTGTCCTCGTTATGTTGGGAATTGTGATGATAGTATGAATAGATTACATGTGAATAGTCAGTGGGTTAGAGAGTGCAGCAGATGAGGTAGGAGAAGTTCTCTATGAGATCCTTCTTGGACTTTCGAGCGTGAAGAGTAAGAATTAACTTAGGTAGTTAATAGCAGTCTAGAAACAGTTATGGCAGCATGAGTCAGCAATGCAGTAAGCTCTCAGTCTGCTGAGACTAGAGCAATTAGAGATAGCGAGGCCAATCAGCGAGTCACTATCGGTAGTTCAACCTATCGGGTTGGTGAATGAGATTACTGTCAAGTTGCTAGAGGCGATCACCCTGTTGCTCAAAGTATGCGAGCGAAGGGAGGAAGGTGTTCAGGTATGTTGAAGTGTTAGAGCCAAAGATGAGAGAAGTTTTGGTGACAGTAAGGTGCGCTGATTTTATCATATGCATGAGGTTTCCTTGGTAGAGTTGGTAATTTCTTTTCCTTTCATGATGGAGTTGGAAGTTCTGTCAGGGTAAGCAAGAGAGTTCGTTAGAAGTAGAAGTACGTAGCGGACGAGGAGTAATGTTGGAGTAGTGATGTGTATAAGGATAATGTGGTAGTTGGGATAGAATGGTTAAATCAAAACTGAGCTCGCACTAACTGCGAGAAGCTTCAGGTAGTAGTTCGAACTCTAAGTGGGGGAGAACTGACTATCAAAGGAGACGGAAGAAGGAGATTACCTAAGATGTGTACCTTGGCTAAGGCCATGAAGCATGTTCTTCTTGGAGGTAGCAGTTACTTAGCGTATGTGGTCGATAGCCGAGCTGAGACAAGAAGAAGACGGTAGCGAACGTGCCAGTGGTCAGCGAGTTTCCGGATGAATTCCCGGATGACTTGCCTGACATTTCTCATGAGAGGCAAGTGGAGTTCCAGATCGAGCTAATACCGGGGGTGGTGTCGGTAGCTAAGACCTGTACCGGGTAGCACCTCCGGAGATGCAAGAATTGTTGCGGATGTGTATCGATTACCAAGAGTTAACTAAGCTTACGGTAAGGAATAGATACCCGCTGTCGAGGATCGACGATCTTTTCGATCAACTTCAGGGAGCCATGTGGTTCTCGAAGATAGATCTTCGCTTAGGGTACCACTAGTTGAAGGTTCGAGGAGAAGATGTGCATAAGACAGCCTTCTGTACTCGATATGTGTATTTCGAGTTCATTGTGATGTCATTCGGGTTGACGAACGCGCCAACGGCTTTTGTAGACCCGATGAATCAGAACTGCAGGCCGATGTTGGATAGGTCAGTGATCGTATGCATAGATATGATGTTGATCTATTTGAGATCGAGGGAGAAGCAAGTGGAGTACATACGAGGTGTATTGGAGACTTTACGCAAGGAACAGTTGGGGGGGGGGAGAAGAGGAGACAGCAGCAATCGAGACCTTGAGAAGAGAGTTATGCGAAGCACCGGTGTTAACTTCACCGGAGACAGTAGAGGACATGGCAGTTGTGGTGGTATTTCTTACCACGTGTCAGTTGTAATATGATGAAGCATGATGGGAAGTAAATGGATGATGTAAGGAATTATAATGTGTGTTTGTACTACACGTGATGGTAGAGGGTAGATAACTATGTAGGATGTGAATAACATGTTTTGTGTGCTTGCGGACAACCTTGTACCCATAAGGGTCAAGGGGATAGTGTCATTCTTGATAGAGTAGAAGGCATGATCATTTCCGTTCTGGAAACGGAGAGCAATTATGTGTGCAGATGTGTTCATGTTGTGAAATCTGTCGTAAACCGTGGGAAACGACATGGTGAGGCTGTTACAGAGGTTTGACGAACCTGGTTTATAGGCCGATGCTTAATGCATCAGTGATCGTTTTCATTGGTGAATGTTATTGTAGTAAATCATGGAACGAACACTTGATTGTTCGAAACTGTTGTTGAATTGGGTTAGGAATGAAAAAAAGTGAATGAACTGTAGGTGATGAGATGTCAGAGTCGGAGATACGAGAAGGTGTGATGGTAGTGAGGTGCATTAAGTGCACGAAGAATGCGAGCTTGTTGTCCAGACTAATCTTTACTTGATTCTGGTGTTTCCTACACTGGTGATTACACCCGTAGGCTTCGAGGGTCAAGTAGGGACTGTCGAGACTGTTTGTTTGGGGCTAAATAAAGTGTGTGTTCAGTGATGTAAGAGATGTTGAAAGGAAGTGTTGATACAGTTGTGATAGAAATAGAAAGGGTAAGAGTTATATCGACCTTACAACTGGTTGTGTGTCAGTTAGTGTTACAACTTGGTAGTTAACAGTGAGTACCTCGCTAGTAGATATGATTATGCAATCATGAAGAAAAGCAGTAAAGGGTGAGAATCCGAATAAGGAAGGAAGTAAGGGTCAAGTAATTCGGGTAATGCCGACAGTCGTGGTCTTCGAAGTTGTTGAGATTGAGTGTTAAGTTCCAGTATCAGAGACGTAAGGACGGTTTAGTGGTGGCCAGAGCTGAATCGGGATATGGAAAAGCATGCGGAAAAGTGTTAGACGTGTCTAAGAGTGAATGTGGGTTAGAGTCAGAGTTACCAGATGGAAGTAAGGGCATGTGACGAATGATTTGATTGCAAGGTTGGTCAGAGTGAGTTGGGTAAGGAAATTATCCAGAAGGCAGCTGAGGGTATTAAGTGGAATCGGGATAGGGAATGTTCAAAGGGAGCATAGAAAAGGCTCGAAATAGACCGGGAAACCGGAGGATGGGATGAGACAAAACTACCAAGAGTTGTTCCAAGCTTAGGCGATTTCGGGGACGAAATCTTGGTAAGTGGGGGAGAGTTGTAACATCCCATTCTCCATTTTTCGTTACTTTGACGTTGGAATTGAGTAAGTTAATGCGAGGGTCTTTTATGTTAACTGTCGGGACTTCAGGGGCTACGTGGTAAGTTGAAAAATCAGGGATTTTATGGGTCAAAACTCCATTTTCTCATCATTTGATCAAGAAACCGTTTCTGGAGCAAGAGAAGAGAGAAAAAGGAAGTTTTTAGAATTTCGTCAGATTTGCGCAGTCGTAGGAGAACGACCCGTTCTCCTTCGTTAACCGTTGGATCGTCGTGAAATTTGGACAGTAGATTCACGACTCATCAATCTACATTCTGACCGGAGGGATTTGCGATCGGAGTTTCCAGTAGAGAGCAGCAGTCGGCCGAAGTGGACTGATTTTTCAGGAAGCAAATTCGGTATTTTGGGGTTTTAAGCGGTGTGTGTGTGTGTGAGCGATTCTCGAAGACAAACGACGAAGAATCAAGTGTGGTCTATTAATCAATCGTAAGATATGACTCTAAACCCCTTTAGTTGTTGGGATTGTGTTGGTTACGTTGAGATGAGTTATCCCGGAGCCTCACACGGTAGCTTTCTCCTTTGACAACATTAAATAATTTGACAACATAGCATAGCCTTTCTCCCAATCATCTTGACTGAACCGCTATCCCGGAGCCTCACACGGTAGCTTTCTCCTTTCCCTTCCGGGAAGTACCTGACACTAAAAGAAGTAAACAACAACGGGGTAAGCATAAAGCTTAGTGAGCACACACATAACCACTTACCATCATGCAACACAATCACATTACATAGCAATTATAAACATACAATCTCCAACCTTCCTTATGGCTCAATACCATCAAGGAAGGACATATGACACTGGTACCAGGCCTCTCCAATTTCCTAGGGGTATTACTACCACCATAGGTACTCTCCCAAGTCCCCGAGGGAACACATCACATAATCACACATGCAAACATAACCATGCACACATAACAATAAGAGTTAAGTGAGGTACTCACCTTAGCGCTGATCACAAATAGCTCTTTCGCAAAGTAATTCTCAACTCGCAACACCTAATCATGACACATTCATATACATATCAAACATAGTCCCAAAATGGACATATAACTCATACCCGACTTACAACCGTGAAATGACACATCTACCCTTATCCAATTTTCCACCAAACTTCATGAAACCTCATGTTTCACAAACCCTTAGGGGTACTTAGGCTAAAGAACCCCATCCGGACCAGTTTCGGAAAACCCAAAATCAAAGTCAGGGGTATCGGCGGGTTGGCCGCGGGTGGCTACCCGCCGGTTACCCGCGGTTATCCGCAGCACCGTTTCCCAAGTCGCGACTTGGGACTGCAGTCGGTGTTTTCACCCCACAACCCCAAACTCGACCATACACTTCGTAGACAAGTCTATACCACATTAAGTTTATACATCCATACCAAGCATTAGAATGCTTCTATAACACCTAACAACAATCAATTACAACAATTGATGATCAATTGATCACCAATTCCATCCAAACCCTAACCCTAACTCATCTCAACGTAACCAACACAATCCCAACAACTAAAGGGGTTTAGAGTCATACCTTACGATTGATTAATAGACCACACTTGATTCTTCGTCGTTTGCCTTCGAGAATCGCTCACACACACACCGCTTAAAACCCCAAAATACCGAATTTGCTTCCTGAAAAATCAGTCCACTTCGGCCGACTGCTGCTCTCTACTGGAAACTCCGATCGCAAATCCCTCCGGTCAGAATGTATATTGATGAGTCGTGAATCTACTGTCCAAATTTCACGACGATCCAACGGTTAACGAAGGAGAACGGGTCGTTCTCCTACGACTGCGCAAATCTGACGAAATTCTAAAAACTTCCTTTTTCTCTCTTCTCTTGCTCCAGAAACGGTTTCTTGATCAAATGATGAGAAAATGGAGTTTTGACCCATAAAATCCCTGATTTTTCAACTTACCACGTAGCCCCTGAAGTCCCGACAGTTAACATAAAAGACCCTCGCATTAACTTACTCAATTCCAACGTCAAAGTAACGAAAAATGGAGAATGGGATGTTACACTATCACTTCGGCCCCCATTAGCGGCCCTCGCCACGTGGCAGCTTCTGATTCGTCCACGTGTTGATTCCCCAAGAAACCCTAACCCTAATTTGTCTTTTTTTACATTATATTCACGTGAAAGTTGAAATTTGTACGAAATTTTATCGTTTGTTCACAAGAAAGCTATTATATGTACGATTTTTGACTGTGTTTGTAAAATTTGTTCACAAAATTTTGTTTAAACGAAAACCATGTTGATCAACCAGATGTATAATTCTAAAAAAATAAGAGTTCGTTTATTTCTCGTTTTCTCTTGCTATATTTTTTTGTTTCACAACTTTTATTTGTTTCTGAAAATGACTTTCGGTGACGATAAAGCGAAGTTATACCTTCGTTCCAGTAGGAAATGGGCTGAAGAGTCGACGGATGGGATTACGTTATTACTGAAGAAATGGTGACAAAAGGTGTTAAACTGAAATTAAACACTACATATCAACATCTGGTTGATTACTGTTGTTGGAAAGATGGAATCGACCGTTCAAGTAGTGAAATGAATCTATTGTACAAGAACGAGGGCCAAATATTTCAGTTAACCGACGATGAAGATGTTAGTGTGTTTATGCAATTCGCAAAACGGTCAACTGAACCTCCTGTACTTTACGTTGATGTATACCTTTCTGGCGAAGGTGATGGTACTGGTACTTCAAATACTATAAACGAAGAACCAATGTATCTGGATACCGAGTCACAAAACCAACAGTCATACGAAACATCATATCAGACTTTGGATATTTACCTTATTGATTGTACATGACAAGGATTGAGAAGCTTACCCAGTAAGAAGGCTTAGGATGAGGGTGGCGACTTGGAATAGATTGTGGTAATTTTGAAAAACTATTGTATACTAAATTTTGATGGTGATTTTATGACGTATTTAGAATGTATTTGATATTAACCATGAAAATTTGGTATTAACCATGAAAGTTAGAACTACATGTTCATTGAACACTTTTACTGCATTTTATAGCTGAAAGTTGTCTGATAGCTTGAGGTTAATATGCTCCCTAATCTCGAAATTTTCAAGGTTTTAGTTATCGCCAAATGGTGTCAACAGAAAGGAATGTAAAAGCTAATTTAAAACAACTCTAAGTGGGTGTTCGAGATTGCTTATTTTAAACAACTAATAATTTTTGTTGTAAATTACTTATCATATAAGTTTGAATGAGGTAACTTATAATGGTACCACACTAGAATAAGTTACAATAACGTATATTTTCAATAATTCTTTTTTATCAATGCCAAACCGATGTAAGGAGGTGTTTTTACTTTTCATCAAAACAACAAAAATTCCTTATCATTAAGATCATATCTGAATATGTCAATAAGCTCAAACACTTATTCTATTTCCCAAATTGACACAATCAGTCCCTCTGTTCGCAAAATCCTTGCAAACTAAGTAAGACTTGACATTAAATTTACTCAACTAACTAAATGAAATTTCTCGGTTATTACATCCTTCAATATCATTCCCATATTATATCACTTACACAACTTGCACCCACGTTAACAAACCTTCATTATACAGACTGTATAATTCCCTTAAACAACCAAATGCTTCTGATTTATATGCAAAATAAGCAGAAAAAACCTTACTTCGATTTCTGTCAAATTCCTCATTCACCGCCATTTTTCTTCACCTAAAATTTAATCGATTTCAACCCTTATTCCAATATCGTCACAATCTGAAATGCAGATTTGCAAGAATATCGCCTCAATTTTCGGTCTCAAATACGTTCAAGATTTCATCGATATGTTTAGCCGAATAATAAGGAAGAGATTGACTTTTTCCTTTTCTATTTGTATTTTTGATTGGACCTTTTTACCCCTACAGGCTTTGAGAATTAATGCAACAGGTCATTAATTAATTGTTTATTTGCATATAGGTCCCTATTAATTTGAACCATCTGATTAATTAATTGATGGTTGTGATTGGTTCTAAAGGTGTGCAACATATATTAAGTGTGTATTTGATGCTCCATATATATATATATATATAGAGAAAGAGAGAGAGAGAGAGAGAGAGGAATAATCAAATGAAAACCTTTTTATTGTGGTGAACTTGAGGACCAATCTTAAACCATTAAAATTTTTAAATCAAGGGTCATTATTATAAGGGGACCATGTAACATTGTTTCTATTCTTTTTACAACCACACCTGATTATAAACCCCCAAGGATATTTTAGGAATTTTTAAATACGTAATCTACTCTTCTGATTTCAAGTGTCAAGAATGACTGATGATCATCATCAGATGAATTTAAATATTCATTTGTTTGTATTCATTAGGTGAATTTAAATGTAAACAGATATTTTGTTTTGTATTCATTAGATGAATAAAAATGTAAATGGACGTTTGGTTTTAATTAGGTTGAATGTTTATTTCATATGGTTAATCTGATGTTTCATACGATGAATCCGAGTTTCATCTGAATATTCATATAATATCCATAAGGCGAATATGAAGTTTCAACCGGTGAATATTCATATAGTGAATATAAATATATGAATATTCATGTGCTGAATATGAAGTTTCATCTGGTGAATATTCATAGGTTGAATATGAATATCTGAATATTCATATGCTGAATATGAATATATGAATATTCATATGGTGAATGAACTGCGTTTTTTTACCAAATGATGATCATACCCTTTATACCCATTTTCAGATCAAAGGCTTAGATTGGTCCTCAAGTTTTCACTAATTATTTGGTTTTTTCTAGAAGGCACCTATATATATATATATATTTGGGATAAGTTCACGAAAGTGTATCCAACTTGTCACCAAAAGTTATTGTATGTATTGAACTTGAAAATTTATCTTTTGACGTATCAAACTTTTAAATTTTTTCTAGTGTATGTATCGTGTTACCTGCTTAGCAGGTAACCTGTAAATTTTATAATTTTTATTTTTTTTAAAATGCCATCTCACTAATTAATACCAGATATGAGTAAGAACATGGGGATGATCATAATTTTTGAATATTCATCTTCCCCAAGCATACCCACAAGAACAAAATCAAATCTTGAGATCAAAAACCTTAAATCAAAACTCAAAATCATAAACAAAAATCAAAGTTTAATGATACTTGGATTTAAGATTAAACTCTAAAACACAAATAATCAAGAACATGAATATGAAGATGAAACCCAAAAATTCAAAAACCCATATCTGATTATGAAGATGAAACCCAGAATCAAGAACCCAAAATTGCATTCACCAAGAACCCTAAGAACCAAACCCTAACAAAGATGAAACTCAGAATCAAAAACCCTAAATTTTATATTCCAAGAACCCTAAAAACCAAACCCTACAAGGAATTGAACCCTATTAGTGAATCAAGAACCCTAAGAACCAAACCTGTTCAAAATGAAGCCATGAAAATCGTCTGCAGCCCGGAAAAACCCATGAAATCGTTTGCAAACATCGCCGGTTTAAGGTTTCATCATCGATCTAGAGACGTTGAAATAACATCGCCGGTTTAAAGTTGACGATGACCGGCCGTTTTAGAGTTGAAGATGGCCGGACGGCGGCGATGGTTGGCCGACGGTTTAGGGTTGAAGAGGCTGGACAGCGGAGATGGTTGGGCGGCGATGGCCGGACGGCGTAGATAGATGGCCGGCGATGGCTGGACGTCGGAGATGGCCGGCCGGCGAAGTGATCGGAGGTGGTGGCTGATTCTTTTTCTTCAATTTTGTGTGGCGAGGTTGAAGAAGGAAACCCCCAAATTGGGTTTTTTATTTTATTTTATTTTTTTTATGTATTTACAATTATTTTTAAACAAACAAAATACATGTCATTGTCCAGTCAACATCCACGTCATCAGAACCAGTGCTACATCAGCACATGACCTGCTATAACAGGTTAGGTATATACAATGGAACTTTTTTAAAAGTTTGATACGTCAAAAGGTAATTTTTCAAGTTCAATACATACAATAACTTTTGATGACAAGTTGGATACACTTTCGTGAACTTATCCCTATATATTTATACAAATTATTATAATTAATTTATTTTTCTATAAATTAAAATACATATATAAGACAATTTCAAAATTAATTAATAAAGAACTAAAAGTATAATAAAATCTTAGTATATAACATATGTATATATATATATATATATAAATTATATAACATAGTATTAGGTTCAAATGAGAAGTAGAGAAGTGATCTCAACCACTCATCCGGTCAATAAAGACGGCTTTGACCGAGTCCTCTCCTTTAATAATCTCTACCCTCCCATGGATCGCGTCAATTCCCCGTGATTGCGTCCACCATAACCGGTCAAAGCCACCTTTATTGACTGGATGAGTGGTGGAGATCACTTCTCTACTCCGTATTTTTTTAGCACCTCTCATTTGAACCTTTCTCATATAACATATATAACCAGTTATGAGAGTTGTGAGGTATTGATTAATGGGATACCTTCTATTTATAACCAGTTGTGGGATTAGTTGTCTTAATATACACATGCTATAATTGTTGACACCCAACACAATTACTACTCACTCACATGTAGCTACTCACCCACAATTACTACTCAAGACACCAACGACTATCCTTAAAATTATTACTACTATCCTTAAAATGGCTTCTTTTTCTTTTACTTTTACAGTCATACATCTAAGAAAAGATACAGTAATTTTGCAGTCATACAGCTAAGAAAATGTACAGTAATTTTGCAGTCATACAACTAAGAAATTTTGCAGTCATCCTGATAAAAGGAACCATTATCCTTACATTTGTCGTCACTATCCAATACTGATAAAAGCAGGGTTGATAAAAGCAAAAGCAAAAGATGTAATAACCATTTACTAAACAATGCCATTTACCACTCAATGCCAAGACAAGACAACTCAATAAGTGGCAATAATTCATGAATTCAGTAAGTAGACAGTGTTATTCAATACCCAATAATTCATCTGCTGTATTATTCGGCTGAAAAAAGCTGTATGATTCTTCTGCAAAAGATAAAAACAGTAAGGTTCTTCTACAAAATATAAAGCTGTATGATTCTTCTGCAAATTATAAAGCTGTATGATTCTTCTGCAAAATATAAAGCAACAAGATTCGTCTGAAAAAGAAGGGCCACAATTGATTCATCTAAAAAAGCTTCAAGATTCGTGTTAATTTAATTTAACCAAATAAATTTAATAAAATAAAGGGAAAACATGGCTATAAAAAGGGTGTATCCCATGAACCAAATACTCACACATCTCATACAGTTCGTATCTAGTTCTTATTGCAACAATGGCTGACAAGTTGCCTTCCTCATTAACAAACCCTCCTTCTTCTCAAAGAATGTCTGCTAACCCTCCGTCTTCTCAAAGAATGTTTGGAAACCCTCCTTCTTCTCAATTTGAAAACCCGTCTTTTTCTCAAAGAATATCTGGAAACCTTCCTTCTTCTCAATTTGAAAACCCTCCTTGTACTCAAATAATGCTTGGAACACTTCATAGGCAAATAGCAAAAAAAGAAGCAGAGATAGAGGCTATACGTGAAGAATGGGTGCGTAAGCGAGGCGAACAAGATAACATTAAAGAGGAAATCGAAAACAAGAAGAAGTTCATTAAAGAACTTCAAAAGGAGATTCGAGTACAAGAAAAACGTCTGAAGGAGGAGTATGTACCTTGGTATCCAAAGATACAACAACTAATCAATGCTAAAGAAGAGTGGATTACTTCGATTAAAGAACTCTATCCGAATGATAACTAGGGGAATCTATTTAAGTAGATCTCAACTATGTTAGTTTTGTTGTTGTTGTTGTTTGGTATCTCCCTTGTTGTTGTTGTTCTTGTTTCTTAAACTTTCGTGTCTCAACTATGTTATCATGCTTTCAATTAAATCAATTAACTTTTATGTCGTTTTGATACACCATGCCTCAATAATTTAGTAAGAAATTAGATGCTCTACTAAATTAAAGTTTGTTAAAAACATAACATACACATACACACAAAGTTTAATAATATCCATCATTAAGATCAACATTCAAATCATAGTTGGTGCTTACAACCTATAATCACCTAAATTGTAAGTACCAAATACATCCCCCTCCTCGTTCTCATTCTCATATGTGTTATGGTTTTGAGATCTGTTACGTCTACATGACGATCCAGGTAAAGAGCTAGGTGCCGGCATTGGTTCTGGACAATCACCACAAAAATGACCTCTGCTTACATCGACTGCAACGTTTCACTATTGGTTTCTCATCTTTTGATGGGATACGATCGCGGTCACGTGGTCTTCCAGAATTTCTGTGTTCTTAGTAGGTAAGAAGACCTTCATTTGTTCTGGTGGAAACTCATACTCCGATGGGGCTGGAAGAGGCTTGACTTGGTATCCCCATGTCCTTCGATAAGCATTTGACGTAAAGTAGCTAGACGCCCACTGGTAGCAGTCTGTATGATTCAAACTCTGGACAGCCACTATTAGGTGACCACACAGGATGCTAGAAATTCGCCACTGCATGCATGGACATGTTTGCTCCCGTAAATCAACTTTTGCAGTCTTGTCGACCTCATGCACTTCAAACTCTGTTTCTGAAATGCCATACACCCTCCAATTCGCACTCTTACGGATCCGCTTCCCAATTTTTGGCTGCGCCCATATAATTAGTGGATGTTGTTCTTTCCTTGTAAAATATAAAATGGTTAGTCTACATTGGTAGTGAAGGATGTCAAAGGGTAATTATAAATTAAAAAAACACTTCATCTGAATGATAGTATACCTGCAATGATTCCACGCTTAAAATACCAATCTTGTAATGTCGAACGGTAATATTCGACCAACATCGTATTGGGAATGTAATGTATGAATCGAGTTATCGAGTTAATGGATTCGGCAATGTTAGAAGTCATCGAGCTATATCGCAATCCAGGAAACAATGATCTAGCCCATCTTGGATAACCAACCTCCTCAAGATATGAGGCTGCATTTGGTAGACTATGTCTAATCAAATCCATAGTGGCCTGAAAGTGTGATACTTTGTAAGCTTTGCATGCCTCCTAGAACATCCATTTCTGCACTTTATCTCTCTTTGAGGTCAAGCGCAGATTCACGACCAAATGCCTTGCACAAAGTCCGTGATGGGCCAACTCAATTGCAGGCGCCCTGTCGGTTACGAATGTTAGATTGGCGGGTTCACCAATACATCCTCTTAACCTCCTTAAAAACCAAGTCCACGCTTGACCACTTTCAGACTTTCCCACACCCATAGCAATTGGACAGATCTGGTTGTTTGCATTCATCCCTACAGCTAAGAACATTGAGCCCACATAGTCGCCCTTCAGGTGAGCACCATCCATTATCAGCAACAGACGTAGACCTTCTCGAAACGAACGAATCTGCAGATGCTTCAAGACATGTGTAATAACAATAATGAAAATTAATAATACAAAAAATGTATTAACAAAACAAATATTACCGAGCACCCAAGAGCAAGGAACGACATATGAAATCGTCCTGTTGGGTCTAAAGCTATTTCAGCGACAGTGTCAGGGTTGTGTTTCTTTAGATTGTGGAAGTAAACCGGGAGTTGTGCGAACAATGATTATGGGATCCCTCTCAACAGGTTCAGCGTATCCATCTTTCCTCTCCATGCTTGATTGTAGGAAATGTCAATATTCATTCGTTGTCCGATATCATTGATGACATCGTGTGGACGGTAGACCCTCTTACAGTCCCTTAATTCCTCTTTCAATATATGTCCCAAGACTTGAGGTGTCGCATTACGGTTGTTTGCTTGGAGCTGGGTTCTTGAACACGTGTGAACGTCATGAAATATCCAGACTTGCAACATAACATGACCATTCTCGACAACGGATGCCATCAAACGCCATTCACATCCATCGTTGACACAAACTGCTTCGTATCTTTCCTTGTCAAATTTTTCACCTTAACTTGGAAATTCTCGTGTACACATTTTAAACCCACCGCTAACCTCAAATCTTTTATGCTCTCAAATGTTTGAAACAACTTCACATGCGATGTAGGCTGGTATGACAAGTTGGTTCTAGGTTTGATATCTAAGGGTGGACAAGGTAAGGGGTCAGGCATACCCCAAAAGTCGTTCCTTATCCAGTCTTCTTCATCGTTTGTCACATCAGCGTCATCATTTAATGGTGTCTCGTTCAAATCTGGAATATTTTCATGACCATCTTCACATAGGAAGTCATCTTGGAGTTGTTCAGGGAAGGTTGGTTGGTGGGTTTGCGGAAACTGTTGGCTGGCAAATTGTTGGGATTGATGTGGGTACTGTTGGGAGGGAAAATGTTGTGGTTGATGTGAAAACACATTACCAATACTGGTACCACCATATGGATTATCACCAAAATGTTGAACAACTTAAAGCGTCAATGGTTTTGGTAGAGTGTGATCGATGGCGTCCCAAAACATTGGAACATCATCGTCGTTTGCAAACTGATATGTTGCATTGTTCATGTTGGGATTGTTATACCATAATGTAAACAAAGTATGTAAACCTAAGTTGTTTGCAATGAGCATATACAATGAAGAATATGTAATAGGAAAATGCAAACATAACATAACATCTCGAAGTAGTTAATGGCATATATTGATTTACACCATTAACTACTTGAAACGAGCCACCCCATTGTAAAGAGACGGAAATAGATTGCATATTGTAGGAATGATGGATTGTATGACAATGATAACTCTTATACCCACTACAAATAGCCAAAAAAGTTTGTCCACAATTCCTCTTACCAATCCTCCTCCCATTCCTCTTGCCATTCATCTCACAGCTTCGCTGAAAGGTACCGGTCATGAAGTGACAACACACTGCAAGAGAATCCTGTACATGGTTCCTCACAACTTCGTTGACAGGGACTGGTCATGTGGTGACAACACCAAGCAAGAGAATCCTGTAGCTGGTTCCTGTCACAACTTCGCTGACAGGGACCGGTCATGAGGTGACATCACACTGCAGATGGTTCCTCTCACAACTTCGCTGAAAGGTACCGGTCATGAGGTGACAACACACTGCAGATGGTTCCTCATACAACTTCGCTGAAAGGTACCGGTCATAAGGTTAATTTGATATTTATATAGCAAATCGTCATTCTTATTTATCACATATTAAATCTCGTTTACAGCGTTTGTAAACCATTCAATTTCAAGACATACTCTTGGTTAATGGCAACAAACGGGAAACATCTATAGAGCTTTCGGAGTTTGCCTAACGAGCTTGCCTCATGGGTTTACAAATTCTATGGTTTGGGACTTTGGGTGTATACTTTTCTCGTACTTATATGCAATCTATTTTATAAGGCTAACCTTCTTATTCTGTGCATGTACAGTTGATAATCCATAATTGTTCATCATGAAATTATATTATGACGGATACTTTACTGAACAACCAACAAGGGAATACCTAAGTGGAATTGAAGTTTATGTTGACACTCTAGATAGAAATGCTATCGACATGAAAACTCTTCATATAATCATGAAAGAGTTAGGGTACGATCAACCGAATAATTACCAGCTATATTTTAAAAACTCGATGAAGATTTGGAAACTGGGCTACAAGCATTGTCTACTGATGAAGATGTAATGATAGTGCGTCAGTATATTGATGGCAATACCATCATTGAAGTGTACACTGAAAAGGTTGAACATCACACTTCTAGATGTGTGCCACCAGAGCATATTCGAACCGAAGGGGTTATGTAAGGAAGAAGGATCGTGTAGCCGTAGCTTGTCATTTAAATGATCGTGTAGCCGTAATCTATAATTATCTTGTACTTTTATTTTCCCTACGCATCGAAGCACTTCAATAAATAAATTGCTGTGAATTTATGATTTTGAATGATTTTATGATTTTATGTGGTTTCTCATCTCATATGTGAGTTTATGGTTTTATGTGGTTTTTATGATTATATGTAGTTTATGATTTTATGTGGATTTTATGATTATATGTAGTTTATGATTTTATGTGTTTATATTCAATGATTATATGTAGTTTCTATGATTTTATGTGTTTATATTCCATGATTTTATGTAGTTTCTATGATTTTATGTGGTTGTTTATATTCAGTAGATAATTAATTTAAGTTACTGACAAAATATGACAACATTATAATCGAATAATAATAATTAACGTGGAGTTCCATAATAATCGACAAAATATGACAACATTAATTGGTTGCCTACTTTAATACATTAGAAAAAATATGACAACATAATAATTAACGTGGAGTTCCAATAATAATATAATCATTAATCTTGCATTCCAATAATCGAGTGGTACATAATGGATGTCATACGACGACGGAATTGCATCGCATATTCTGAGGTCGAATCACTACAAAACACATTCGAACTACTGATCCGTTCTACAAAAGCACACCACCATGGACCCGCAATCACCTAATGCTCCCGTCTGTCGAGGTACTTCGTATGAAGGATACACTATCTTGATATTTGGTTTATGCGATTTTAGATGAAACCCCTTGTAGTACTTTATTTTCTTCAAGTACAAGTGCAGTTGGGATTTGATATATGATACATGTTCTAATAGTTGGTTCTTAAACGTATCACCGCAGGAATCATATATAGTTAAAACCCATGATTGCAGGTCTAGCTCTCCCAAAGCCTAGTGCGAATGTAAGACGTTAATTGAAACGAAAACACAATCAACAGTATTCCAGGCTGGGTACATTGGCATTAACCCGTCACCCTCACGCTTTTGTAAGCCTACATTTTTTTCAAGTTGGAAACTATCTAAAAACCCAGGTTTCATAATCGTCCATCTATCTGTCAGTGATTTTGGATCCCTACGGGTCATCAAATAAATGCTTCATGCCTCAATGTGCTGTTACACAAGGATAAACAATAAATTATTACCCTATGAGGTCACAACATACTCATAT
Source organism: Centaurea solstitialis (assembly GCA_030169165.1). NCBI lineage: Eukaryota > Viridiplantae > Streptophyta > Magnoliopsida > Asterales > Asteraceae > Centaurea > Centaurea solstitialis. The sequence goes on along the minus strand of CM058046.1, from coordinate 63,038,746 downwards.
GTTCAAATAATAAATATTACTCTAAACTAACCGTATTTTCATAGTAGCCACTATGCACCTCGCCAAGCATTCTATATCACCGATCATACTCAAACTTCTATCTTGGCAAATACTGAATGGTGGTGTACTTGGCGAAAAGGTTGTGCTTCAACTGATATTCAAGATCTGACTCATCGTTCATTTGAGATTTTTTCTTTTCAAATACCTCGGTCCATGGAGACTCGAGGTACTTGGATGGTTTGCTTTCTCTTTTCCCAAGGGATGGAGTCATATATTGTGAACCAGATGAACTTGACAACTCCACAACCTCATGCATCGATGGAAAACGGTGGGCCTGCATATAAGTAATAATATTAGTTTTAACTTATACATCGACAAGATGCATAATAAAGCTGGTAAACTTACCCCATGTGGCTGCCAATCTGAACTTGTAGCCATTGGTTGGGGCCTTGAAAAATCCTCTTTATAGAGATTAAACTTTTTATCAAACATTACACCCATTTGATCCATGAAACCGTGAAATCAATTATCCAATTGAGTATCGACGTAGTTCTGATACTCATAGGGCACTGCAATTGAATGTCGCGGTGGTTGGAGTGTGTCGGTAAATTGGGAGGTGGCAGAGTAGCTAAAGGAAAAGAAAAGCTGAAAAAGGAAAAAGAAAAGCTAAAGGTGTTGGGAAAAGTATTCTTGACGGTTGTGAAGGTGGGCCCGGCGAAGTTGTAAGAGAAATGGGTGGGCCCGGCGAAGTTATAAGAGAGGATTCTTTTCCTGACGGTCTGTCAGAGGCTGTCGGGAAAAGATGATTTTTTTTAATTTAGTCTTTGACACGTGTCACAATCTTATTGGTGGATTTTTAGTGGGTCCCACCGGCTAAGTTATAAGATAAGTTTTAAGCGAAGTTTGGGTATATTTTTAAAAACCCGTACTTTATGGGTGTATTCTTAATTGCTTTGATATAAAAAGGGTAAAAATAAAATACCCCAAAAATAAATTGATTTTTTTAATATAGGTATAAGTAATTTTTCATTTTTTATCCAAACAATAAAAAATAACTTTATATATTTAAATTATATATTTCTCCATAAAATTCGAATGGGTATCTTGATGTTTATCTTGATGTTTTATATTTTTTTATTTGAATATTTAAAATAAATAGATAAGTATGACTTCACATATTTAAGTTAATTATCTCTCCATGGGGTCGTATCCGTTACAAACCGGATAGTTTGTGCAAACTATATAAACCAATCTCAACCATACATTTACATGATCAATGGTGTAGATTAATTAAGTTCCTAAATTTTCTCTCAATTACATTTGAAAACTCCCTAAATATTAGGAAATAAACAAAATCAAGAGAAATCAATGGAAAATCAATGGTTAAGATTAGGTTTGTAGATTTGTACAAACTACTTGGTTTGTATTTGATATTTCTCCATCTCTCCATTATCTTGATGTTTTATAGACTTAAATGAAGTTGAAGTGTAAATTGCGTCCATTATTGTAAAAATTTTAAACAAAAACATTTTTTCAAACCTATAACTTGAAGTAGTAAACAACAAATTTTTGTAAAATTTTAAAATAAACACATATTAGTCCAAAAATCGTAAATGTTAACGTAGTTCCATTGGGAGTTTAGGGCAAACTGGTTGATGTCGATTCACGGCAGAAGCGGATGCCGGATAGCGGCGGTTTACAACGGTCGACGCCAGCACTTGCCAGTGAAAATAAAGTTATGGATGTTTTATATATTTTTGTAAAATACTTATTTTTGGGGCATTTTCTTAATTAAGGGTATATAAAAAGGATAAAAAAAATCCCTTAAAATTAAACTAGTTAAAAAAAGGAAATTAATTTTTTTAACCATTTGAGAATTACGATTTCACCTCCTAATCATTCTCTTTCTCCGATCACCCATATAACCACGAAAGTCGCCTCAGACGACTTTTGATTTTCCGTCCAACCAACGCGAATTCCGTCCAAATTACGTCATCTTCTGGCAAAATGAGATGAAGTCGCCCTAGTCAAAGTCACCCCGGGGCGACTTCGGTGATTTTGGCCAGAAGATGACGTAATTTGGCCAGAAATTGCGTCCTTTGGTCGGAAACTCATAAGTTGCTCTGGACGACTTTCGTTGGGGCGACTCTCGTGGTTATTTGGATGATCGGAGAAAGAAAATGGTTAGGCGATGAATTTGTAATTTTTAAATGGTTAAATAAATTAATTTCTCTAAAAAATTTAAAGTAAAAACAACATTTTTAATCTTTCATTAATATCAATCTAGTTTATGTAAAACAAAACAGTAATATTAAATTGCAACATAAACCTAGTTTAAAGAAGGTAGATTTACCTGATTGAGATAATAATTCCGAGACCACCAATTCCAACAATCAAAGCAAGATTATCACCATGGAATCATATATTGTGTAGGTTTGTGATAAGAAAACAATTTTATAGAAACAAATATAACTCTCCCATCTTCCATGGCATTCATGTCCTATCTTTTTAGGGCGATCCAAAAATAGTGCAATAACCGGCTGGAAATTTGAAGGAAAGAATTTAAGGAATATGGTGAATGTGAAAGGTTAAAACTAAATAAGAAAAGATGGAATTGTGTTCATTAGGGTAAAAACCACCCATGCATATATATAACCTATTTATATTTTTACTTTTAACTTTTTGTTATCTTACCAAGATTTTTTTAGTGGGATACGCCCAATAAACTGATTGTGGTCGTAACTTGTTTTTCTTTCACTTTACAGTTTTCGTTTTTTAGTAGGAACAGTAATTTTGCAGTCCTAAAAAGTTGCGTCAAAAGTAGGGATAGTCATTTTGTAGGGACGGTAATTTCGTAGTCATCCAGTTAAGGCTACACACACCCATACTCTCCAACCCTCTCAACCCACTCACTTTTTGACTGCCACATCAGCTTCCACATCAGCTTTTGGTCAACCCTCTCTTTACCCTCCCATAACCCTCTACAACACACACCCAACCCTCCCAACCCTCTCACTTTTCAATTTATTTTATTTATTTCATTTAATTAAATAACATTAATTAAATAAAACATGTAATTAATTAATTAATAATAAGATTAATAATTAATAAACTAAATATTACAAGTCATATTTGGCTTTGATCTCGTCTTTTCGTTTCATAGAAAAACCTTTCGGCGAAATGTCGACATTGTAATCGGGTGGATATTCTGGAGGGAACCCGACGTTTACATTTCGCGCGCCGTGATGCGAGGTTTCGATCGTTTGGATTCATCGTTTGAAGAGTGGGAGGTTTGAAGAATTGGAGGTTGTTTGTGTGAAAAAAGAGTTGAAGAATTAAAGGTTGTTTGTGTGAAAAAAGAAGTTGGGTTAAATGAGTATTTATAGGAGTAAAAATTGAAAAAAAAAATAAAAAAAAAAATACAAACAAATCAGCTTTGTTCGGGTTCTACAAGCCGCCAAGCTCATGAAGCCGCCGGCTTCCTTCCCCATGCACCCAACCTTGTTGAACCCTCCCAAGCCGTTGGCTTTACCTGCAATGTGTGGATTTTATATCAAGTTGTTTTAAAACTTTTTTCTTATCTTTTATTGTCACTTTTAAGAATCTAAAAACCTCTATACATTTTCAGTATGTGAAAATTTTCATATAAGTTTTTTCAGAGTTTTCAGGGTCCTATCATTTTAACTTTATATCATTTATATTTTGATTTATAAAAATAAATATATTAAAATTAATAAAAATACATATTTATTTATATCGAGAAAATACAAATATATAATTAACTTAATATTTTTATTAATATATAGTAAAATTCAAATATGAAAACTTTATAAAAAATATATAATTGACTAATACAAGACTTCTATATAGTTAAAACAAATTAAATACGAAAACTACTAAAAAAACATATCATACAATGACAAGCTATGATGTAAACCTCACAAGAAACATCACCTGAAAAACCTTTATACTATGGCATTGTTTGGTAAAAATAAGATACCTTATAAGTTAACTTATAAGTCAGCTTATAAGTCAGGTACATGTTTGGATGGACCATAAGTTAACTTATAAGCTGACTTATAAGCTAGCTTTTTGAAAAGCTACTCCTACTAGCGCTTAAGTGACTTATAGAACTTTTTATTTTTTTATTCTAAATATACCTTCTACTTTTTATTTTATCAATTTTTAAACATGTTTTTTTGTCATTTTACAATCATAAGCTACCTTATCAGCTAGTTTTTGTCAAACGTAACTTATTCATCAGTTACCTTATGAGCCATCAGCTACCTTATCAGTCACCAGCTACCTTATCAGTCATAAGTTACCTTATCAGTCATAAGTTAACTTATCAGCTAGTTTGCCAAACATAGCCTATGTTGAAAACCTCCCTCTGATATTTTTTTCTTTTTGAAAAACTTAAAAAAAAAAGTTAGAAACATGTGAAAAAGTACATTTTGATGCTCTAAAAAAAGCAGTAATTGATGTGTATACATAAAGCCCCACCCCCACTTTGCACAAATACCCCTAAAAGGCCGTTATAAGGGCCGTTATGCACTTTCAGTCAAATAACGGGGTTTTGCGCCGTTATGGCGCCGTTATAACGCCATTATAACGGCGTAACGGTGTGGATATATGTGCAAAGGGGAGCACCGTTATGGGCATAACGGCAAAGCACTCTAAAAAAAGTAGGATAAATATTGCATTCATATAGCTAAAAGTAGCGACCGTATTTTTTTATAAAGCAATATATATATATATATATATATATAAATCGAATGAAGTAGATACTAATTATAAATGCTTGAAAGTATAGTAGTTTTAAATATGTAAACTTGATTAATATATACTTTTAGAGCATATTTAATGGGTGTTGATACTTACACAACATTTTTTAACCATTCACAATCATTTTATATAAATGGACGAATTTACCCTTTCAGTACACTTTTCAATTAACCATTGTACTTTTTAATTCATTTTTTCAAGCCTCTGAAACTTCCACAATTAACCATTCATTTTTCCGCCGCCGGTGATCTCGGAGGATAAGAGCCAGAATCCCGAATCCCGGAGATGCGGATTCGGGAGGGTTTTCCAGCGGGTTGGGTTGCTAGAGCTTGAAGAAGGGTGGCCTATTATTGGACGCGTTGAACGATTCTAAAATCGACGATGTGGATCTATCGACTTTCTCCGCTGCTTCGAGGATGGCCTGAGAGCTTTGTAGGTGGGAGTGAACTCCTTCGGCGATGTCACATCGGCGGTGGTGCGTCACTCGACGGTGGAGAGTGTCACGATGTTACGTTGGCGGTTCGAGCACATTCCGTTAGGGTTTTCAGCAAGGGTTTTGTCAAAATTCTTTCCGGTGAACTCGTCGACGCCGGCACTTTCTCCACATGAGGCATCAACTCCTTCTCCTCCGGCAGCGGCACCCAATGTGAGTTAGGGTTTTTTAGATCGAAAAATAGATCGGAGGTCGGTTGCCATGTGGAACTCTCCGTGGTGGTGGTGGTGGAGGTTCAGGAACTAAAATCCGGAGGAGAAGGAGGTGAAGCTTCGGAAACTGAAATCCGAAACTGGTGGTGGTGGAAGTTCGGTTTGGTGTGGTAATCTGAGGTTTAGGAACTGAAATCCGGCGTTGTCTTCGCCTCCGGCGACGTCTGTTGCACCGGCTTCAAACAGATCGGAGTAGGCCATGGCCGGAGATTGTTGGGGGCAGCCGGTGGTTGAGTTCCACAGTGGCTGGTGGTGGTGTTGTTGATGAAGGAAGAAGAAGAAAGGGTAAAGTGAACTAAAAGGAAAAAGAAAAGGTATAATCGTCCTTTTACATAAAAATGTTGTAGATGGTTAAAAGATGTTGTGTACGGATCACCTCCCATATTTAATAGGTTTTCCATAAAAATTTTAAGGGTAAAAATAGAATCAAAAATCAAATGTCTAAAAGCATCTACAATGGATGAAATCTTCAAAAACCTCTGTTGCGATATTTTTTTCCTGCCATATCTGTTAGAACAAGAAATCAAGAACAATTAAGAGGAGAGAGAGATTGAGAGCCAAAAGCTTCATATTATTCATCCATGAAGTATCAATGTACAAAGAACACCTTGGAAACACACACACAAGCTCCTTAGTCGACTCTCATAACTCTCTCTAAAGCCATTCCATCTCTATATATACTACAACACTTTAGCCCCTCTATCTATACACTATTTTACACTTTAAGCCCTCCCTTTCTATTATTTACACTAAAATGATTCTTTATAAAACTTTCACATATAAGGACATTTTATGTCCTAACAATATCATTGATACCTCAATAGAGATTGTTATAAAAATGTTACTTTCCATATTTTGAATTTATAAAATGGTTAAGAAATAGGAAAAATAATAAATAAAAAATAACACAAAAGAAAAATATATACAAGAACCCGGGTTCTTGTTCAGACACATGGGTTCCAATAAAAATCTGGGACTAAACATAAACATATATCCCACAGTGAAGGTTCTGTAAAAACCTCAAAAAGAACCCGAGAAAAACCTCAATTGTAAATACTCTAAAGTCTAAACAACCTTATATTTAGATGTCCTATTTTAGAGCATCTTTAATTTTATGCCATGAATTATAAAATCAAATTACCTTTTTCTTATTCATTGCAACATCAACATGAAATTATTTTCTCAATCACACTTTTTATCTTATCAATACATGTGTTATACTCTACCCAATATTATTCGTGCTTTTAATTTTATTTAGTTAAGAGAAAGAAATAAAAGAAGAGAGAGAGAGAGAGAGAGAGAGAGAGAGGGGGTGGGGGTTGCGGATCGACTTCCAATACTCGATGGTGCTTCCCGATTGAGTAGTTGTTGGAGAAAGCATGGTGTACCTGATGGAGTCCGAGCCTACCCGATGGCCGATGACCATCGGATAGGATATAACTCTCAGCTTTACAAGTTAAAAGTATAATCGCTTACAAAAATTAGTAAATTACCATTGTAATTTTTTTTTTTATAAAAACTCAAACTCATCTATATTCTTAAATAATAATTTTGGTTTTTACTTTGATGTTAGATGTGAAACATATTAATAATTTTTTTACTTTAGTGTTATAGTTATTAAGTATATATTTATAATAATAATTTTTGAAATTTAAAAAGGGTTTAGTTCATGAAAATGTATCCAACTTGTTACCAAAAGTTATTGTATGTTCTATATTTCTATTTTTACCTTTTGGCGTGTCAAAGTTTTAAGAAATGATCATTGTATGTATCATGTTACTTGCTAAGCAGGTAATCGGTAATTTTTTTATATTATGTACTGAACAATTTTCTTATTGTATGTACTGAACTTATTTTTTATTACCATTTAGTGAAACCCAAAAACGAAGATGAATAAAGTATTTGATTTTGCTTGATTTAATATGTAATATTGCAATTGTTTATGTGATTAAAATCGATTTTGGGTGCTTAATCTTCTCGAGTATACGATTTTGACAAACCCATAAACGAAGATCCAAAATCGAAGTGTAAAACCTAGAAGATGAAAATGAAAAAGAGTGAAACTCATAAACATTTTGCTTGATTTGGTATAGAATCTTGCGACTGTTTATGTATTGTGATCAATTTTAGATGCTAAATAATCTCTAGTATTCGATTTTGGCAAATTATTGGAGATCTAATTCGAATTTCTACGGTATTCAGTTTTGTGCGAAATTTTGAATTTCTAAGGGTTTTCTTGTTCATTGGAGATCATGGGGTTGTTTGTTTTGGATCGATTTTGATTGCTACTCATCCTTTTTTTCTTCAATTTTATCCCTGTAATTTGGTTTGCGATCAAATTTTGGGTTCTTGAATTAGGGTTTTTTAATGGGTTTATTTCACAAAAGTGTATACAACTTGTCACGAAAAGTTATTGTATGTACTAGACCGGTGCCACATCAACCTGCTATAACAGGTTGGATACATACAATGGATTTTTTTTAAATGTTTGATACGTCAAAAGGTAATTTTGCAAGTTCAGTATATATAATAACTTTTGGTGACAAGTTGGATACACTTTTGTATAATCTAAACTCTTTAAAAAATACATTGGATCCACAATTTTTTTTAACGACATGTTGGTGCAACGGAGTATCTTCGTGCCACCATGGCACCAAGTCACGATTACTCGAGTTCGAAACTTCTCCAAGGAGAATACCTACCTTCAGCCTAGCCATCCAGTCTCCATTTAAAGGGCTTCAAGGCATCAGTTGATATTCAAACCCGACACACTGTTCAGTGAAAATCTCCCACAATGGACTCCATATGATGCCTTTAAAAAAAGCACCTCTATCAGTTTTGTTAAAAAAAATTATAATAGAGAAAGAAACGTAGAAATCTCTAAAAACTTTTTCTTCCATCTTCAACAAATTTTCTATTTTAAATAATTTATCATTATTTATATTATTAAAATATTCAATAAATTTAGTATTCCAATAAAAAATTTAACCAATTTTTAAACAATCAATTATATTATTGGTTGAAGTATTAAAAAATTATTCTTTCGCCTCATTTAAAGATTTTAGAGGATTTTCTATATCTAAGAAAATCTCTAAAAAACCCCACTTTATCAAATGTTTTAGCAAAGATGTTGAAGCACTTTAGCAAACAAAAACTCAATTTTTTTCTATTATTGCAAAGCTGTTAGAGATCCTCTAAGATTTTTGTAACAACTACGGTTGTTGCATTTTATATGCAATCTTATTTTTGATGAATTGGAAAAAAGGTAACAAAAAATTTGCAAAAAAGAATGTTGTTATAAGAATCTCCAGTCCGTTAATTCTTAGGGTTTGTGGGTATAATAGTGATACTCCTATTTCGGGGTTACTATTGGTTTATGGATAAAAGTAATGTGGCGCTAAATGATAGTTCGGATTTTATGGGCTTGTAAGTTGCGCTACCGACTATCGAGGACCCTATGGATTTGTGCATATATAATATAACATATTTTTATTTTTCCTTATTGTTCTTTTACTGATATTTTTTAGTAGATACATCATACATCTAATAGATTTATGTCATGGCTTGTTTTTCTTTTTCTTTTACTTTTTGTTTTTTAGCGACGTTTCTTTTAGTGGCATACAACTATAATCTTGGGACAATAACTTTGCAGTCACATAGCTAAGAAAGGTACAATAGCTTTGCAGTGACACAGCTAAAAAATAGGCACAATAATTTTACATACAGCAAAATATTTGATTTCCAATAAAGTGGATACTAATGCAGTGGTTCTTATGGTTTACACTCATTATCAAGTTTAGTCCCTTTTATAAACTAATTATAATTATGGTCCTTATGGTTTGTATTTTATTTCAGTTTTAATCCTTTTGACTAACTATAGTTAAAAGTGTAATTAATATCTTTTGTCTTTTTTTCTTGTCTTATTAAATCATTTATTAAATTACAATTTGAGTCATTCGTTTCTTTTTATTTTTGTTTTTTCTACAATTTTACTTTTTATTTTATACCCCTTATTAGATTAAATCAATTATGATATGTTTAATCAAATAAGAAAAAATGATACATATTTTTAACTCAACTTAAAAATCTTTTCTAGCCATTATTTTTTAAAAATGAAATTAATCTGTGTGTTAATAAAAAAAGTCACATTTTTAGATTTTAGTTCAATTAAATGTTTCTCTAAACGTGCATCAAACAAAACTTTATGATTTTTAAAATATTTTCAATTTAAATTTATGCAATGAAAAATGAATAACCAATTAATTAAAGTATCTGAAAATGAAATCCGTTATTTTAGCCATTTTAAATTATTTATTTGATCTCATAGCGATTTTTTAAAAAAAAAATTAATAAATAGACATCATGTCCACCAAATGCACCTGCCTCATTAGCGAACCTAGGTATAAATTGTAAATATTGAAACTCCAGGGGCAAACTCTTCCATTGACGGACTTGATGTCTATTTTGTAAAATTTTACTAGAAAATGGCTAGACGATCAAACTAGTAATTTTAAATGGCTACAAAAATGAAAAAAAAAATTATCTGATGTTAAAGGAAAAAGTAAACAGAACAATAATAGAATAGAGAAAGTGAATCTGTCATTCTCATTAATCATAAACCCTTTATATAGGGATGAATTACATGAAGATAACTAAGAGATATTGTAGTTCTAATCTAACTCTATCTCTATCTAATGTCTATCGTCATATCCTTTAGACGATGACACATTTATCCTACAACACTCCCCCTTGTGCCGAGTCAAGGGAATGGTAGTGCACGATTGTTGCCTCGTTAAAACCTTACGCCAAAATAAAAACCCAGTGGGAAAAATAAAAATATGACGAAGGAAAGAGTACAACGCACTAGTTTTCTTTGCAGTATAGACTCTTCCTTTAGTCTAAAATTTTCTCCGATTTGTACATTAATCATGAGAGTTAAGAAAACAAGATGGTATATACAGTGTTGCCTCACTAAAACCTTACCCCAAGGAACAAAACCCAGTGGGAAAAATAAAACCTTAGGTGAAGGAAAGAGCACAACATACCAATATAGTAGACTCCCCCTTTTGTCTACTACTCCCCCTGATTCATGCATTAATCAAGGGAGTTCAGAAACATTTGTATTTAAATGCTATCTACATGTTTCCCAAATATGGTTTCAGGTAATGATTTAGTAAAATATGTCACATCCTTCTGACATCTTAATTGCTTTACTTAAATCTAACGGAGAATTTATTATAGCTGACAGTATAACAACTTAAGTAGAATATGTTTTTTTGTTATAACCCTTGATGTATCTTAATTTCATTTAGTTGATACATGATGCATTATTTTCATTTATGCATGTAGGGTATTGATAGAACCCAAAATACTAACTCCTCTAATACGTGTAATGATAGTCCTTAACCATGTACACTCTTAAAAGTCTCATGTAGAGTAATACTGTCGGAGTAGTTTGAATAGGTAGTTACATAAGATTTGCTTAGTTTACTTACAAGCAATCATGACGTTCCCTATGGTAATTCCTTATCCAATTTGGGAACAATTTTCGTATGGGTTATATAAATAATATCAGCAGACTGTCACATTAGTCACTCGTAAATAACAATTGAAGTTTCATTATCCACCCCAACCCTCTTTCTTTAGGGAAATTATAAGCCCATGTCAATGGTTCTGAAATATTAATTTGATATCATTCCAATGACATGGCGTAGGCGCTGAGCTAAATATAGCTAACAAGTTCACTGAGAGATAATATATGGTCAAGTGCATTATCTAAAGTACAATAATGCGCCTATTATACTTAGGTACGGAATTCCAGCTCCAAACACCTCTTCGTCATCATCCTTTAGACGGAATAGATATTTCTTTATATCCAACACTTTGACCGACCATGGGAGTGCTAGTCGCATGCGTTTTGTCCATATTAAATCGCCTGATCAATTTTGGGACATATGCATCGGTGGATTAGTATTCCACAAACTTGGCGTCATAGCTCAAGTAGCTAGATAAAACCAAGTTTTCCCAAGATCTTTCATCTCAAATTCAGATTTCAAGTATCTTGTGGTTTCTCTTATTTCATCAAGAGTGTCAATTATGTTCATACATCAACATGTTAAGCCACATTAAAAATCTGGAACTTGTTTTCTTAAATAAATACGCAAGGGCAAAATTTATGTTTTCAGCTTTATTGAAAACGCACTATGTGGTTTAGAATTACTTAATTTTGGTCAATGTAACTCCATCAATTACTTTTATATATCTCTTAATCTAGGTCCCCATAGATATATATTAACCACATCAATGAGTTGCATCTTCCAGTTCTTCGGAAACTACTAGGCTAATTAACTAGCAGAACATTTTAACGTTTATCACAAGAGAGTAATTCTCTTCGTCAATCCAGGGCGTTGTAAGAAACCTTGCGCCAAAGGAGAGTCAAAAACATTATGACTTAATTATTCTCATTACGCTTCTCAGACAAATGATTTATCTATGTCCTACAGGCTTTACACTTGGTGGGTTAGCACTACCAGACCAAATACCTGTTCATTTGTCAAATAATGTAACTATCCTAGATTGCTTATTTAGGCCAATTTGCTCTTGTTGATATTTTCCAACTGAGCATGGTTCGATATCATCGTGCTTTATCATTTCATAAGCAACGATATATGCAAATATATCATCACTAGGTATGATCTGTCCAGCGATTCATTTTCATTCGAGATTTTCTTGATCTTTGGAATCAATATTAACTTCGGAGCGTCCTCCAGTAATGATTCATGGACATAGTTTATGATCAAAGATAATCTCATAAAAGATTGATGATAAATATTAGTTGTGCCATACTCTTCTCTTCCATTAGATGAGTATATATCGAACCAAGTAGCTTCCCCCATTTCCTTTTGAGAGCTACGGCCTTAATCACACCTCCACCATGTGTGATTGCAACGCTCTTTCCAACGGCGTTGTGCCCTTGTTTAGGGACGTTTTGACTTTACGGGTATATTTGCAGCTTGTATATATTATATTGTCACTTCTTGTATGACATTAAACGTATCAGGTATCGAGTCTGATTCGTTTGACTTCAACTTTACTTTATGAAGTTTGGGGATCAAAATGAAAATATTTCGTGACAGTTCCCGCGTTCCTTTGGAAAATACTTTTTCCTATCTCCCCCTAACGACGGGAAGACTCTCATCAAAGTGACAATCCGCAAATCATGTGGTATAAGAATCACCCGGCAAAGGTTTTAAATAGCGGATAATTGTTGGAAATCCATAACCAACATAGATATTTCATCGTTTTTAATGACCCATTTTGGTGCGCTGGTGGAGCGCAATTGGCACATATACTGCACAACCAAACATGCATAAATGTAAATGATCAGGCTTATATCCAGTTACCAACTGGTATGCATGATATTGGTTGGCTAGTTGTGAGTCTAAAAACGAATAGGTAAAGTTGCATTTAATATTGCAAAACCCATGTATATGTATGTAAATTGGTGCGCATAACCAATGCTATAGTTATCATCTGCATTCCTTTGATGACAACTTCTACTACTTGATGAGACCATTTTATATCTATACATGGGGTATAGGAGACTTTACATTGATCTCACTATATATATATATATATATATATATTTATGCAATAACCATCAAGTCCTTATGATGTAAATTCTCTAGCATTCGAAGTCATGTAGACTTGATGAGACAATCAGGGTGGTGAGCCCTTAGACATATAACTAGAGCTAGGAATGCAAAAATTCATGTGGACAATAATATGACATGCGTTCATCGTGTCGAAACCAGAACCATAAAGTACTTTAATGATCCGCTTTCTGGTTGTTCATGTCCATAAATATAACCTTGTATTCATTGTAAGAATGGAATATTTATGTATTGTGTCTTAGCTTTAGGATGGTCTCATTCATGTCTTAGCTAAGGATTAGGGTATATAAAACTATCGGTATTCGATAAGGCATATAGGGGGGTTGCTTCTTGTGCTGGAGAACTCAACAGTTGTGTTTCCATTTTTCCTTTCAATCGAATAATGTGTCTATGTGTATCTTTAATACACAGATTTCTATGTCAAGACCATGGTGCATATATGGTTATGTCGAAACATGTATGTGTTCATTGTCCCAAAGTTCTTTATTGGTGACAAGATATGATTTAATAACTTAGATAATACACTGATTTGACACATTAATTTCTCTAATATATATTCCTTTCATATAATTAGAGTTGATGTATATACCCATTTCTATTCGTATAATTTTAAATTGATACAAGTATCTTAACAAGGTTTCCATTAATATGACAGTTCATTGTCTAATTATTATGTTGGGGGAAATTAATATTAATCTATTTCTTTAGATTAGGTGGGAGGTTCTACAAACTTAAATTCTCCTCGATACATTCCTACATGGAACGGAGAATATTGGAGTTTTGTATTTGTTTTGATGTATTTCGTTACATCGACAATAGTTATATAATTGGTTTGATATGTACTTTTAATTTGATACTATTAAAAATTGATCTAGTTCATAAAATATACTTTTTAATAACTAGTATTCAATGGTAGCACACATGTACCAATGTTATTGCATGAGGCAATAGTTGTATATTTGCTCAATGTATTGAAAAATCCTTTCTGACTCTTATCCTGACCCCTAACCTTTGAGGATCTCATCCACATGGCTCATAAATGTCACATGTGTAAAATTTTGTTAAACTCAGAATTCTTTGGAGTTGTTTCCACCTCTAACGCTTTCATTGTTGCTTTGGGGAATTTTCTTTGTCCCGAAATGTCTAGTTTTATTACTCGAAAGAACAATGTTATGTCTTTCAACCACTTGCAGTAAGTTGATGATTTTGTCTAAAAGTTCTATTCCAACATACATATACTAGTTTATTAGTACGGTTGTTGATATATATAAATTATGCAATCTTCCATGAGTTCCTTGCCATAGAGATTGAGACATATTTTTGAGACAACGTTTCTTGGTTGACATCAACTACTTTTTGTAATCGAGTAAGTTGGTTCATTCTGCTTACGATTAGTTAGGAAAGTATATTTCCATTAGGGAAAATTGCCGAAAAAGGTAACATAAATGTCCAAAAAATCCAATGTAGGTAACGTACATTTTTTTTTGCCAAGAAAGGAGTATACATTTAATTTTGTAAAAATTAGGGGAACATACCACCTGGATTACCTACTTTTTCAATCAAAGGAATGAAGGAGAAAGCTGGACAGATGATATATGCCCAAATACAAGAGTCAAACTTGAAGAAATGAAGAGAAAAAGCAGGTAATGCAGGTCGTATTGTTCCCCTAATTTTTACAAAATTAAATGTATACTCCTTTCTTGGCAAAAAAAAATGTACGTTACTTACATTGGATTTTTTGGACATTTATGTTACCTTTTTCGGCAATTTTCCCTTTCCATTAATACTATTTATTCAACTTTTAGGACATCCAACAATTCTTTGGATGTTTCTAGTTGAACGTATTTCTTATAAAAGCTAACACCGACATGCGGTCTCAAAACATGATGGTATATAAAAGGGTGGAAATAATGTTATAAATTATGTAATCTTCTGCGAGTTCCATGTCACGAAGATTGAGTTGCTTTTTGAGACACAACATTTTCTTTGTTGAAATCAATCACTTTCTAATCGAGAAAGTGGGTTTCATTCCACTGTACAATTAGATTGGAAAATACATGATAATATACATCTCAATTTTCTTTTTGAGGATGTCCCATGGTTCTTGAGGGATTCTAGGTGTCGATGTTCCATATGAAGATTGTGATTGATGTGTCGTCTCAAAAATCTCAAGGCATTTTCTTGTACTTTTTGACGAGGTTGGTTTGGGTCAATATGAAGTTGATGGATTTTAGGTATATATTATTTAAATATGCCACTTTACAAAATTCATATGGTATACATAAAATTATATAGGGGTATTAATGCTTTAATATTTTTAATCGATTTGCCTACATGTTTATTTTACTTTAAAATTTTAAAATTAAACTTTAGCAATATTATGCTTTTATTTTCTCACAACTACAAGAAGAAAGAAGATCATATTATATATCAAGCTCTTGCTAATTGCCATTGATTGTTGCATAGCTTAATTAGGCATATGATACAAGTAATTCGTATTTATGGTATTAAATCACTATTAAGTTTATGAATATTAATTGATTACCTATTTCACTCTTAATTGATTCATCGATGTCTAACTGATTTGTTTATTAAATTATACTTGTTTATTTTTGTTTTCTTGCTATAATAACAATGCCATAATTATAATTATACATTTATACATAGCTTGCTTAATTATAGTTTTTTTATGTTTGGCATAGTAGCATTGCCTTATCGTTAATTAATTTAATTGATCCATATTATTTATGCATTTTGTTCAAAATTGAATTTAAGCCTACCACCATATTTATTATTTAAGTGTTTATCTCAATCAATCTACATGCTTATCTCAATTATAGGCTTCTGACGTATAATTTTTAATTTTACAATTATTATGGAAGTTACACTTCCACCCCATATATTTTGGTCTTTTTATTACCAGAAGTTTCAAATACCTTATTATAAGTTCCTACTTGTATAATAAAGTTTTTGAAAGTTACACTTTCAAACCTTCATGAATGTTGGTCTTTTACTAAAGGCTCTAAAAGTATTATTATGATGTTATTAAAAGCTTGAGATTAGACTGTATGCAACCAAAATTTATTTGTCTCACGACAAAATCTCTCAAAATACCATTAAGGTATTAAAACTTTCTAATTGGCTTTACATGCCAATGTCTTATATTCCTTTTGGCCTCTTGCCAAAACGTCTAAAACTAACAATGATATCTTCAAATTAAATAAATCGCAAAATATCATTTGGATTTTGTCAAACGGGTGTAAATAGCTCTAAGGTTTGTAGGGATTTAAGCAATCCATGTGATTCCCCTCCTACCTGGAAATCCATAGATTGAGTGATTTGTTTTTATGACATAATGTAATAACATAAAAATTCAATATTGTTATGATAATGTAATTTCATACATCATCAAAGATACATTGTTTTACAAAATCATCTATTATCTCTTATATATGTAACTAGTTGAAATAACCCATGTAAAACACTCAGGATATGCATGTTAAATCATCCTGAAAAACAGAAGGGAAAAAAAAACTAAATCCATCTCTCCCTCTTTTTCTTTTACTGCCGCCTAATGTGTATATCATTAAGCTTTTTTTCTATTTCTTTTTATAACTTAAAAAGGCATAAAAATAGTTTACACAATTATGTATTTGACCATCACATAATCATCACAACGGAAGAAACAAAAATTTCAAGCAATCATCACGGTATCAAAGTTTTTTACGGTATCAAAAATAAAAGAATGAAAATCGTACCTGATTTGCTTGATGGAGGAATAGCGCAAACCGTAATAGTTTTTGATTTTCTCATAGCGGAAACAATGAGTAGGTTTGGTGTCGGATTAGATAATCTTCGTAGAACGTACGTGCTGATAACGTGTTAAAGGAAAAAGTAAACAGAACAATAATAGAATAGAGAAAGTGAATCTGTCATTCTCATTAATCATAAACCCTTTATATAGGGATGAATTACATGAAGATAACTAAGAGATATTGTAGTTCTAATCTAACTCTATCTCTATCTAATGTCTATCGTCATATCCTTTAGACGATGACACATTTATCCTACAACATCTGAAACCATTATTTTGAATTAATAAAAGATAAATTTCTATTATCTTATAACATTATTAAGAAAAAAATGATACATTTTATGAACCTAGCTTAAAACAGAAAATGTTTTTTTTTTTTGCATTAATGTAGACGGATTTGCATATACACACACATAAAAATTTAAAATAATCAATAACGAACTCATTTTAAAGATATTTAAAAAAGTTTTTGAAGACATAATTTAGAAAATAAAGTACATATTTTTAATTAAATATATCATTAATTAATTAATCTAAGGGATATAAAATGAATTTAAAATTGTAAGAATGACAAGAATGAAAAAAGATAAATCAAAGGACTTAAATTGTAATTTACTATAAGATTTAATAAGACAAAAAAGAAGATAAGACAAAGATATTAACTTATTTATAACCATAGTTAGTTAAAGGGACAAAAACTGAAATAAAGAGCAAACCATAGTGACCAAAATTGTAATTCGTTTATAAGAGGGACCAGATTTGATAGTGAATGTAAACCATAAGGACCAAAATGGTAATTTACTCTAGTTTTAAACTAGTCATTTATTGAGAAAACAACTTTTGTAGCCATTTCAAAATCAGCGTTTTAATTACCTCCTAACTAATCTCATTCTCCGATCATTGATTTAACCACGAGAGTCGTCCCAGAGGAAGTCACCCGGGGCAACTTTCAATATTCCGGCCAAATTTCGACCAAAGACCACTCTTTCCGGCCAAACAACACCGGAGTCGCCCCAAGCAAATACGCCTTGGGCGACTTTCATCATATATACAGGTATATACATATATATACACACACGATTAAAAGGAAAGCCATGATTAAAAGGAATATAATAAGTTATTCAGAAGACACGATTAAAAGGAAAGAGATAGTGGTTGGAGTCTTCAAGTAAGAGGAAATTACGAATAAGTCCCCAAGTGTCATGATGTGTCACCTGGGGCAAGAAACACATTATCCAAGAAATTCACATTAGAGCCTGACCCACCCCCAAAATCAAATGGTGAAAGTCGCTCGGGGATAATTTGCTTGGGGCGACTCCCATGTTGTTTGGCCAGAAAGAGTGGTCTTTGGCCGAAATTTGGCCGGAAAGTTGAAAGTCGCTACGGGCGACTCCCTTTAGGGCGAGTTTCGTGGTTAAATCGATGATTGGAGAACGAGATTGGCTAAGAGGTAAAACGTTATTTTTGAAATGGCTCATTTATTTCATAAATGATTTATAGTCTAAATTATTATTTTAAAAATAAGAAGCAAATAATACATTTTTTAAAATGGCAAATTGCGTAAAAAAGGAACGTACTTTACTCTAGTTTCTGTTTTAGGGAATGTACTTTTAAAATACCCATTTAAGGGTATATAACAAAACTTTACAACCATAAAGGGGAACCACTTACCAATATAGTAAGTCACTATTGATTTTTCAATAATTATATTATTGTAAAAATTATAAATAAGCATTAATATTATCATGTCTCTTAAGTAATTTCCATGTCATCCAAAGAAATTCCATATAAATAATGTTTATTACCTACTCCAAGTCTTAATCCGTCTCTCTTCTACGATTGTCGTTTTTTTAATTTATCCTCTTAAAAAAAATCTTTAAAAAATTTGTTTCCGATTTTGTTAGTTTGCTCCAAAAAAACCAAGTTTGCGATTTTGTATGTTTGATACGTTGAAGTTCTTCACCATCTCTTTGTTTTCATTCTTCTTGAAATAGAACAAAAAAACAATGGTTGTTGAGGAGAGATTGCTTGAGGAATGAAAATAATGAGGTTTTGGAGTTTAGGAAGGCGGTTTTGATTTGTGTAAGGCTTAAAGGGAAAATGAATTTTTAAGAAAAATAAAATAAATTAAAAGAAACGATAGTAATGACTAATGAGAGATGAATGGATTGAGATTTAGAGTATGTGATAAACATTATTTATATGAATTTTTTTATGACATGAAAATTAATTATTTAAGAGACATGACAATCTTGATGCTTATTTATAATTTTTAAAATAATATAATTATTAAAAAATCAATAGTGACTTACTATATTGGTAAGTAGTTCCCTTTTTGGTTGTAAAATTTTGTTATATACCCTTAAATTGGTATTTTAAAAGTACATTCACCAAAACAGAAACTAGAGTAAAGTATGTTCACTTTTGACGCAATTTACCCATTTTTAAAATGGTAGAAGGTTTTTAGTTTTTTTTTTAAATAAAATAAACAATCTTAAATATATAAACTTCTTAATTTCTTTTAGGAGTCAACTTTTAAAAGACAAACAATCCCTTATTAGTTATTTATTAATTATATCTCTATTGACCATGGTGAGTCCTAAAAAGAGGGATTGAATGATGACCGTTGATCAAAGTTGAGATTAAATCTGGGCCATTTAAAATAGCCTATTTACGGTTATTAAACCGATCAGCCCACTCTTCTCTCCTTCTTCCCTCCCCACGACATCAAACTCCCAACTCCCAACTCCCTCTACTCATTTCCATGTTCTCTCACCACTCCTCCATCTCCACTCTCCCATCTCAATTCCCACGTACTCAATTGCTTCCCCACGGCCACCACGATCCATCAACCGCTTCTCTTCAAGCTTCCACGATCCTCCCTCTCCGCTCATATATAAACCCCCCAAACCCCTTGATTCGAAACCCTAAAAGAGAGGTGTGTGGATCTGGAAATCGTAAAAAATACAAGATAGATAATACAACGGTGGGGTTTCTACATCGACCTATAACGGGGAACATAGTTGGAGGGTTTCAAATCCTATCAGCGACAGTGAACACAAGGTGAGGGGTTCAAGCACTTCATTGGCACGGATCAGGTTTTCAAAACGATTTTTGTTCTGAAGGTTGCAAGACACATTATGAAGGGAGTAAAGAACAACATAGTCTTGAGAAACTGCCTCACTATCAGGTGTGAAATTGTTAAAGGTTCTGGATGATTTGGTCTTGTCTTATGCCTCTTTGTGATTTCATGACTTATTAGGGGTGAGCAAAAACCGGACCGAAAACCGAAAAACCGAAAAAAAACCGAAAAACCGAAACCGAAAAAACCGAAAACCGAAAAAAACCGAAAAACCGAACCGAAACCGAAAACCGAAAAACCAAATGGTTCGGTTTCGGTTTTGGCTCCAAAACCGAACCGAAAAAACCGAACCGAACCGAACCGAAAATATTACATATTTAAAATTTTATATTATATATAATATATATATATATATATATTTACATATATATTTTAGAATTTTATATTATATATATAATTAGATATATTGTCGATTAATCGATTTTCTTCTTAATATTTCACAAAACTAGCAATTCTAACAACTCTTATGTACTCTTTAATTTTCAATTTCATATACTTCTAAATTTTGAACTATTAGGCTTCAAGTCTCAAGCTTGTATGTTTCTATCTTATTTTCAATAAATTGGTTTTTAAAAATGCAAACATATTTTTTGAACAACTTAAAGGAAAATTGTCAAGTTGAAAAATGGAAGAAATATAGAGTTATAGACCAAAAAACCGGGGAAAAAACCGAAAAAACTAAAAAACGAAAAAAAAAAAATTCAAAAACCGAAAAAAACCGAAAACCGAACCGAAAAAACCGAAAACCGAAAAAAACCGAAAAACCAAAAACCGAAAAAACCGAAAACCGAACCGAAAAAAACCGAAAACCGAACAACGCTCGGTTTTCGGTTCGGTTTTTGCAAAAAACCGAACCGAACCGAACCGTGCTCACCCCTATGACTTATGCTTTCTGAGAATCATAACCTTGAGACATTTTGTTTACTTTATTTTTGGATTTTGATTTGAAGATTTAGGGATCAGAATGAACGAGATTTTGTTTGTGTTATTATCTAATCGGATTGGACTTTATCTAAATTAGCATTTGGAAACACAAGCAAATTGAAGTTGATTTTTTCATTTTGAGTGGCATCTGGAATTACTTCAAAGGCTTTTTGAATGGAAGCCATGTTTCTTATTATTGATTATAATTGGTGCTTGTATGTCATTTTCTCTTATGTACAGAAGACATTCCTGAAGCTACAACAAGGTTCTAAGCGAACTCTAAGTTTAATTTATGAGGAATCTACGGACGCAGATGGTACAAGTCCTTCAAAAGCTGGCTGCTAATGAAACTGCATTGGTGGCAGTGAATGGTTTTGGCTCGGATGATAGCGAATCCATGACCATTGCGAAAGAGAAACCATGTGGTAATTTATCGGTTGTTTACAGGTGTTTCCTGATACAAGGCTTCTAGAAACGGAAATTTAATTAAGCTCATCTGTCGACATTTGTTTGTGCATATATAACTACACTTATGGTAGAGGTAAATGCTCCTCTTTAACCCTATTGCAAAAAAGAAACCATGTGTTGTATTTTATTTGAATCTATTTCTGGTTTGGGGAAATTACATTTCTCAAAAAGTTGTTGTTATCTTTAATGTATCTTAGCCAGATTGTTTTACTTCTTTTTTTAATTTCTACTTCCTGCACATTTAGACTCATGGTGAAAAATGAGTTGATTATATTTGTTTCATTTATGTCTTATGTTATACTCGGGTTTTTCCTTCGGGAACTACCAACTGTTTTTCTCCGGAAACTACCATAAAATCCAGTGCATTCTTCAATCTATGTTCAGTTTGGAATTCAAATGGGCTCTGAAAGATATGAAGGTTTATCAGTTTGACATGTTCTTGATCATTTTTATTCCGGTTGATGATCACCCAGAGAATTTTGTAAAACCTTAGAAGCAATCCAGTAAGTAGTTTTGTTTTCTGTTTAATAATATATTTATGGATGCTTATTTTGAGCATATCAGAATTTGTTTTTGGTTGCCTATGAATAAATGAACCACTTAAGATTGCTATCGTTCAGTCCTAATCAACTTTATCTTTAGAACTTCTTTATTATCTTTATGTCAATTTTCATGCCAGTGTTTTAAGTTTTTTTCTTTCTGTTTTTTTTTCTCTTTACAGTTCCAATGTTATGTATATCAACTGCTTTGGAAGCTATGGCAACCATGTACCAACTACAATCAAGGACATTATGGGTATGCATCTATATGTAGTCATCGTAGCATGTGGCAAAACCCAATTATGAAATGAAGGTATTGCCAGGAACTTCTTGACGTAAAAAAGGACATTGTAGCCATCCATAAGGTCATGAGTTGGTGGATCTTGAACAAGAGTGACGACCTACCAATAATCGGGGTTCATGTTGTGTTCGTAAAGCAGGGACTCAAAATCACCCTCTATACGGAAAGAATGATATGACAACGGTGGTTTAAATTCTACTTTCATGTCCATAGGATACTTGATGCTTCCAACCCTTATTAGACACTTATTATGAATGTGCAATCTCCACTTTGTCACAAATTCGGCTGGAATGGTCTAGTATCAAGATTTTAAATAAAAGAGGGAACAAATTATTAAGTAATGACCTCTAATAATACTTGTCAAACTGAAAAACTAAAACTTACCAGTCGGCCAGTACTAAATACGTCCTCATCAAACTTAGTAATGAAGTAACTGGGAGCCATTTTTTATATCTTACGAAGTGAAAAAGAGTTGAGATATGATTATTATTAGACATTTGGTATGCTATATATAGTAAATAATGTTACGTATTTGGCCCTTATACTTTGTTAAAATTACAATAATGAAATCGAAATTACACTAGAAAAATAATATTCAAAATGCATTATTTACACATAAAAATTGAAGTCATGAATGCGAAATTACATAATTATAAGATCCACATTACCAGAGTTACATAAACATTACATGAAAATTAAAGACATGAAAACGAAATACGGGAAAATTAAAGATATGAAAATTAGAGACATAAAAATGACCATCTTTCTCAAAAACCTTCCGCTTTAAAGTAATCCGGATAATGTTCTCTAGTTGCTTCCAACCAATCTTCACAGGCATGAATATACGAATCTTGATCGTCAATCTTTACAAGGAGTTCATAATTGCTTTGTTGGGCATCCCAAATCTGACCTTTTTTTTCAATTTTTCGCTTTATATTAGCGATCGATTGTTCTTTCTTCTTAATAACGTCTTTGGCTTTGACGATCCATTATCGGCCCTCCCAAATGACATTACAATTTTTGTTTTCTTCCTTTTGAAAGTTACCTTTAGTTGTTTCGTGGTTTTCCAAGTTAATTTGTTGTTTCATAGTTTCGGTTATCACCTTTGGCCAATAATCGTCCTCTGGTGTTGGTGATTTTGGTGCTTTCGAAGAAGAAGTCATTGTTGTGCAATTGAAGTAGGAAGTTAAGAGAAACGGCAGGAAATATTGAAGAACTATATGATAGTTGTGTGTTTTTGGTTAATGTGATACATCCTATTTATATGCAGTTAGGGGTATTATTTAAATGAGAAATGTTTTACCTTTTCAGACGAATCTTACTGTTTTTACCTTTTCAGACGAATCTTACTGTTTTTACTTTTTCAGACGAATCTTACTGTTTTTACCTTTTCAGACGAATCTTATATGTGAATTATTACCTATAAATCAAATGTGAAATGACTCTATAATACTTAAACTTAAGATAACTTGATTAATATATTTAACTTTAAGTTAAAATAATATATAATATATCGTCTATTTATTACGATTTATCCACTTGATATATTATTAATATAGTTTTTATATATATTTATTAATTAATACATATATAAGTTTCTTATATATATATAAAGTATTTATATATATATACATATATAAGTTTATGAATTAGGTTCAAACAAGAACAAAATCAAATTGCAACAATGAATGAACCAACAAAATCACACGTGATTTTGTGCATGGACGCCCACTCGCGGCTCACCCACTCGCCTTGTCGGAGCGTGACCTACACACGCTTTTTCCATCGCAACACAAAATCACATGTCATTTTCATGGTTCCTTTGTTCTTGCAAATTGGGTTGTTCTTGTATGAACCTCGCTCATAAGTTTATATATACATAAACACATATATAAGTTTCTTATGTATATATATATAAAGTATTTATATATACATATATAAGTTTATATATACATAAATATATATATAATGAAAGACAAAATAAACCAAAAAAACGCTTAAATTTTTAAATAAACCAAATCTCCATAAGTAACATATCTATACAATACGGTAGGTCGAAAACAAATCAGCCATATGATGACGGAAGTCAATGATGCTCTGCTCTGGATTAGCTGAAAAATCCATATATCTGGTATATTGCGCCAACAACCTACATACCCAAGGACCACAGTCACCGGTAGCGCCGCTCTATCGTGGTGTATCCGTAGCCACCACAAATTTTGAGTGCTTTTGCCACATGGCAGCTCTACCAGGTTCATTGAGCTAATCATAACACTTTACCAGGTTATCGGTGAATAAAGTCCACGCATGCATTAGTATTTCCAGTAGCCTTTGAGCACCCAACGTGTCATGTATTGTTATAGTAAAGGTATTCATGTTCAAAATCCCCAGCACCCAATGTGCTTGCTCAATACAAATTGGTATGTATACCTTCAAAAAGAAAAGGTTCAAAAGCATTTAAATTAATTATATACATAAACGTTCAAAAAGAAAGTGTCAATATTAAAATAATTTATAAACATAAATGTTTAATTATATACCAGTAAGATAGTACTCCATGATGGAAAACCTTCCACCTCCCTATTTATCAGTGGTCGCCATAAGAAAACTGGATCAAGGGTAGTTTCACTCGACATCAAGACCCAGATTTGTAGAAGCACGCAAGTCCAAGGCGCGTTGGCTGGTTGCCATGACATAATGGTTTGCACCAATAATGTCATATGCTATTAAAAGTTAAAAATGAGTGTTAAACATGAAATATATTTTTCTACCATAAAACAAGTATATCAAATAGTAAAGTCGCGCTACTAACCGAATCCTCGTACTAACCCCTTCCATCTAACCCAAGTAGTTGAGACCACCACAATGAGTCTATCAATTGATTGAGATGTCGAATTTGGGTCACCTTTTCCAACTTACCATCCCAGTATTGTTTAACGACTATCGACTCCTTTGTAGGCTTAGGTCTTCTCTTCATATAAGCCGCTTTCTCCAGCTTCCTCTTCTTCTCCTGCTCCAAATCGCGAGTAGGAGGAGTATTGCTGCCTGGATCCCTATATGGGGTTATTATAGTCGACGCTGGTCTTTGAGAGGGTTGTACATCTTGTATAGGAGTCTGAGCAGGTTGTATATCCTGTACATGAGTCTGAGAGGGCTGTACATCCTGTACAAGAGTCTAGAACGTAAAACCAAAAGAGGTGGCCTGCATTTTCACAACAATAGATTGTTATTACGCTATAACGATAAATATATATTTATATATATAGCCAATAAACGCATCAACATAAAACATATTTGATGATAATAATAACATTAAAAATATAAAAAAAAATTAAGATGATAAAAATTGTTGACATAACTATAAAAATATCATTTATTCTATAAAAATAATTATATATTTATATATATAGTCAATCAATTATTATTATCATATATAGATAGTAAATTGCAACGTACCCAGGTGTTATCCTCGAACAAAGTGTTGAATAACTCAGTACCCGGGTTCGATAACACCTACATACAAACACGATATGTTAACAACAAACACGAGCTGTTAAATGGGTAAAGCTTGTTTATCAATAAAATTTAAATATTTACCGGTGGTGGGATGGAGTACGACGACTGATACTTGGTGCCCGGTGGGGCGGGAACGAGTGGGGATGGCTGTACTGGCGGATGGAATCCATCATAGTGGTCGGCTATTGCTGAGTGTATTGCTGGAATGGCGTCTCAGGGGGGACGCTGCTGGTCCATTCCCCAAATATACTACTATAATATGAACCAACTGCAGCAACAGGTTGCTCACCACTTTCCATCGCTGACATATACATACAAATATGAAATATTAAGTTGTTGCAATAATATATTTGTACCGTCAAATTTTTAATGAGAGCTCAATTAACTAACATTCATACCGTCAAAATTTAAATCAATCTCAAAACTAATCGTACTAAACCATTTGATTCTTAAGAGCTTCAATTTCTGCGTGTTGGGCCATCCAAGCATTCCAGTCTGGGTGCTGACTGGACCTGTCTCCATGTGCGATGGCCTGGAACCCCCATAACGAGGGTTGGCGCTCCTTATACATATGTGGAAGAGGCACACTAGATGCTCGGTAAGAATCCCTTATCCGATGACTATGCCCCTCATCCATGTACGTCCTTCCGTCATCCATGTACGCCCGATGACTAGGCATCTCATAGTCATCATCATCATCATCATCATCATCATCCACACCATCATCATCATCCGCACCATCATCATCGTCATCGTCATCACCCTCACCCTCACCCTGATCATCGTCATCGTCGCCAAGAAACTGTTGACTATCTATATACCATTCTTGTCGTTGTTCAGCTTTTGTCGCCACAAGAAGTATTGGCGGTTCCTGTTCAATCAAATTACAAATCGTTATCATCATATATAAACAATAAATTGCTATATGTATATATATATATATGTATATGTATAGACAATAAATTGTTATTACGTTATTTTTCTATAAATATATACGCTAAATATATATATATATATATATAGACAATAAACTGTTATTTAGCTATATATATATATATATATAGGGGTGGGTTCAATTGTGAACCAACATTTGGTTGTGAACATGAGGACAAATCTTGACCATAGATCCAAGCCGTTTTCAAGCCGATGCGCGCTGATAGCTGGAGGGGTATTTTAGGAAAGCTTCAAATTAGCAGACGGCTTCCATATAAAGAACGATCTTCATCTTCAATCGGCTTTATAATTTACGTTAACAATCTTCATCTTCAATTCAGCGAAATTAGGGTTATTTGTTCAAACGAATTCTTCTGATTCAAATTCAATAATTCAAGCTTCGATTTAAGCATTCGATTTCAATCAGATTTTTCGATTTCAATCTTCGATTTAATTCTCTAATTCTACAACAATTCTTGAAGGTTCGATTTTTATTCAGATTTTTTATAATTAAAATTGTCAATTGTTAGTTGAAAGTAACAATTATTCTGAAATTACTGTTCGTCTA
Organism: Centaurea solstitialis; assembly: GCA_030169165.1. Taxonomy (NCBI): domain Eukaryota; kingdom Viridiplantae; phylum Streptophyta; class Magnoliopsida; order Asterales; family Asteraceae; genus Centaurea; species Centaurea solstitialis. The sequence goes on along the minus strand of CM058046.1, from coordinate 63,011,378 downwards.
TTCGATTTTGTATAAAACATTACATAAATGTCTTCACTTTTGATGTATAAAATTCAATTTTGTTGTATTTTCCAGAGTATTCAATGGATTCAGATGCTGTGGAGAATTCTACACTTTTTGTCGATGAAAAATTCGAGTTTCCGGAAAACTTTGATGATGTTGATAGTATTAGTAGCACAGATGACGAATATGATGAATTTTCTACTTCTTCTAGTTCATCAAAGGTTGATTCATCAAGCTGTAAGTTTCCAATAATATTGATTATAATATTCAATATTATATATGTTATTCAAAGTGAATAACTTAATTATGTGCTAGTTATACAATAAGATTTCTAATATTCAAAGTGAATACATTGATTATATGCTTATTAATCAATATTATTTATGTTATTCAAAGTGAATAACTTAATTATGTGGTAATTATACAATAAGATTTCTAATATTCAAAGTGAATACATTGATTATATGCTTATTAATCAATATTATTTATGTTATTCAAACAGAATAACTTAAATATATGTTTATTATACAATGTACAATAACATTTCTATTATTCAAAGTGAATAACTTGATTATGACGTTTGTTATACAATACGATTTCTCTTATTCAAAGTGAATAACTTGATAATGTGTTTCATTATATTGTATGACTTTTGTTATTTAAAGTGAATAAGTGGATTATAAAGATTGTTGTTCACTATAATTTCTGTTTGTTCAAACTGAATAACTAGTTGATGTTTTTTAATCATTGTTATTCAGTAGCAAAAAATATTGAAATATTTTAATAATAATGAATAACAGATTTTTCTAATAATTTATCATTTGTGTTTGTAGATCAAAATAATACAGGAGATGAAACTAGTTCATCAGGGGTTGAAATAGATTGTGTTAACAGTTTGCAACTATGGACACCTGAAGTTCCAGATGGTTTAAAACCTGTTGTTGGTCAAATGTTTGAATCTTTGGATAAAGGCATCGAAATGTACAAGAAATATGCAGTTATTGCTGGATTTGATATTAGGTTATCATGTGTCAAGAAGAACAAATTGAAAGATATTATTCTGAGATATGTTGTGTGCAATAGAGAAGGGATACCAGAACCAATCCAAAAAAATACTTTAGATTCAGCAAAGAAAAAAGTTAAGGATGACACGTATACATAGAACTGGATGTGGAGCAGGTGTGAAGTTTAAAGTCTGCAGTGATGGAAAGTCATTCATATTATATGACTTTGAAGAGAAACACAACCATTGCCTTTTGATGAAGATTCAAAGCATATGTTGAAAAGTAAAAGAAAGCTTGACTATTCACAGCAAAGGTTCATCCTAAAGATGTCAAATGCAAACATAGGCGCAACGCAAGCACACAATATTATTTGCCAACTAAAAGGGGGTTATGATAGAGTTGGAGGTACAAAGGTTGAATATAAAAATTTTCAAAGAGATCGTAATTGCTACATTGGAGACTCGGATGCAAATTTGTTTGTTAGAAAGATGAATAACCGAAAGCTATACATTCCAAACTTTTCATTCGAATATAATTCTGATGGGGGTTTATTGAAGTATGCTTTTTGGGCGGATGATACAGCTAAACACAACTTTCAAGAGTTTGGTGATATCGTCTCATTCGATGCAACATACCGTACAAATAAGTAAGTACCTATAAATTTTATTCAGTCTGAATATCTGTTTAACTTTGAATTCATTTGATTAGTATAAGTATTATTCATTCTGAATAATACATATATTTTGTAACCAAATAATAAATTTTGAAAAAAAAAATAATGTATTATTCAAACTAAATAACTTAATTATTTGTTACTTGTACAATATGATTTCTATTAAGGTATTCAAAGTTATATTATACTATTATTACTTGTTTTATTCAAAGCGAACATCTTGATTATGTTTTTATAGTAAAATATTATGTCTTTATTCAAAGTGAACATCTTGATTATGTTTTAACACTTCTCTTATTCAAACTGAATAACTTAATTATGTGGTTGTTTTTTAATCTAAATTTCTATTATTCAAAATGAATACTGCTATTCAGAATAAGTAATACTTATATATTTTCAGGTATTGTATGGTATATGTTCCATTTACTGGAATTGATAATCATAAAAATTGTGTAACGCTTGGTGCTGGAATCCTTGACTCAGAAGATGGTAATGCATTCAAATGGCTGTTAGAAGCATTTTTGAAATCATTTGGCAAACAACCAAAGCTGGTTGTTACGGATCAGTGTCCAGCTATTAAGCAGGCTGTTCGTGAAATTTTTAAAGAGTCAAGGCATCGTTTTTGCATGTGGCACATTAGTGAAAAACTTCCTGCAAAGGTAATTTTAATTATCTATTCATTATGAATAACATTTTATCTTTGAAAATAAGAATGAATTTACTTGCTTTCTTTCAGGTTAAGCATAATGTTCTTTCAAATGGTGATTTCAAGAAACGTTTTCATTGTCTTATATGGGATGAAAATATTGATGCAAATGAGTTTGAAGAAAGATGAACTTCATTAATGACTGAGTTTAGTCTTCAAGGTCACAAATGGTTGAAATATATGTTCAAAAACCGACACAGATGGATACCATCTTTTTATAGGGATATACCTATGGCTCGGTTAATGAGAACAACATCAAGATCTGAGAGCGAAAATTCATTCTTCTCACAGTTTTTCCATTATGGTGCAACGCTGATGAAGTTTATTGATTCATTTGATTCAGCTATGGACAAGCAACGGAATAATCATAGACTGCTTAACCATAAGACAAAAACTACACTACCAAAGTTACTAACGCCTCTTCCAATTGAAGTTCATGCTTCCAAGATTTACACACGATCTGTTTTCAAAGATGTTCAGAATGAGATATACCAATCTGTTTGGTCATGCTTCCAATCTTCTATGACTTTGGTTGATGGTTCTGATGTTATTGTTATTGTTGAGAAGAAGAAGATACAACAGAAATCAACAGATGATCATACTGCAAATGCTAGTTCATATATAAAATCAATTGAGCAAAAGGTTAGTTTTTTTTCTATTTTCAGCAATTCTAAATACTTATGCATTATGAATATTAAACAAAATCAATAGAAGAAAAAATTTATTTAGACAATAATAGTAAAGACTTTAATGAACATAATCATAAATATACATTGATTAATAATTTTTATTAACAATTAAAATCTTATATACTAAAACACTTATGAGTATTCCAAACAAATTTTATTCTTTTAATGCAGGTTACTCACAATAAAGAACATGCTTCTTTTCACTGTAGCTGCTTGTTTTTTCATCATTATGGTTTGCTGTGTCAACATATTTTTTGTGTCTTCAAGAACCTAGGCATAGAAGAGATACCAACAAAGTATATAATGAAACGTTGGAGAAAAGGCCTTATTTCTTCAGAATTGTTGAAGAAGCGGCATTGGGATGGTGAGGGAAATGAGCATCTGAAAGAACTTGAAAATGATGCTCAGTCTATATTTGATGATTGCCTTGGTATAGTTGTTAATGACATCAAGAAATTTGAAACTTTTGTGTCAAAAATGAAGAGTTTGAAAACTGAATTGGAGGCTGCTGGATGTACTGTTGCTCAGAAAGGTAAAGAAAAGATAATGGAGTCATTGCTTGGAGTGTCAAAACCAGATACTATTGATGTTGGTAACCCAAAAGATATAAATAACAAAGGGAGTGGTACAGGTAAAAGACTCAAAAGCGGTAAAGAAAAAGCAATTGAGAAGAGGCAAAAGGTAGCAAGGTTATGTAGGTTGTGTGGAGAATATGCTTTTCAGGATTCGCGAAATTGTCCTTCAAGAGCTTGTAGGTTCCAAATCAACACCAAATAGATGAACACAATCAAGATGTATATAATGCTCTCAAATGATTGGAAAGTGTAAAGTACAAATGAAGTTTAAGAAGACTATTTATACTAACACTAAATGGACTAGGCTTTTTAAATGGATGGGCCCTAAACAAATGGGCCTCAACCACAAATTACATAAAAGTAAACTAACTTTAAAGAATTACAAATTGACACAACTAAACAAAATATCTAACAATTTCCCCCTTTGTGTCAATTTCTTCGTCGCCGTTGATGATTGCTCCAAGTCTTTCTCCTCGTAAAGTTGGATCTTTTGGAAGGACCCTCATGTCTCCGTGGTGGTGGCGGTATCTCCTCACGCTTTCTTGCTGGACCCTCTATCTTCCTCAACCCATAAAAGGACTCGAGACGTCGTAGAACGTTGCGGTGCTCTAAACGATGCTCGGTGATCCTGAACACCTCGTCAATAAGGAGTGAGGGGTTCATCCAATGCCCCGTCTTCTGTACCTCAAGTTCAAGTCTTTTCTTCTCCGTTGCCAATCCCAAGTTGATGTAGTGAAGAGTACCATCGCTGAACTTGTGGACCTCATCGCACCGCATGAATTTCTTTTCACCCTTCTCATTCAGATAGACTACCCCAAAGGATGGTTTCTCAAGAACATGAAAGGGAGAATAGCGATCAATGTTGGGAAGATCCTGATTTGGCGGTGTGAGGTTGATGGTGTTTTGATGACTCTCCAACCCAATCTGAAAGTCTGATATTTCCGAGTTCCTCCGATTTCTCTCGATGAAGCGCTTTACGGCTTCAAGCCCTTTGAAGAAAGCCCGAGGTCGTCTAGTGAGCGTCTTCAGATCAGTATACAATGATTCAATGTCGTCAATATGTACGTTGTCGAAGTCGGCTTCGGTGAACGTATATGTACCGGTACTCCTACGAATGACCGTGTAGACAGAGAACCATAACCCATGAAAGCGCACGGAGGAGACTTCTCTAAGAAGGACAATCGGGTTATGGTAGAAGAATACATCTCCTTGAGGTTTGGCTTGAGTCTTCATCCAAAGAATATGCTTGACTTGATCAGATCGTGACAACTTTGTAATCCCAAGAAACTTCTCCACGGGCAAGATGAATACCTTATCTGTAAAAATGGATCTGTGAGTGTCCTCAAGGTATCGACCGCGTCTCCTCTCTCTATCCCATCGAACTGGTACCCGTGGTTCCACATACATACGCCGGTTGGAAAGAGCACCCTTCTCATTAGGATAGATCACCTTGGGAGGTGATACCGATGGTTGCCTCCATTGACCATGAATCGGTCGCTGGGGGCCATGAGTCACCGGATTGATCGGTGCACGGCTTCTGACTGTGGAGCGAGGAGGTGGCGACGGAGTGCCAAACGCGGAGAGGTCCGGTACCGTAGGTGATGCTCGAGGAGGAGAGACAGAAGGAACCGGCGAAGGCGTGCGAGGCGGAGGTCTGTTCGAAGCATGACATGTAGGTGACGGCGTAAGTGGAAGAGGAGACATGTAGGGCGGAGGTGTCCCAAAAGATAACGAAGGAGATGTTTGGCGAACCATCTCAACAATAGCAACGGTGATCTGATCAGGCTTTGAGCGACGACGATCGTCGGCACCGGTGTCCGTATGAGTACCAGAGGTACGGACAGAAGTGGCGCCGGAAGATTTGCCTGCCAGAGCTAAAGTAATGCGCCGAGCCCTCTTGGGGTTTTCCCCCTCACGGCGTCCGGGATCCTCACGGTCGTCGTGCCTCCGTTTGGTTGGCTCGGCTGCGGCGCGGCAAGAGGTCGCAAGAACTCTACGGATGGCGGAAAGAGAGCTCTTGACCTCTGCAATATCAGACTTGACCTCCTCCCTGAGGTCACTGAACTTCCCTTCGAGCCACTGGGTGGAAGGGCCTACCGCATGAGAGGGTGCGGTAGCCGGCTCGGGACGGTTCGCGGGAAGGGATGGATCAGAAAACTGCTTCAAGGACCCAAGAAGATGAACCTCTTTGTCATTTAGATCCCCACGTGAAAGTAACGACGTCATAAGTAGCTCCCGCAACTCATCAGTAGAGGAGGCGGGGGTGGTAGATCTCGGAGGTGAGGAAGGAGGGGGAGGAGGTGTAGTAGCACGCGCTGTCGACGTCCCTTTGCCCTTAACTTGGGCCTCAAGGGTGGCAATCTTGCCAGAGAACTCCGCTCGAACAATATCGATCTGAGCCTTTAGGGCGCTCTCGATCATTTCCCTGACAACAGATGCCGGGTAAGTAACACCGGGGTCACATAGACGTTCCGTTAACACAACCGTTGAATCAACAGTGTGGCCTACGGTCACGGTTGGCGTGATGATAGCCGTGGTAGGTCTTCCCGCCGGTCCTCGTGAAACGCCCATCGTGGACGCCACTCTCAGGGTTCCGGTCACGGCACTCAGACTCGTGATGGGTGTAGTAAGTGTCCCAAAAGGAATATAGGGCTCAAGACTCTGTGCACGAAAGGAAGTTGGGGATCGGGGCGGGGATCCTCCTGTTTCAATATCACTACCCTCCAAGTGAGGGTGTGATAGCCGTTGTGCTAAATCCCCGTGAGATGAAACACCCACCTGTTGAGAGGTGAGTGAGTGGCTGAGGGGGGCGTGCAATTGCACCTCTGGGTGGGAGGTGTCTGCTTCAATACCCGCATCTAACGAATGCATGCGGGTAGCGGATGTGGGTGCCCGGCTCCTTCCTAAGGGTAGGGGAGGATCGGTTAAAACCTCTGATCCTGTCACACACTCATCAATTCTTTCGCGTCCCACACTCAGCTCACTTTCTTCAACTATGGTGTCTCCCTCAATCCTTATACCTCCCGCACCACTCAGATGGTGGTCATCATCAGAATCATCATAATCATCAGAATCGGAGTCAAGACCCAACATAGATAGATAATCTCGTGAAGTAAAAGCGTCGTGTCGATCAGAGTCATCGCCTAAACTACCCCCGTCATGTCCCCCCGACACCTCGTCCTCAAGCCCTTGGTCACCACCCCCAGGTGAATGACCACGCTCAGGACCCTCACTCGCTCGCCTAGGGGATGCCTCCTGGGTGCCAGCCTCCGGCTCTGGAGGGCCTGGTGGAGGTAGAGATGCTAAGTATGTCCTCACGATCGATGAACTCTGATTGGCACGAGCAAGTAGTGATGGAGGTATTGCCATAGGAACAACATGTGGAGGATCTTCCGGGTCAAGTAGTCTGGACATCGGTCAGTTTGTGCTCAGGGGAGACTCTGGTTGAGGAGGAATTGTGCCGTTTTGGAGAAAATGATCGATGATCAATCCCGAGAATCGGGGATAAGGAATGAAGCGCCGTGATCTGACTGAGGCTTTGTCTTTGAGCACGGAAGTGAACTCTTTCCATAGGAAGTATGTGTAATCGGTGTTTGGAATGTCAAAGGCACATCCAACGAATATCTGCTTCATTTCCACACTTCCTTGATCAATACCTCTGGTACGGGATGAGAGAAACTTGTTTAGAATGACAAACAATGTAGACCATATGCCTGGTAGTTCCGTGCGCTTTGCATCGCTTAGTCTGGGAAGATCCACAGTGTATCCAAGGGTCATGAAGTGGTTAAATATTTCTTGTACGGTCATGTGATCATCATGCATAGGACCACCAGGTATGCGGAGGATGCTTGCAAATAGTTGTGGGGTAAGTGTGAAGGTATGGGTGGCAATCTTACATTCGATAGTGTCTTTTGCGGTGGTTCGTCCTTCTGTATAGATCATGGAATGGTAAAATTGTTGAAGGTAAACCATGGGTACTCGGGTTCGACGGGTGAGAAGCGGGCGAAGTGGACGTTGTTTAAGGATTTCAAGAACTATAGGGTTTGGGGTGTTTAGGGAGAAATCAAGATAGTGGTTGTTTGGTTTGATGGATGCATAATTTGCGATAGGAAAAATGTTCTCGAATATGGCTCTAACATCATCGGTGAGGCTTTCATAGGTGATAGGTGTTGGTTGAGGTGTTTTGGATGTGGATGTGGATTTGGATTTGGGTTTTGGTTTGGGAGGTTGTTGGGATTGGGAATGAGAAGGTGGTTGGGATGTTTGGTCGGGTGGAGGGTTGGAAGAGGGTCTGGTTCTCACCATGGTACCTGAAAAAACAAATGATTAGTATCTTGTAGAAAGACAACATTTATTTGAGAGACCCTCACAGCATTGACATGCACTTCTATTTACCGAGACCAAGGTGTCGGTATAGAGAGGTGCAATACATTGGGTGAGGGACAAGTATCCGATATGAAATTACATGAAGCCTTACCAACCACAAGATGTAATCCATGATATGACTTGAAGTGCAGAGAACATGTACATACGTGCATGGTTGAGTGATCAACACATACGCATGCACAAGTCGCAAAAAGAGAACAAACACCCGAGCTCAAAGGATAACTGGCATCCCAAGCTCAAGGGTGAAATAACACACACTAGCCGAGCATACCTCAAGGCTAAGGTCGAGTGAGTGCTCAAGGCTTAAAGACATGCACATACAATAGTCAACCTCCCGCACACATAAACCCATTCTCAAACATGCAGTCATAGACATTCAAACATTTGAACACATACACATGACAAAAATAAACCACATGTAAGCACACAGATAAAATACACAAAAATAAGCACACATGAGAAACACACAAAACAGAAATCACAAAAATAAACCACACAAGATAAAAATATCACACAAGAAATAAACACTCATACACATCAAATACACACACACTACTAACGCAGACTCAGCAGGCATGTACACACAATGACGGAGTAAACGTGAACCATGCACACATGGAAGCATGTACACCATGACGCAAAACTCAACGCTTGATGTCAAAGGAAAACAGTATTGTGTTAAATCAACCTCTCAACCTGCTTAACTTTGGAACTCACATAAGACTAGTGACCCGAGATGCAATCCCCAAAACTTTGCAACCAAATAGGTGACAATAGAAAAAAAAAATTAAAAACAAACCAAGAAAAACAAAGAAAAAAAAAACTAGCAAAACAAAAAAAATAATAAAGAAAAAAAACTTAAAGGAAACAAAAAAATTGGACAAACGTACATGAAACCCAAAAAAAATGTATGTAATTTTTTTTTTAATTATCATTATAAGCTAGACAAGGAAGAAATAAAGGAAAAAGAAAAAAAAGTATAAACAAGGGTGGGACAAGGGGTTCACGCTTTTCTTGAAAACATACAACAAGAATTTGTTTTGTTGTCATTTCCAAAGAATATAATAAGGCCATCATTAGCCATACCAACCATACCACCCATTTCTGCTGCCACATCAGCTTTACCACTACCCTACCAATTCCATACCTTTCATCCTTAACCATACCACTCATACCCCTCATTTTTTTTTCTAAAATATATTAAAATAATTTACTTAAAATTAAAATTAAAATTAAAATTAAAATTAAAATTAAAATTAAAATTAAAATTAAAATTAAAATTAAAATTAAAATTAAAATTAAAATTAAAATTAAAATTAAAATTACATTTTAATAAAACTAAAAAATACAATAAAACTAATTATTTTGCAGAGAGTCCCACAAGTGTTGAGATAAATCTTGGCGAAGGTTGTTGTGCCTCTCTCGGTTTTTCACTAGGTTGACGTTTCTTGCCCGGTCTGCTTCGGAGATATTTGTTTCGATATCTTCCGGTAAAACCTCCGTAGGATCAAAAGGATAATTTGAAATGCCTTCGTCTTCACGAATCATGTTGTGTAAAATTATACACGTGTACATGATTTCTTGTAGCTTCGTTCGTGTCCATACTTGCGCCGGTCTTTTTACCATGTGCCATTTACTTTGAAGCGTGGCGAATGTCCGTTCGATGTCTTTCCTAGCCGATTCTTGACGTTCCTTGAAGTGGATCCGTCTCTCGTCGTCATGTGGATACCTAAATGCTTTGACGAAAGTCGTCCACTCTGGATATATCCCGTCGGCAAGATAATACCCGTGATTGTAGTGTGTATTATTTGCTACAAACGAACTATCGGGTGCTTTATCTTCGAATAAATCGTTGAAAACCGGTGATTGATTGACAACGATTATATCGTTCGTCGCGCCCGGAACCCCGAAGAATGCGTGCCAGATCCATTCATCATATGATGCGACCGCTTCTAGAATTACCGTCGGTCCAGCATGATCACCTCTATGGAATTGACCCCTCCATGCGACGGGGCAATTTTTCCAGGCCCAATGCATACAGTCAATGCTACCAAGCATGCCGGGCAAGCCGTGGACTTGTTCATGCATTGCGTAGATTCGTTGAATATCGCTGGCAGTAGGCTTTCGTAAATATTGTCGCATATATAGGTAAATAATACCTTTGCAAAAATTCTCAAGGCAATCCCTTGACGTCGTTTCGCTCATCCTCAAGTACTCGTCGGAAGCATCCGAAGCAGTCCCGTACGCCAATTGTCGAATAGCGGACGTACACTTTTGAAGCGCGGAAAACCCTTTCACGCCTCTTGCATCCCAATGTTGCTTGAAATATTCGGTCTCTCTTTCTAGATCGTTAACTATCCGTAAGAATAGTCGTCGACTCATACGAAACCGCCGCTTAAAGTCTTCGTCGTTGTACACCGGGTTATTAGAAAAGTAGTCGGCGATAAGCTTATCGTGTCCCTCTTCCCGACCTCTTTCTTTATTCGGCCCTCTCGGTCTTTTATTTGACGGACCTTCTCCATTGTTTTGCAATACCCCGGTAGTCACAAGTTTACCGACCAACTCGGCAGCTTGAAGGTTGGCTAGAAGAACTTGATCTATCATGAGATCAAATTCGTCATCGGAATCCGCCATATTTTTGTGGATAGGAGAAAAGAGAAGAAATTGAAGAGAATAGAATGAGATGTGGAGAAGAGAATAGAATGAGATGTGGAGAAGAGAATAGATGTATATGTATATATAGAGAGATTAAAGGAAAAAAAAAATAAAAATTTGAAAATATAGCCGTTAGAGAGCCGTTGGGCGGGGGGGGGGGGGGGGTTAAACACGCCTAAAATCAATCGGTAACCGGGTACCGGCCTCCACCACTACCGGTCCGGTACCGGCCATCCACGACGGTGTTCACCGTCGGTAGTGGCGGTACCGGTACCCCATACCGGCCCGGCTAATGATGGCCTAAATGAAAACAGAAGGCTGCAAGAAAAAGAATATAATAAAGGAACGTGGAGGAGTGATTATCCAAAAAAGAAAACTGGCATCTTTCTACATCTTTTGACCAAAAAGGCCGAAAGGCATGCTTGTTTTAAAAAGGCCGAAAGTACACCAACTATTACCACTTCCACTGCTCTCTCTCTCTCAAATTAAAACTCTGCACTTTTCTACACATTTTGAACAAAAGGCCGAAAAGGGGTGGGGAGGAAGGAAAGGCCGCAAGGGGTTGCGTCGAATGGAAAGGCCGAAAGAGTTGTCTTTTTTTTTTTCTCATCTTCAAGGCCGGAAAACTTGCAATTAACAAGGGAGGGCCGGAACAAGCTGTTGAAGGCCGACCAAGTTGAGGATGGCCGAAAGAGAAGCTGAGATGGGACGACCGAACATCGCAAGGCCGGAACTCTCCGGACAGAAGCGTGAAGGCCAGAAGAAGTCTTCAAAGGCCGGAACAAACGGAGCTGAAGGCCGGAATAAACCGAGCTCGTTGAAGGCCGGAAGTCTATAAGAAACAGGCCGGAAAAACACACCATGGCCGGAATCTGAAATCCTAGGACCGGAATCTATGGCAGAACTTAAAAAGCAATAACACAAGGCCGGAGAAGTCTCACGATTTCAAGAAGGCCGAACAAATAGAAACCCAAAGGCCGGAAGCTTCGCATCTTGTGAAATCAACCTTCACACGACTGGAAACAACATCAAGGCTGCAATCCATGATGGCCGAAAGACTCTAAGGCCAAACGATGCCGGATGAAGCTTGGCCAGAAACTTGTTAAAGTTAGGAGCAGATGTTGTCGAGGACCGGGACATTGACGATCGAGGCCGAAGGTTACAGCTACATAAGACCGGAAGGCTTAACTGATACACGGCCGGAAGTCTGAGAAAAGAAGGCCGAAAGGCATGCTGCTGAACAACAGCTTCTCCTAGGGCCGAACAACAGCTTGATATATTCCAAAAGGCCGGAAGGGGTGCAATAGACACAAAGGCCGAAGACATTCCTCATAAATCAAAAGGCCGGAAGGATATCGAGTTCTCTAACACAAGGCCGGAATTCGATAACACCGACGGCCGAAAGGGTTGCTCTCAACATCCCAAAGGCTGGAGAACAACAAAGGCCGGAACTTTCACGGCAAGACCAGAAAAACGAAACAAGGCCGGATGACGGAGGTCTTAATTAAACCAAAGGCCGGAAAGATATCTAAGAGAGACCGGGACTCCTACGATGAGGCCGGAACGTCAACCGCACCAAGGCCGGAAAGACAATGTTTGGCCGGAAAACAAATTTTCGACGGCCGGAATACGACGAACAAGCCCACAAAATCTCACCTCACGGCTGACGATGAAACTCGAAACAAGGCCGAAAGGAGGCCAAAAATCAGTTTTCAGGCCGGAATCTGAGTTCCAAACCAAGGCCGGAAAGCTTGCAGGCCGGAAGACTAAACTCGACAGCCAAGGCTGGAGTTTCTATGGCCGGAAGATGCTATTACAAAGGTTGGAGGTCAGAATACGTGAGGACGCCGTCGTGGCAGGCGATTATTCCGGCGAGAAGAAGATTGTAACGTTGATGCAGAAAGAAAGAGAAAAGACAACCCCTTTTTTTTTATTATATATATATATATTATTGATTGATTTATTTTAAGACAAAACAACTCATTGAAATATATTGATTTCTGTTAGCTTTTCTTTTTCCCCTTTTTTTTCATAAAAACTATTTATTTCTTTTATTTTCAAAAACTGTTATTATTTATTTATAAAAAAAATTGAAACAATATATAAACTAAAAACTGAATGGATTTTAGCACACCCAAACAAACCTCATTAACACCAAACACTCCAAAAGATAAACTTTTAAGATCAAAATAGAGGTTTTCTCAAGAACTTGAAGAACACACAAGAGTGCTTCAATAAACCAACAATGGTGGAAAACAATCCAACACTCAAACTATCGTAAAATCGCACACAAGATATATCAATAGAAAGCTCCGATTGCGAGTTACAACATTAATGAAAGCACATAGCACAAATATCCAACCCAATAGACTCAAAATCCAAAAATTTTGAGTTTGGGGTTTTTGATAAACCCTTGAAATTTCAAAGTGGGTTTTTCAAAAACAAGCTAAGAAATGTAACAATGCAAGCATAAATGGCAAGAATGTAGAATGAGATAAGTGATTTTACCTTGAAAATCAATAAAAGATGGTGATGATTCTTGAAAATTGATGAAGATTTGAAATTGGGGGAAAACTTGGGAATGAAGGTGAAGTTGGAGAAGAGAGAAAGAGAGAGAAAGAAATAAGGAAAAGACAAAACCATATATATAAATCTGATTTTTTTTTTTGAAAGCCAAAGAAAAGTAAGAATGAAAAGAAAAAAAAAATATATCTATATATATAAAGATGTAGAGAACTTACCTTGGCGACGTTGAGTGACACACGTCTTACCCGTTAGTGTTCCCCCTCGGAACATGCAGAGGTAGACTACGTACCCCCTTTGGAATATACATAGGTGGGTATCGTTCCCCCTACAAACAGGCATAGACGGGTAGCGTTCCCCCTTGGAACGTGCAAGTAAGGGATGTTCCCCCTTGATAAAACAACACTCACAAACATGTTAGTACCTCAACCAATAATAACATAAAGAAAAGGAAACAAGGACAATAAACAAATACCAACTCACTCAACAGTATAGTCCAAAATAGCAATGACACGGTGTTCTAGAACAAGGTTCTGATTACTATGTCATGGTTATGAGGGACTGTATTGTTGAGAGATGATCACTCTTGAGGATCAAACATTCCAAGTTTGGAGATTAGGAAATTAAACCTTTTCTCATCCAAAGGCTTGGTAAAGAGATCCGCAAGCTGATACTCGGTATTGACAAAGTAAAGTTCAATCGTACCTCGTTCCACATGATCCTTGATAAAATGGTACCTTATATCAATGTGCTTCGTGCGAGTGTGTTGTACTGGATTACATGTGATAGCAATTGCACTCTTGGAATCGCAGTAGATGGGTATGTGGTTGAAATTGTAGCCGTAGTCACGCAGTTGAGTCCGCATCCACAGCACTTGGGAGCAGCAGCTGGCAGCAGCGACATACTCCGCCTCAGCGGTAGATGTGGAAACACAGTGTTGTTTCTTCGAACCCCAGCTGACCAGTTTATCACCCAAGAACTGGACATGTCCTGATGTGCTTTTCCGGTCCAATTGACAACCTCCATGATCCGCATCCAAAAACGCGACGAGCTCAAATCCAGACTCCTTTGGGTACCACAATCCACGATTGGGTGTGCCTTTCAGGTACCGGAGAATGCGTTTGACTGCCATCATGTGTGATTCCTTTGGGTTTGCCTGAAAACGAGCACAGAAACAAGTAGCGAACATAATATCCGGTCTACTAGCAGTCAGATATAACAACGAACCAATGATGGCTCGATAAGTCTTTTGATCTACAGGCTTCCCTTTTGGGTCAGCACCGATCAAAGTGCCCGAGGCCATGGGAGTTTTAGCAACCGAAGAAGTGGCCATGTGAAAACGTTTTAAGAGATCACCGATGTATTTCGATTGATTAATCAAAATGCCATCAGGTTTTTGTATAACTTGAAGTCCCAAAAAGAAGGACAACTCCCGGAGCATACTCATCTCAAACCTGGTGGTCATGAGATCACTGAACCAAGTGCACATATCTGAGTTAGTAGAACCAAATATGATATCATCGACATAAATTTGAACTAACAAGATATCATCACCTTCGGTCTTGATGAAAAGAGTAGGATCGATTTTACCTTTGTAGAAACCATTATCCAGTAGCGCATTGGAGAGATGATCATACCAGGCACGGGGAGCTTGTTTCAACCCGTAAAGAGCCTTGTCTAGGATGTAGACATGATTAGGCTTGGTACGATCAACGAAGCCTTCAGGTTGAGAGACATAAACTTCTTCTTTCAGTTCACCGTTGAGAAAGGCGGTTTTCACGTCCATCTGGTAGACAGTGAAGTTCTTGTGAGCGGCATAGGCTAAGAAGATCCGAATGGCCTCAATTCTGGCCACTGGTGCGAAGGTCTCATCATAATCAATTCCCGCTTGTTGCTTGAATCCCTTGGCTACTAGACGAGCTTTGTTTCTGGTTACAATCCCGTCTTCATCCTTCTTGTTCTTGAAGATCCACTTCAGATCGATGATGGTCTTGTTCTTTGGTCTAGGTACAAGTCTCCAGACACCCAGGCGTTCAAACTGATTCAATTCCTCTTGCATGGCAGTCACCCAGTCAGAGATATCAAGGGCTTCCGTCACGTTCGAGGGTTCATGTCTTGATAAGAAAGCTGCAAATAGGCACTCATTTTGAGTTGCAGACCTTGTCTTGACTGGCGCGGATTTGCTGCCAATCACTTGTTGGAGTGGATGAGCTCGCGTCCACTTGGTTGTATGGGGTAAGGTTGGAGGGGGTAAAGGTTCTATCCTTAGATCGATATAGAACTCAGGTTCACGTCTGGTCGTTGCTAGAGTGGTAACAGTAGGTGGCACTTGAGATTGTACCACAATGGGACCAGGAGCTGCTGGTGAGTCTGACGAGACAAGTGAGGGGCCAGCAGCTTGTGAAGCAGGTTGCACAGTGCTTGTACTAGGACCTGCCACATGTGGTGCATGAGTGCCTGGTTGACATGTAGTAGGCATAGTAGAGGAAGCACCACTTTGTGGACTTGATGCAGTCATCACTGGACCTTGTTGCTGAAGTGCGTGGAGAGGTTCCCCCTCAGCAGGTGCAGGAGTTACTTGAGCACATGGTGATGTTGTTGTGGAGGATGATGATGATGAAGTGCCTTGGAGGTTGGACGATGAGATGTCAGTGGTCGAGACAATGACAGGAGGTGCTGCTTGAATAGCTGCAGGAATAGGAAGAACAACATTAGCAGGTGCAGAAAAACCTTTATAAAAGAATTCAAACAGTTCATCCAAATCACAAGAGTTAGAGTTAGAAGAAGATGGTTTGTTTGTCGATGAAGAAGAGGTCATGGGATTGCCATGAAGATGATCAGAAGCCAGAACACCAGAGATTCCTGGTGTTACTGGTGTTGGTGTATAGTCTTCTTCAATGCCTTCTTCAAAATCCACATTTGTGCTCTCAACCACACATCTTGTTTTCTTGTTGTACACGCGGTAGGACGGAGAGTCCATGGCATACCCGATGAAAACACCTTCATCACCCTTTGGACTAAACTTGTCAAGAATGTCTTTATCATTCTTCACGTAGCATTCACAACCAAACACTCTGAAGAATTTGATGCTGGGAGGTCGATTGTACACCAATTCATACGGAGTCTTCATGAACCTTTTGGTAATAAGGGACCGGTTTTGGGTGAAACAGGCAGACGCAACGGCTTCAGCCCAGAAGTGTAGCGGAAGCTTGGAGAATGTCAACATGGTACGTGCAGCTTCCACTAGGGTACGGTTCTTCCTCTCAACAACCCCATTTTGTTGAGGTGTTCTGGCAGCCGAAAAGGTGTGAGTGATGCCGACAGAATCAAGAACCGAGTCAAGCTTGCGATTCTTGAATTCAGTGCCGTTGTCGGTGCGAATCACTTGAACAGGGAGTTGTAGTCTGACCTGCACATTTCTGATGAAAGAAATGATGATGTCTGAAGCACCATCCTTACTTCTGAGAAAGTTCACCCATGTATATCTTGAGAAGTCATCCACAATTACCAGTACATACTTCCTCCCGTTGATGCTTTGTACACGCATTGGTCCGCACAAGTCCATATGGAGGAGCTGAAGTGGTTTAGAGGTGTTGTGTTCCACTTTCAGCTTGTGCGAAGATTTCTTGATCTTCCCCATCTCACATGCTGAGCACAACTGTTCTTTGGTGAACCTCAAGGAGGGGAGACCAGTCACCAATCCTGTCTTAGCTAGTTGATTAATTGTAGCATAATTCAGGTGGGATAGTCTCCGGTGCCACAACACGTTCTGATTGAAGGTTGCTTTAGAGAGAAGACATACTTCTGTGAATGGTCGTTGTTTCCGGAAATTGACGGTATATAGATTCGACCTACGAGTACCCTCAATGAGTTCCTGTCCATCATATGTCCTCACACAGCATCTTGTTTCCCGAAAGTTAACCTCAAGTTTCTTGTCACAGAATTTTCCAATGCTGAGCAGGTTGTGACTCAGGCCTTCCACGTAGGCTACTTTATTGATGGTGATTTTATGATGAAGGATATCACCATATCCCATTATTGGTGCTGAAAGCTTATTCCCAAACCGAACGTTCCCGCCATATTTTTGTTTAAAGTTAGCGAGAAGTTCCTTCCTCCCGGTCATGTGCTTGGAACACCCTGAATCCATGTACCACACATGACCGTCCTGCAAAATCACGGAGAAACATTTTTAGGTACCCATTTGGGAATGGGTCCTTTCTGATTAGGATTAGCAGGTTTGGATACATGTTCCTGTTTGCCCTTAGGTGGAGATTTTTGTTTGGGTTTTGGATTAGGTCTCTTGTTATGAGTATGATGATAACCATGATTGTAGAATCCATGATAGTTAGGAACAAAGTAATCATTCACGAAAGCATTTGCACAGTACCCAAATCTAAATTGATTTTGACAACGAAAATTGCTATGACATCCATAAACAATATGTTCACATTCATAACGTTGAAATGGAGTTTGTGGTACATGCCTATTAGTTCTATGATATACAAAATTGGAAAAATTGTTTTGCATAAAACTAGGCTTATGTGCAAATGGCTTCGGACGACTGCCTTCTTTTGATCCACTCTCCTTGTTCTTACGCCTACCATTTCTCATATTTTGATCTGTCACATTTTGAAAACCACGGTTAGTACCTTTGACATTTGGAGAGTGAGTATGTGAGGTGTTTTTCTTCGGAGTGAAGTTGTGTGAGTGTTCCTTTGGTTTGGTAGCATCCTTTCGTTTTCGAAAACGTCTGTTTTTCTTAGGAACATTCACATTAGTACGAGATGAACTCGCAACTTCAGACTCAGGGGTGACTAACTTGTCCTTCCCTTTGTCTTTCCGGGATAGTTTAGGAGGAGCGTTGTTTCCTGGTTTATATTGGCCTGATGATCTACCGTTTTCATCAACCCTATTGGGACAATCATCCGATACAATTTCAGAAATTTGTACCGTTGATTTAGGTGCCATATAAATTAAGTCTTCCATGTATGAAATGGTGGTGCATATTGGAGACCTTAGTACCATGGATTGAGAGTTTTGGGTATGGGTACTTGAAGGTTTGAAATCTAATGCATTCACATTCCATGTATGGTTATGATGACGTGAGTTATCACGAGTTCCAAAGGTGGATTGACTTGCTTTTGGTGTGCTTTTGGATTTGAGGGCTTCCTCCAATTCATTGATTTTACTCAAGAATAGGTCCTTTTCCCTAAGGCTCATGCGCCTCTCATCCTCTAGCTCAGCCTCAAGTTTAGCAATCCTTTTCTCATAAAAGGTTTGGTTATCTTTGTAAACTTTTTCAAGGATTGGAACTTCCTGATTCATCTCAGCCTCAGTATAGCTAGGCGTGTAGTCCTTAGACAACGGAATCTCACGCGTTGCATAACTGGCATTGAGAGATGAATAGTTGAAGGGAAATGATTGTTTGTTTTTTCTAGCTTTTTCTTTCTTCTCAATTTCCTTCAACTGTTCAGGATCATCAGACTCTTTCATGAAAATGATTTTGTATCCAAGACTCATGTACCTAATATCATACAAGGTAGGGGTCTTGGATATGGCACGCTTAAGGTAGCATGGACTTTTATATCCAATGCCTTCCTTTGGATTGTAATAATTGAACTCTTTGGGTTGATTCATGTGAATGGTTTGATCAGTCTGGCCTCTCTTTAAAAATTTGTCTTCCATATATTTGATTTTCGCAAACAAGTTAATCCTTTGAGCAAAAATAAATTCATACTTCTTTACATTCTCACTACTCACTATTTCAGCCTCATGTAGTCTCTTTTGTAAGTCAGTGATATTGGCATTTAAGCTTGTGACTTTATCTTCAAGAGTTTTGTTTGCAAGGGTGAGCATGTTAACTTTGTCTTTTGAATAGGCTAATTCTATGTTGAATTTCACAACTAGGGCATGTTCACTAGCTAATTTAGATTCAGCAATTGTGGTTTGTTTATTAGCTTGTTTAATCTTATTTTCATACTCAGAAACCTTTTGTGCAAGACCTTTTACTTGATTTTCAAGTTCAGTGTATGGGTCAGGGAGTACCTCAGAAGATGAATCAGAATGGTCTGAGTTGACATCATTGTAGTCACGACCATCATCCTCGGAATACTCTTCATCCACATCTGCCATCAAGCATAGTTGATCTTTTCCTTCATCACTATCCACATTCCACGCGTCATCTTGAGCTAACATGCAAACAAGACCTCTTTCCTCATCATCACTTGACATTTGCAGCCAGGCTTCATCTTCAGCAAGCAGTGCTAATCCATCATCTTGCTTTTTCGCCAAGTTCATTTTGTTCTTGTAGTAGTCGTACTTGGAGACATGGTTGATGCAATTCTTAGCGAAGTGCCCAGGCTTCCCACACTTGAAGCATGTTGGACTCCCATCCTTCTTGGGCTCTTTGCCTTTGTCATCTGTCATTGCTTTCTCTTCTGGCTTGTGGTAGACAGCTCTACTCCCTTGTTCAAGTCTCCTTGGCTCTTGATCAAACCTTCTAGGTTTGTCATACCTCTTTTCATTGTCATCATACCTTCTCTCTTGATCATCATAACGTCGTTCTTGGTACCTCCTCTCATCATATCTACGCTCTCTAGGTTCTTCATACCTCCTAGTATCAAACTCAGTTGGCCTTTCATACCTTCTCACTTCACCTCTTGGTTTAGTTTCATACCTCTTACCGCTGTAGTACCTATGATTGTTGGAAGACATAGGTTTCCTCAAGTTCCTTTTAGACAAGGTCCTTGTGATTAGCGCAAGAGCCTTCTTCATGTCATTCATCTCCTCATCAGAGTCACTCCCTTTCTCTCCGTTGTCAGACGGTACATCATATTCATCCTCGTAGTGGGGTGATCTCCCAGAAGTGAACTGTCTTCGGTCCGCCACCAATGCAAGTGGGTCAGCATACTTTTCCACTTTCTTCATGTTGCTCATAGTCTCCAATACTTCATCCTGGTTGTGGTTAAGCAGCTCATACAGTTCATGGATGTCAATGTCCTCCAAGTTGCGATTCTGTTGGATGTTCGAGGCGAATCTCCTCCACTCAGAGCGCAGAGAGTTGATGAATTGGATGTTGATTTCCAATTGTGACTTCTTTAGCTTGTTCTTCCTCAATTCGTTGATCATCGTGCAGAACCTATGGTAGGTGTCTTCAAGTAGCTCCCCCTCACGTCCCTTGAAGGTGGCAAACTTTGTTAGGAGGTTTGATCTCTTCATCTGAATACCCTTCTCCGTGCCATGCATCAAACTGCAGATCTCATCCCACATTGCCTTCCCCGTGTCGTTGCAATCGATGTTTGCATAGATGTCATTCGGAAGACTTTGGATGAGATATGACTTGGAGAGTTGATCTCCCTTCAAGCGGTTTGCTTCCTCAGGTGTGAGTTTGGTTGCATCCTTCTCAACCACACCACCTACGACAGGTGGGTTGCCATCAGGAACGTCAGGGATAGTCATGTAGAACTTGACTGGTCCATTTTTGAGGGATTCAAGTATGTCTTTGCCAAGAGGTTGTTTCTCAACGAAGTCTAGGAATCTTGACTTCCATTGTGAGAAGTCACCGCGGAAGAGAACAGGAGGTCGGGTATCGGACCCGATTGCCAAGGCGTCACGAGTGTTCATGATGTTGATTGTGGATCTTGAACCACTAAGTATGATCCAAAAGTGTGATGACACCGCAGGTGAGGTGCTATGTCAAGGTGCAATGACTATGCAGGTGTACCGGTATAACAGGAGTATATGCGGGTGTTCTGGTATATGCGGGTGTCCTGGTATATGCGGGTGTCCTGGTATATGCCAAATGATATCACACAACGGATCAATAGCAGTGGTAGGCTCTGATACCAATTGTAGGTTCCAAATCAACACCAAATAGATGAACACAATCAAGATGTATATAATGCTCTCAAATGATTGGAAAGTGTAAAGTACAAATGAAGTTTAAGAAGACTATTTATACTAACACTAAATGGACTAGGCTTTTTAAATGGATGGGCCCTAAACAAATGGGCCTCAACCACAAATTACATAAAAGTAAACTAACTTTAAAGAATTACAAATTGACACAACTAAACAAAATATCTAACAGAGCTGAAGAAGAAGAAGAAGAAGAAGAATAGAGAAAGGATTTACTTTTATTCTTTTATTGTTTTACACTGTTTAGTTTGCATATTCTATAATATTCATAATGAATAAGACTTCAAAATAGATTCTTATATCACAAATAAAACACTTTCTTATTGATTTTAAAATCTTACTCTGAAGTATCATCATACACATTACAGACTGAGTACAACTAAATAATATATTACTTATTTTTGTTATTCAGTCTGAATTACAGAGAATGGATTTTTGATTTTTGGTACTTATTTAGTCTAAAAGTGATAGAAAACAAATTACTTCAAGTAAAGCAATTCATACTAAATATAACCTAAAACTATTTAAACCCTTCTTCATATTCAGTCTGAATCACAGAGAATGGTATTTGTTAGTCTAACAAATTAATATATTACTTCAAGTAAAGAAAATGGATTTTCGTTATTCTGTTTGAATGACAGAGAATGAATTTTTGTTAAACCCTTCTGCATCAACTTCAAGAAAAGAAATTCATACTGAATACAAGTAAATAATATATTACTTCTTCTTGTTATTCAGTCTGAATTACAGAGAATGGATTTTTGATTTTTGTTAGTTATTCGACTGAAAAGTGATAAAAACACAAATTTACTTCAACTAAACCAATTCATACTGAATATAACTAAAAACTATTTAAGTACTTCTACATATTCAGTCTGAATCACAGAGAATGTATTTTTTTTATTCATTCTGAATGACAGAGAATGTATTTTTGTTAAACCTTTCTGCATGAACTTGAATTAAAGCAATTCATACTGAATAGAACTAAATAATATATTACTTCTTATTGTTATTCTGTCTGAATTGCAGAGAATGGATTTTTGGTTTTTGGTAGTTATTCAGTCTAAAAGTGATAGAAAACAAATTTACATCAAGAAAACTATTTCATACTGAATATAACTTAAAAGTATTTAAACCCTTCTGCATATTCAGTCTGCATATTCAGTCTGCATATTCAACTAAACCACATAATATTTAGTCTGAATGACAGAGATAATAACTAAAAAAAATAGTACATAAATGAACCAAAAATTGTTTACATTAATCATAAATTCATAAACTAAACATTACAATCATTTTTTTTAACTATTCATCTGATGAAAAAAACTTATTTAAACGAACCTCCTTAATCTTCTCAGCTTCCTTATGCATCTCAATAACTTCCTCCAGAGGTGTTTTTTCAAAGTTTCTTACATTCCTCACAACCCATTCTTTGACTTCATTGATATCTGTCAAGAGGATTTTTGTCACATATTTATACCTCAACATCTTCAATTGCCAATATTGTGTATAACCTTGTTCATGCAGTCCACAATCCCATTTTTTACCATGCACACCATGGAAAGTTTCCATGTGCCTCATCATGAAAATGATGTGATCTTTGTGAGTTTCCGTCTTTCCCCATCTAATCATAACTCTTTTTGGGCCAACATCTTCAAAATTTATTGTTCTTCTATCTCCATAGTGATATAAACATGTGATGAACGTATCTTGCTGAATACATATAAAAATTTCAATGTTTAGTATAAATAATAGGTTTTATTCAAACTGAATAAGAAAAACATATTTTTTTTCATATTCATAATGATTATAAAAAAACAATATAATTATTTTTTTATGCATACTTCAAAAAGATAGCGCAAACAGCGCATCTGGTTGAGTATCAATCCACCTCCCTAAACATTTTCTTCGCCCCCTTACCTAACCAGCGAACCAAATTAATGCAAACAGAAATGACAAGACATTTTGCCATGCTCCATAAAAAATCAACGCGTCCTAAAAAAGGTCTAGAGAAGTTGGTTTTTAAATGATATTGGCAAGATAGTTTTGATGATCCCAAAAAATGACAAACCATTGATGGACATACACCTCTGTGTGAAAGAAATAAAACCAAACAGCACACACTCTCTGGCATCATAGATGGTTGGTCCAATTACTTAGTCAAATGAGACACATATTTAGCAGGCTTTCTAGTGTAGCAAAGCCACCGAACAGTAAAATATACGAACTCCATTGAATATTTGAAGTATGCATAATATATCTAATTTTAGAGAATGATAGAAAGATAGAAGGCACTCAAATGAGTAAAAGATCCTTAGATAATCCAATGGATTTGTCAAAATTTCAATAGTCATTTACTTCTAATTCCTACATATCACTCAAGTTTGTAGATCCCAATAAGTAAATAAAATAATACAATTCGTAGTTACACATTATCAGCCTCCAAAACAATCTTTCCTAGCATACATGGATTGATTTCTTATTGCAGTCAATATATATCCAATTCTATCCAAAAGATACTAATTCAATTAAGTATACAAGTAACAAACAACATCCAACTTGATATTTATTAGAATTGAGAACCAGAAACTATCTCAACCATCCATACCAGAAACAACCTTAACATGGGAAAATTTTGAAAATAATAACACAGATATAATAATAAGAAGCAGTGGAATAATGAAAATAATATTTACCAAAATATACTTAAGTTTTCATATTCATAATGATTATCAAAAAACACTATGTTATATTATGCATACTTCAAATATTCAGTTTGAACAATGAATATTTAATATGTTTACCCTATTTATTAAGTTTGAACAATGAATAAAGGGATTACTTCTTCAAAATGTATCCAACTATCCCCAATATATTATTATGTGTATCAACCTCAAAAAATTCCTTTTGTATATATCAAACTTTATTTTTGAGTCTATTATGTGTATTTTTTAGTCTATTATGTGTATCCAACTATCCCCAATATACTATTGTGTGTATCAAAAATACACACAATAGACTAAAAAATAAAGTTTGATATATACAAAAGGAATTTTTTTAGGTGGATACATACAATAGTATACTAGGGATAGTTTGATACATTTTGAAGAAGTAATCCCATGAATAAATTACTTACCACTAACTTTGGAATAGCTCCATATCTCTCCTCATCATCATCATGAATGCCAATGTCATCCAGGATATGAGATGTTGCATGTTTCATATCGAAACAAATAATATAAAATTGTTCATTTCTAATCACCGGAAAGAACACCTGCATTGAATTTTTTTTGTTAATATATTTATACGAAAAATTTCAAATACAAAACACTTTTTCATTGTGAACGTGAGCACAACCTAGAGCTGTTATTCAGACTGAATAACACTAAGTCGTGAACTTTTTTGTTACAACTCGCACGTGTCACTGAATTTTCGACAACTTAGTATTATTTATAACAACTGAACATACCTGAAGAATGTCGATTAATAACACCAAAATTTTTTTGTGCGACTTAGTATTATTCAGACTGAATAACACTGTTATTCAGACTGAATAACACTGTTATTCAGACTGAATAACACTGTTATTCAGACTGAATAACACTAAATTTTTTTTGCCACTTAGTATTATTCAGACTGAATAACACTGTTATTCAAACTGAATAACACTAACTCGTGAACTTTTTTGTTACAAATCGCACGTGTCACTCAATTTTCGACAACTTAATATTATTTATACTGAATAACAATTTATTCAGTCTGAATAATGCGTTATTCAGTATGAATAACAACAAAGTCGCAAAAGTTCATGGTGCAGTCTCAGTTGTATCTGAACCGACCCTATATAAATTAAAACATACAAATAAAATGAAATATTTTTTTAATTTATAAATGTATTACCAGATCAATATTCAATATTTCATTGAAATCTCCATAAGATTTGTAACAATCTACAAATCTCTCCCAAAACTCAGTTGCATTTGCTTCAACAGTTGCTTTTTTATTAAACAATCCATCTGGCTGCATAAAAAGTTTGAAATCATAGTTAAATAATATATATTTTTATTATATTTTGAAACATTAATAGTATAAAAGATCATACCAAGACATTCCTTCTAACGAAGAATCTTCTTGTTGAATCAATTTCATTCATTCTTTCCTCAACATTTAGAATAGTTGACCAATAATCAACAACATCATCATACGGTTCAAAGTTTGGAATTAAACTTTCCAAAGCCATTCTAAAGCTGATGTTGTTATATTTTGTTGAAAAGACAATATCCCTGACACAAAAATGATATTAGAAACTGAGAACAACTAAACAATAAATCACTTCTTCTTTTTATTCAGTCTGAATTACATAGAATGGATTTTTGATTTTTGGTAGCTATTCACTCTAAAAGTGATAGAAAAAAAATTTACTTCAAGTAAAGCAAATTATACTGAATATAACTTTATCTATTTATGTATGTTGGTGAAAAGTGTATGTGGGTGTTATTAGTTCTGAATAACATAAAAATGTTAAATAAAACTGTTATTCATGCTGAATAAAATATGTAGATGTTTAAAGAAAAAACTTAGATGCAACTTTATTCAGACTGAATAACAGTTTCTTACACTAAAAATATTATTAAAAACATTGTATGTAGATATCATTATTAATAAAATAACAGAAACATATTGAAAGAAACTGTTATTCATTCTGAATGAATATGTAGATATTAAAACAACAACTTAAATTCAACTGTTATTCAGACTTAATAACAGTAAGTTATACTAAAATATTATTAAAGAAAATTATATATAGATAATAAACATATATTAAGATACAATTAAAAAGTAAAGTAAACAATTAATAACCAAAGTAACTTACAGTTCATCTCCTTGAAGAGCAAATATCCAATTTGAAACCATCACTTCTTCTTTTGATGGATCTTTAAATGGATCAACTATGCTTTGAGAATATGGTGAGTTTAATTCAATAAACATACTTTCTGAGGTATTCTGCATGGTTTCCACCTCTGCATCATTGAAATTATTTTGTTTAAGACCTTCTTCTACTCTTTGTTTCTCAGATGCTTTCTTTTCCTTTCTCTTTTTTCGAACATCAACTTCATCTATTCCAATATTAAAACTTGGCCTAGTTGGACTTTCTTCATCATATTCATCTGTGGAACAATGTTCATTCTGCTTCTCTTTCTGTTTTGAGTTTTCAGATTCCTCAACTGCATTCCTTTTTTTTGATTTTTCTGGAATGTCCCTAAAGTTTTCATATATTCCAAAAGACTTCTGATAGATTTTTTTCCAGTCAAATAACATCTTATTTTCTGGAAATAAGCTGATTGCCTGAGCCAACTTCATTTCTAATTCAGTTTTCATTGCACAAAGCTCATCAAAGTCTTCATCAAGATGTATTATGAAATCCTGTATAAATATAAAAAACAATAAGTGTATATTTTATTACTCAGTCTGAATAATAAAGATCAAGAATTATTCAGTCTGAATAATAATGATTAAGAAGTATTCAGTCTGAATAACAAAGGATAACAGGATTTAATTACTATTTTTGCTAAATAATAATGATTAATAAGTATTCATTATGATAAAAAATTAATAAAAAGGATTTAATAATAATAACCATTAACAAAATGATATAGCAAACAGGGGTGGGTTCAAATACAAACCACCCTTTCATTGTGAACGTGAGGACAGCCCAGAGCGCGACACGTGGCAATCTGAAACGGCGGGTCAAGTCATATTCAGTCTGAATAAAACTGCATGTTAGTGTTATTCATACTGAATAACGCTTGACCCGCGGATGACCCGCGGCTGACCCGCCCGCGTCCAATTGCATCAGAGTGCATGTTAGTGTTACTCATACTGAATAACGCTTTATTCAGTCTGAATAACTAAGTCGAAATTTTTTCAAATTGCCACGTGTCGCGCTCTCGTTTGTCCTCACGTTCACAATGAAAAGGTGGTTTGCAATTGAACTTTCACCATAGCAAACATAACTATACAATATGAATATATACTATATATTCAATCATATTCATTTTAAAAAAAATATAAGTTATAATAGAAAT
Organism: Centaurea solstitialis; assembly: GCA_030169165.1. Taxonomy (NCBI): domain Eukaryota; kingdom Viridiplantae; phylum Streptophyta; class Magnoliopsida; order Asterales; family Asteraceae; genus Centaurea; species Centaurea solstitialis. The sequence goes on along the minus strand of CM058046.1, from coordinate 62,984,161 downwards.
CAATATATACTTTAATATGAAATTACCTCTGGAGTAATTTCATCTTCAGATATCTTTTCATCTTCAAAGATAACAGGTTCATCTCTGTTCAAATCTAGTTTTCCAAATGCACCATTATCCTTCTCTATCTTTACTCTTTTATTCAAATCTCTATTTGTCCAAAATTTTATCGCTGGAGCTCTTTTCAACATATTATGTTCAACAGACTTCGTTGAAAAAACATACAGAAGCTGCAAAATTTTGTTAAAATGTAAGAAACAAAATTAAATATCCAATTTTTCATTAAAAAATTTATAAAAAGTAAATACGTACTGTTAGAAACGTTATTGGCTCTGAATAGAAGTCTGTCTCAGTATATTCATTCCAAGCAGACCTTGTTGATCTTGCACAATCGATGATATATTTGCACCAATTAATTTTTTCAAATTCCAAACCTTTCCCAAGATGCTTAATTAAACAAGTGTTTATTGTGCCCATCTTCATCGTCTCTCCCATTGAGTTCATAAACAGTATAATGAAATTCAGCTTGAAGTTCATGTCAGCAGAATTTGAATCCATAATCTTCTGTAACAGATGCTTTCCTCTGATATGCGATTCTCCTCCAAATTAAGCTTTCCAATCATCTAACGTTTCTTTCCATTCATCATCCGTCTTGAGAGTAAATAGATCAATTCCTTCATCTTTCAATCCAAGTATCTCATGTACAGACTGCGTCGTCACTTCTATAGGTCCTTTTGTTGTTCTAATTACCATATTTGTACTATCAAAATTGTAGACCACTGCATATGACAAGTTTGAAGGTATGGTTTCAATTTTCATATCTAGCATGCTACCCAAACCAACTTGTTTTACCCACCTTTTTTGGACCACCTTCAGTTTTGACTTAGCTATTAAGAAGTTCCTAGGTGAAGTTCTAATAGACAGAGAGTTAAACTTCTTAACAACTGATCTTTTCTTCCGTTTTTTCTTTTCCTTTGGTTCTTTCGATGTGCTTGATTCTCCAACTTTTCAAAATGCTTTGTTTTTCTCTTCTTCCATCTTGTCCTTCTTCCGAGAAACTATATCAGATTTTTTTCTCTTTCCTGTTATTTTTGTATAATAACGGATATGACAAGTAAATACATACATAATCAGACATTGGCATTGACAAAAGTAAATATATTAACTCTGAATATACCTATTGAAACGCTATAAATTCTGAATAACAGAAAGAATAAACAACGTTATTATTCTCTCTGAATAACATAAAACAAAACAATATTTTATATATAAAATATTGTTATTCAGATTAAATAACAGCAGTATGTAACATACGAAATGCTAATTTAATTTTACTATTCAGTCTGAATAAGAGAACACAAACAATCTACTACATACATTATTTAAAATGAATAACAACATTGTTAGTCAGACTGAATAGCAACAGATGAAATACTAAATTCAGACTGAATACCAATAGAGTAACAAATGAATAATAACAAATATTGCTATTAAAACTAATACAGCTATAAACAATGAAACAATAACTAAATATTCAAACTGAATCAGTTACCTACTAACTTCAATATTGATTTGAGCAATTTAGCAGATTTAACTCAATTACATTCATTATGAATAAATAATTAAAATATGTTTTTGTAATCACTAATTATAAATAATTAATTAATAATTAATTATATTTATTACAAATTTAAAAAATTTCATTCAGTATGAATAACAAATTAAATATTTAATTCAATTTTAAATTTACTATCCTGTTATTCATATTGAATAATAAATTATTATAATACAAATATTAGCAATGAAGAACATTCAACAAAACAACGAAGATATTCGAAATTTAACACTTAGTAAACATAAATGCAATACTTATCTACAATTAAACAGTTGTTTAACTTATATTTTTCAAAAATTTTAGTTAATATTACATATTATTGAAGTTTATATTCAAATTTAATCTAAAATTGTTCAAATGAAACCCTAAAATTTAGCAAGTATGAATATTAAAAAGTAAGAAAAATTATCTTCTGCAATAACTTGTTTTGAAACACGAACTTCGTGAGATTCTTCTTCGCGTAAATCAGACATTAACAGAGCACAGATTTGTTCAAAATTATCGCAAATGGAGCTTCTGGTAGCGTACTTTAACAGAGAAGGGAATTTCAATTTTTTAAAATGTATTCTCTGGTACGGTACTTTTACAGAGAACCAAGTTTGAATACTGTTGAACAAAGTAATTTTAATTGGTTTATAAAATTTTACAATTTCAAACCCTGTAAAATAGTTATTAGTACGTTTAGACCGTGTATTTTAAAATTTTTTACAAAAACACACTACATCTTTTTATTATTCATAATGAATAATAAAAAGAAATGACCAGAAAAAGAAATCCTAAATTATATTTATTATTTTATTTGAATAATAAAAATTACTTTTATAAAATTTTACAATTTTAATCACTGCAATTACTTATTAATTCATTTGAAACGTAAAATTATTATTCATAATGAATTAAAACTTTATTTATATAATAAATAGTTTAAAATTTTTGAAAAAAAAAATCCTGAATTATAGTTTACTATTTTAAAAGCTTCAAAAATCATAATCAAATAAAATCATAGCCTCTTGTCATTGAAGCAGCTTGATTAAAATTAACATAATAATCACCAGTAGAAATAGGACATAAAGATGTAATTTGGATTCCTGTTTAACAATTAATAGGTAAACCCAATGTATATGGAATCACAACAAGTAAAAAATGGACTTAAAATGTTATAATATGAAAATGAAGATGATATGCAGCACTATCTATAAAAACAAAAATACCATCATAAGCCATCATTAAGTAGCAAAATCATCAACTAATTGTTTTTAAAACATAATTTAACCTTTTACACATTCTGAAACCAATTGTCTTTCATAGTTTTTGCAATCTGAAGAAGTTCCAATTGCTTCTCCATTGGCTGTTTTGCAAAGCTCTCTACCTCAGATGTAACAATGTCCTTGTTGCTGTTTATGTCAGATAACAGAATCTTTGCAACATATTTGAAACGAAGCTTCTCAATTTGCATCTTCTGCTCATCCACTTCTTTAGCAAAACCAGAATCCCACATTTTAACATTTCCACCCTTGAAAGTCTCCATGAATCTCATGACAAAGATTGCACAATTAATATCATTGGTTGTTGTCCACTTCATTTTCTGTATCTCCTCTTTTGCATTCAAAATCTTTTCAGCTCTTGGATGCTTAATTACTTTAAGAGCGTTTGAAAACATCTTATGCTGTAATAAAAAATAAAATATAATTAAGAATATATAGGGGTGGGTTCAATTACAAAACACTTTTCAGCAAACGAGTGCGTGCAACGTGTCACTCTGAATTTTCAGCAAGTTAGTGTTATTCAGTCTGAATAACACTATTATTTAGACTGAATAAAACGTTATTCAGTATGAATAACACTAAGTTGCTTAAATTCAGAGTGACACGCGCGACTTGTAACCAAAAAGTCTGCGACCTTAGTGTTATTACTAAATAACACTGAATAACACTGTTATTCAATATGAATAACACTAAGGTTGCGAGAAAAGTAGCAAATGTCAAAAAAAAATTTGCCACATGTCGCGCTCTCGTTTGTCCTCACGTTCACAAAAAAAAAATAGTTTGCAATTGAACTTTCATCTATTAATGAAATAACCATATATTATTCAAAATCTAAAATAAAAAATGATGTTCTATTCATAATTCTTACCACAACCATAGGAACGATGCCATATTTTCCACAATTCGTCATACCAGTAGCATTATTATCCAAAATATGGAATAAGCCTTTCTTCAAATCAAAACAAATAAGATAATAATCTGACTGACACACTATCGGAAAAAACACCTGTATCAAAAAATTATTAATTAATTTATAAATAACATATATAGTTTTGACTAATTAACACCTTATGAATATCAATATTCCTTACCAAATCAAAATCCTTCAAATGATCAATATCTCCATATTTTTCCATAAACTTGAACATATTATACCAAAAGATTTTGATATTGCTATCTTCTTTCGCACCTTCTTCAAACATAGACTGTGGCTGTTTTAAAAATGTAAAGATTTATATATACATTAACAATAATTATATTTTTATGAAATTATATATAACACTTCTATTTGATAAACTAATAAAAGAAGCATTATTCTTTGTGAACTTACAAGCAATTCAGTTGGGCAAAACAGTCTTCTTTTAGACTGTTTATCATTCAATTGTTGTTCATGGTTTAACAACATACACCATGCATCCACTAAACTGCAATAAACTACAGTCTCTGGCATCATACTTGACAACATCAATCTTGTACACTCAAAGCCATCTGTTGTTTTAAACAAAACATCCCTACAAAGACAGTAATTATATATCTATAATGAACAATAAACAAGTGTTATTTGAAATATTAAATATTAAGTGATATTTTATTCATACTGAATAATATAATTATCCAAAATTTAGAATATGTAAATTTTGTAATTCAGTACGAATAGCATAATAAATTCACTACTTATTTTAAAATTGCTTTTTATACTATAATTAACAATATAAATTTAATATATAAACACAAATAGTTATTTATAGTACTTACCTCTTTTCTCCTTGAAGTGCAAATAACATGTTTGCAACTTTATATTCACTTTCATCCGGTGTGCTCTTCATGCACACTTCCGTATGCCTCAAATTCTCCTTTAATTTCTGCATTTCCTTTGCTTCTACTTCAGTTATTTCAAAAAAAGGCATCGCCTCGCTTTCAGAAATAAACTTTTGAAAATCTTTTGTTTTCTGCATTCTATTCGTTCTTTTTTGAATCAACTCTCTCAACTTCCCATAATCTTTTGTCTTCTCCAACCCCAATGTATTCTGATGTACTTTCTCTTTTTCCAAATCCATATGCTTCTCCAAAAGAATATTATTTTCAAAACTCAAGTACTCAGCATAACATTGATCATTTATCTGTTCAGATTCATCTATTATCTGAAAATGAGAGTCTCCTCTGTTTAGACTTTGCTCCTCTTCAACTTCTTTTTCTTTCCCTTCACTTTCTTTCTCTGTTTTTTCTACGTCAATGGGAAGCTCCTCCAATCTAAATATGCCTTCAAACTTTTTCTTCCAGTCATTCAATATCTTGCTATCTGGATATAACTTCAAATAATCAAACATCTTGCACTCTAGGATTTTCTTTCTTCCACAAATATCATTGAAGTCCTTATCAAGTTCATAAACAATTTCCTGCATGTAATAAATATATTTCCATTATTTAATTTATGTATTCATTTTGAATATATTTATAATTCATAATTTAAAATAATGAATAGCATAGAAAATTTATTATTAATTACTTTTTTTACCTCTTCTTTTTTAACAAAGAAAACATTATCTGCTAACACTTCAGCAATTTCGTAGTTCAGCTCCAAATTGCCAAATCCACTATTCTTAAACTCATGTATTTGCCTTTGAAATACCATCTTCGTATTCCATTCTTTGATAGCAGGAATTACCCTTCTATGTGGAACAGCTTTGCATAACGTTGAATCAACATAGAGTAGCTGCATTTAATATAAATATAAGTAATAAGAATATTTTTATTTGTTATTAAATAAACAGTGCTTTTTAATAAATAACTAAAGTCATATAACCTCTTTTGTATATTCAATATGAATGACAGTATGGATTCTTGTTTTTGTTAGTTATTAAGTAAGAATGATAACAGAAATTTACTAAATTAACTTCAAGTAAACCTATTCACACTGAATACTACTAAAATCATATAAATATTTTACTATTATTTATTCTGAATTAGAGAGTGTCCATTATTGCTTTTATTTAATTATTTTATCTAAAATGATAAAAACAAATTCAGTTCAAGTAAAAAGCTATTCGAAATTTAATACTACTAAATACATATTACCTATTCTAGTTATTTAGTCTTAATTGCAGGTTTTGGATTTTTGCTTTTTGTTATTCAATCGGAAAATAATTTTTCTTCAAGTAAATCTATTCAGACTGAATATAATTAATAGCCTTGTATTCTCTAATTTAGTTGAACTAAATATATTCATATTGAATACAAGTAAAAAACACAAATAATCCCTTATTTTTATTCAGTATGAATAAGACAGTTTGAATATACATATAAGCCCTTCTTTTTTATTAAAGTGAAAGCTATTCAGACTGAATACATATAAATATTTAAAACATACCATTAAGAAAGTGATAGGTCCTGTAAAGAAACTCCCATCTACTTCGCTGTTCCATATGTACTTGGTATTTCTTGCACTATCACATATATACTTGCACCAATTAATCTTTTTCAAATCATCCTTTTTTGGAAGAAATGAAAGAATCGTTGTGTCCACTGTACCCATCTTCAATGTATTTGCCATTGAGTTTACAAAAAGTATGATGAAATTCAATCTGAAATTCCAATCATCAGCTTCTGACTCTGATATTTTCTTCTGCACTTCGCTTTGTCTTATTGTTGAATAACAATACTGTTCTCTCCAAGAGGTAAGTTCATCATTCCATTCACCATCTGAAATAAAATCTTTGATATCTAAACCTTCATTTTTCAAACCAAGCATCTCACTGACAGATTCATTTGTTACCCTAATATCTCCAAATGTTGTCTTGATAACCATTTGAACATTATCAAAAGCTTGAACAATTCCATAAGCCAACTTTGATGGTATTGTGTCAATATCCAAATTAAGTATTGTGGGTGCCAAATCAATCAAATCACGAACACGTAAATCAAGATGTATATGCTAAAGATCTAGAATAGATTGCCTTCCATTTCAATGATGTAAGAACCAAGAAGTACAAATGAAGAATGAAACACCTATTTATACTAACAAGAAAAAGGCTTAAAAGGCTTTAAACACATGGGCCTTGAACATGGGCCTTTAACAACAATTACATAAATGACAACTAAGTTTAGACAATTACAAAATTGACACAACTAACAAATATTTCTAACAATTTCCCCCTTTGTGTCAATTTCGTCGCTTCTGATGACTTGATGATTTCCTCTTTGATCCATCAGTCTCTTTGTGGCTCTTAGATGATCCGTCTCTTCTTCGTGATGATGGTGGCGGCGGTCTCTCCTCAACTCTTTTGACTGGTCCCTCTATCTTCCGAAGACCACAGTATGATTCGAAGCGTCGTAGAATGATGCAATGTTCTAGCCGATGCTCGATGATCTGGAAAACCTCGTCGATCAGAATAGAGGGATTTATCCAGTGCTTGGTCTTCAATACTTCAAGCTCAAGCCTCTTCTTCTCAGTAGCCAACCCCTTGTTGATGATGTGGAGCGTCCCGTCACTGTACTTGTGAATCTCATCGCATCGCATGAACTTCTTCTCTTCCTTCTGGTTCTGGTACACTACCCCAAGAGTTGGTTTCTCGAGGACTTGGTAAAGAGAATAGCAATCGATGTTCGGGAGGTCTTGGTTTGGCGGGGAGAGGTTGATCGTGCTCTGATGACTCTCTAACCCGATCTGGAAGTCATGAGTCTCTGAGTTCTTCCGGTTCCTCTCGATAAAATGCTTAACAGCTTCCAGTCCCTTGAATGTCTCCTTAGGTCGGGTTGTAAGCGTCTTCAAGTCAGTGTACAATGTGTCAATGTCATCAAGATGCACATTGTCGAAATCAGCTTCGGTGAACGTGAACTCCCTGTTTTTCTTTCTAATGACAGAGAAGACTGAGAACCATAAGCTCTGGAAGCATACGGATGAAACATCACTGACTCGGATGATCGGGCTGTCATAGAAGAACACGCTTGCTTTGGGTTTGGCTTGAGTATCCATCCAGTAGATATACTTGTTCTGCTTTTGAGGTGGCAGATCGATGATGTTGTAGTACTTCTCTAGAGGTACGATCTCCACTTTGTCAGTGAAGATAGATCTATGAGTATCCTCAAGATAACTGCCACGTCTTCTTTCTCTATCCCACTTGACTGATTTGAGCGGCTCCACGTACTTTCTGCGATTTGAGAGTGCACCCTTCTCCCTGGTATAGATCACTTTGGGAGGTGATACTGATGGCTGCCTCCATTGACCATGAATCGGTCGCTGAGGGCCATGTGTCATGGGGTTGTTCGGACCACGACGAGAAGCTTTGACTGGTGGAGATGGAGTGCGAGAAGGTGAATCATCCTGAACTGGAGATGGAGGGTGAGGCAGTACCCTTAGTTGAGGACCTCTATATGTTGGAGACGGCGTCAGAGGAAGAGGAGACCGGCGTGGTGAAGGTGTACCATATGAAGAATGTGGAGACATAGGTGGTGAAGAAGAGTCAGAACTATACATCTCCATGCCCGGAAGAGACTGATGTGGAGGCGACTGATATGGTACCATAAGAGGAGAGTCAGAACTGTAGCTCTCCATGCATGACTCATAATCATCAGAAGGAACATCATCTGAAGCGGGTACGCGGACAGGGTGAGAGATTTCCGGGTTGACACAAAAGGCAACCACTCGACCCTTCGCTGAATCTGCCGTCGGGTTCTGATCAGGCTGAGAATGAGATACATCGGCACCGGTCCCCATATGAGTACCAGAAGGAGCGGCGCCGGAAGAAGTGCCTGTCAGAACTGAAGAGCCAAGCCGAGCCTTCTTATGGATTTCCCCCTCACGGCGATCGGGGTCATCTCGGTCGTCGTGTCTGCGCTTAGGTGGCTCGGCTGATGCACGACACGAAGTCTCAGGGGCTCGGATCTGAGTCTGCATGTCTGAAATAGAGCCCTTGATCTCACCTAATTCCTCCTTCTTCAGGGCATCAAGCTTCCCTTCGAGCCTCTGGATAGATAGGACTACCTCTTGAGAAGAGGAGGTAGCCGGCTCGGGACGGCTCGCGGGAAGTGATGGATCAAAGAACCGCTTCAAGTATCCCAGAAGATTGACCTCATGTTCAGAAAGATCACTCCTGGATAGTAACGATGCCATAAGAAGATCCCGTAGTTCATCAGAAGAGGAAACGGGAGCGGTGGATCTCGGAGGTGGTGTTGGTGATCGGGGAGCTGGTGTTGGATCGCGTACAGGCTCAGTCACCTTCCCTTTGCCCTTTATCCGGGCTTCAAGTGCCGCAAATTTCGCATCAAACTCCTCACGGACAGCCTTTAGGGCGCTGTCCATCATGTCCCTGACAACAAATGCCGGGTAAGTAACACCGGGCTCACATAGAGTACCCGTTTGCACAACCGCTGAATCAATGGTGTGGCCTACTTTCACGGTTGGCGTGATGATAGCCGTGGTAGGTCTTCCCTCCGGTCCTCGTGAAATGCCCTTCGTGGACACCACTCTCGGGGTTCCGGTCACGTCACTTAGAATCGCGACAAGTGGAGCTGAGACTGCGTCACACAGACTGGCAGTATGTGTACCTAGATGTGTATCGGGCACTAGACTCTGGTGCACATGAAGTGAAGGTGGGGATCGGGGCAGGGATCCTCCTGTTTCAATATCATCACCCTCCAAGTGAGGGCTTGATAGCCGTTGTGCTTTGTCCCCGTGGAATGAAACACCCACCTTTTGAGAGATGGATGAGTGGATAGGTGGGGCGTGCAATTGCACCTCTGGGTGGGAGGTGTCTTCTTCAATACCCGTACTCAACACATGTGTACGGGTAGCAGATGTGGCTGCCCGGCGTCTACCTATGGATAGGCGAGGACCGGTTAAAACCTTTGGTCCAGACTCCCACTCATCATTTCTTTCACTTCCCTCGCTCAGCTCACTATCATAACTATCTTCGACTGTTTTGTCTCCCTCAAACCTTATTTCAACCTCACCGGAGTATTCAGACTCAGAATAATATTCCACCAAAGAGAAAGGTGTTCTGTTGGCCAGTACAGGTATCGTCACCGCCTAAGTTACCCCCGTCATCTCCCCCCGACTCCTCATCCTCACGCCCTTGGTCATCATCCCCAGATGAATGACCACTCTCAGAACCCTCACTTTCTTGACTAAGGGATTCCTCCGGGGTGCCAGCCTCCGGCTCTGGAGGTTCTGGTAGAGGAAGTGAGTCTAAGTATGCTCTCAGAATCGGTGAACGATGATCAAGTGTATCAAGTAATTCTTGGGGAATCTGCATAGGAACAATCTGTTGATGATCAGTGTTATCAACTAATTTCGACATAGGCCATGTAGGAAATAATGGAAGCCCCTTCCGTGCAATACTACAGTTCTTGTCGATGATGTGAGAGATGATAAGTGCCAAGAACCGGGGATACGGAAGGAACTTTCTGGCCTTGGTTCCTGTCTTGTCTTTGATCACGGATGAAAACTCTTCCCAAAGAAAAAACTGATAATCGGTGTCGGGGTTGTTGGTGGCACAACCAAGAAAGACTTACTTTAACTCTTTGCCGCATTGATCAGTTCCTCGGGTGCGTGAGGAAAGACACTTGTTGAGAATGGCAAATAGGGTGGACCAGGCACCGGCGATAGATTTGCGTTTGAACGCACCAAGAGTAGGAATGTCTTCCTCATATCCGAGGGCATAGATGGTCTGGACCATTTCTTCGTCAGACAAGTGCGCTGCCTCAGGGGTTTTAACAGGTACTTTGAGGATGCGACAGAATCGGTCTCGAGTGAGTTTGTACTTTAAGCCATCAACCTTGAATCTGAAGTGTTCAGGTTGGGAAAAGGTACGCGGAATAAATTGCATAGAGTTATAGAATTGTTGTACGTAGACTTCCGGGATCTCAGCACGACGGGTGAGAAGTGGGGTAAGAGGGTGGTTTCGAAGGATTTCTATGATGATTAGGTGTGAGGTTTGAAAGTGATTCAGGTCAAGATAGTGGTTGTTTTGGTTGATAGGAAGGAATTTGGCATGAGGGAATATGCTATCAGAGATTTGCTGAAGTTGAGGTGAAAGGGTATCGTAGGTAATGGGTTGAGGTTGAGAGACACGAGACTGTCGGTGAGCTGAAGAGCTCGGATTCACCATTGTACCTGAAAACGAAGAGGTTAGTAATGCGGTAAAGGCAAGGTTTGAGATATAGGGCACACATCATTGAGATGTGTTATTGTGTACTAAATCAAAAGATTTGGTACAGAATAGCACAACACATTGAGTGTGAATTTTTCTCAAGTCTGGAGGATGCACAATTCAAAAGATCTTACCAACCCGAGACATGATGGTGAACACTTAGGATAATTCGGAATGAGGTGGTATCAAGGCAAGGTGAGACAATTACATGACATGTATTCATTTAAGCAAACTTAACACATATATGCAAGTAATCATGTAATCAAATAGATCCGAATTACTCATAAAACCTTGAAAGCCTTGGTGCGCACCCAACATTCACGAAAAGAAACAATTCATGGTATGAGATGTACGGATTCCAGACACATTCAGCTCACCTCACACTTGAGAAGAACACAAAAAAAAATTAAGATCACACACAATACACACCAAAAAGAAGTAAAAGAGAAAAAAAAAACTTAAAAGTAAAAAAAATACCAAGGAAAAAAAAATTAAAATCTTGTATAATAAAGAGAATTAAAAAAAATAAAAGGAATAGAAAAAAAATGAGATAAAAAAAATCTAACTCTTTTAAAAAAAATTGGACAAAAATAAAACAACAAAAAAAATAATTAAAAGGAAAAAAACGGTCAAAAAGAAAAAAAAAAGGTGTGGGTCAGCGTGTCGCTGACGTGTTGGCTGACGAGGCAGACAACGTGTCGTCCACGTGGGCACAAGCGTGTGGGAGGCGTGTGTATTTCGTGTGTGTGCATGTGTGTGTTGTGTGGAAACCGTGTGTAGAGAGTGTGTGTGAGGAATTTGCGTGTGTGAGTGTGTGAGTATTGTGTGTGTGTGTGTGTCTCTCATGTGGAGGAAAAGTGTGTGAGGGATATGGGAGAGAGACAAAAAAAAGGACAGCTGGTGCGAAGGACGAGGAGACAAGGCTAACGCAAAGGACAAGTGATGGAGAAGCGTCAGGCGCGTGGGAGGGACGCGGTGTGTGAGCCGCGTGGAAGACGCGTAGAGCGCGTGCAGGAGCGTCAGGAGGCGCGTGAAGCGCGTTAACTCGCGCGTTAAAGCGCGTCAGGGTGTCATCTTCGAGAAAAAGACACGTTTTACGAGAAAGCAATTCTGTGGAGACGCGTGTACAGCTGGAAGACGCGTTGGAGGACGAGTTATAGCTGAAAAACTCGATATCTTCTCCATTTTATTGACTTCAGATCTGAAAAAAAAAATTTCTCACAAGGAAGAAGAAAAAGGAGGTCCGGCCAAGGGAGGCTCCAGTCGACGTTCAACACCACGACTCCGGTTGCACATCCGGTCCAGAGAGATCCTCCGGCGAAGGAATGAGAACCGGTCACGGTTCATGCACGATCTCCGGTCCGGTCGAGAGAGGGTGACAGATCCGGTTCGTGAATACTTGAAGGGTCCAAACGACGTCCGGTTCCGGCGACGTCCGGTTCCGGCGACGTCCGGTTCCGGCGACGTCCGGTTCCGGCGACGTCCGGTTCCGGCGAGAGTTTCCATATACACAAAAACCTTAAGATTGGGAAGATGCATTTTCTGGTCCTGTTCCGGCGACATCCGGTTCCGGCGAGTTCCGGTTCCGGCGAGGTCTCCGGTCCGGTTCCGGAAAGAAAGAGACTTGGTGGTGAGTGAATTGTTTTGCAAATGTTTTTCGCACTCACAGACTTAATTGCACCTCAAAGCAAGTATACAATGAGATACAATGTCGCCTTCCAAGTAATAAAATGGTAAGAACCAAGTATCGTTCCTCCGAGATCAGTAATAAAAGTTGTAATTAAAGTGATGAAAAGAAATGATTTCAGATGGCGAATTTGAAGATTTAATCTTTGATTGATTGGTTTGGTGAGTTAACAGATATAATAAAGAACAAGCTCGGGTGCAAGACTTTTGATGAGTTCTAAATATAACTTCTAGTAGGTCAATGTTGCGGTTACAACATCTGTCCCTCAACAGATAATTTTATCATCTACTTTGAGAAGTATTCTTCCGAATATCAATCACCGTATTATTTGTTTAGGTTTTAACTATACATTCCTGCATAATCTCAAGACTATTGAATAATAGCAAATGATTTTCTCAAGGTATATGAATTAACAAATTCCTTTGTTACAAAATCACTCTTCCGAGCGGATTTCTCATATCATTTAAGTTGACGTGTTCTTAGTAGCACATTCCTGAATCTACCAAACTTTAACATTTAACAAGTGAACAACCCTTCAAGAATTTATCAGTTTAGAAAACACAGATTAACAAATTCCTTTGTTAAAAATCACCCTTCCGAGCGGATCTCCGTATCATCCAAGCTGACGTGTATTCATACGGCTTATTCCTAAGTCCGTAGCACTTTAACACCATTAAGGCTATCAACTTGTCAAAGAGTATTTTTGATTTATAAAACTATGAATGAAATGATAAAATGATTTTGTTGAGGAACAACGCCCACTTTCTTTTATATCAAAAACCCATTTTTATCGTCTCACACCCAAGCTCGATATGCTTAGCTACTCATTACGGAAATGGGAATGCGATAAAAGTAAAGAACGGAAATGAAAGACATACTTTAAAGTTGCGGTAAAGTAAATGCGCAAATTAAATTTGCAATAAATAAAGAGCAAGTAATGAAAGACAAGAAATAGAAAGTGCAATAAGTAAATTGCAAGAATTAAAGTTGCAAGAAAGTAAAGATGCTAGAGATATAAGATGTAATTACTAAATGCTTCAAGACTTAGATTAAAAGAGAGATTGTCTACAACTTATCAAGTTGTGCAAGTGATGATCTAAAACCTTAACAAAAGCCACCTATTTATACTACTTAGCAAGGGAAAAAGACAAGAACCAATGGCTTACTAGTTAAGCAACACAAAGTACTTTACAAAAAGTAATTAGTTTGGTTCAAAAGTAATTAGAAGTACAATCTCCAAAAGCATCATCCCAAACAGCTCTAGATCCTTCTAACACAAAGTCTTAATGAACAAAAAGCTGGCTGTCCAGATTCAGCCACAAAAGAGTCTTCATTCAGCTTCACGATCTCAATGCTGCTGGAATGCTATTTTTCCCATGCTAATCTGCCAACTATATAAACGAACACGAAATCAGCCTACAAATGGTGTAAACCAAGCCATTTTATCTCAATTAGCTTCAAGACACTTATGTACTAGAATTGGTAGAAAAGAAACTCAAATTTGGGATAGAATGTAAAATAAACTCCTAAAATTGACGCAAAGAAGTAGTAAAACGCAATGAAAATCCATTGCGTATCACTTGGGTGGAATTGAGGTTTGACTTCCGGTCCGGCTCCGGCGACATCCGGTTCCGGCGAGTTCCGGTTCCGGCGAGGTCCGGTCGCCGGAAAAAAAACATCCGGTCCGGGATGAAACAGACTTTGGATTTTAACAACACTTTGGATGAACACTTGAAAGATTCGGTTCCGGCGACATCTCCGGTCCGGTTCCGGCGAGATCCGGTCGCCGGAGCTGTCTCCGGTCAGGACTTGTATTCTTGGAGACATGATAACAAAGAGATGGATGAAAGACACACAAAAATAAAATAAAATAAGAAATAAAAGAAAAGAAAAGAAAAAAACAAAGTTGAAATAAAATCAGATAAAGAGTAAAAGGGTAAAAAAAATAACTTTGGGTAAAAACTCATTAACTCTCACAAACACCTTCCACACAGACAAAATAGTTTTAAAGATTCAAAAAGGGCTTTTTCTTGTGTTCTTCAATATGAACATATGAGACCTTCAAAAACTTATCAATGGAGGATTTAAAATGATGTGAACAATTTTAGCACCAAATCGCATACGAATTATATGAAATGAAAGCTCCAACAACGATCTACAACATTAATAAACACAATTAGCACAAAAACCAACCCAAAAACTCTCAAAATCCAAAAATTATGAGATTGGGGTTTTGATAAACCCTTGAAACTTTTCCAAAAGGGTTTTCAAAAATCTAGCTTAGATGTGAATGAGATATGCAATAAGAGGTTTTAAACTAGATGGAAAATGATGGATTTACCTTGAAAATCAATAAAGAATTGAAATCTTTGAGTTTTGATTGATTTGAAGGTAAAAAAAATAGAGAGAAAATTTTTTGGAGAAGATGATGTTGGAGAAGATGAGTGAAGAAAAAGACAAAAAAACTTGTATAAAAGAAATCTGATTTTTTTTTAATCTAAAAAAGGAACTATTGAAAGAAATAAAAATAAAACCTATATATAAAAAAAATTATTATAAGTATATAAAGGGAAAAGAAAACTTACCTGGGGTACTTACCTGTTCCCCTTCTGATCAGGCTCCTTCTGATCAGGCGGAGGCAGACAACGTTCCCCCTCGGAACAGGCATGGGAGGGAACGTTCCCCCTTGACTGATGCACACTCAAGAAAAAAAACTTAGTAATACTCATAAGACCATGAAAAGCAGATACAAAAGAAATTGAAAGAAACAACACCAAATCTATCAAGAGCTTAGTCCAAGACAACGATGACACAGTGGTCAACCATTGGTCTGAACACTAGGTCATGGTTCTGAAGGACTGAGTGTTTGATAGATGATCACTCTTGAGGATCAAACATGCCAAGCTTGGAGATTAGGAAATTAAACCGTTTCTCATCCAAAGGCTTGGTGAAGAGATCCGCAAGTTGATACTCGGTATTTACAAAGTAAAGTTCAATCGTACCTCTCTCCACATGGTCCTTGATGAAGTGATACCTGATGTCGATATGCTTAGTGCGAGTGTGTTGGACTGGATTGCATGTAATAGCTATGGCGCTTTTGGAGTCGCAGTAGATGGGTATGTGATTGAAATTGTAGCCATAGTCTCGGAGCTGGGTCCGCATCCACAACACTTGGGAGCAGCAGCTGGCAGCAGCGACATACTCCGCCTCAGCCGTAGATGTCGAAACACAGTGTTGTTTCTTTGAACCCCAGCTGACTAGCTTATCACCCAGGAACTGGACATGGCCTGAAGTACTTTTCCGGTCCAGTTGACAACCTCCATGGTCCGCATCCGAAAATGCGACGAGCTCAAATCCAGACTCCTTTGGGTACCATACACGGTTGGGTGTACCTTTCAGGTACCGAAGGATGCGTTTGACTGCCATCATGTGTGATTCCTTTGGGTTTGCCTGAAAACGAGCACAAAAACAAGTAGCGAACATAATATCCGGTCTACTAGCAGTCAGATATAACAAAGAACCAATGATGGCTCTATAAGACTTTTGATCTACAGGCTTCCCTTTTGGGTCAGCACCGATCAAAGTGCCCGAGGCCATAGGAGTTTTAGCAACCGAAGAAGTGTCCATATGAAAACGTTTTAAAAGATCTCTGATGTACTTTGATTGATTAATCAAAATGCCATCAGGTTTTTGTAGAACTTGAAGTCCCAAAAAGAAGGACAACTCCCGGAGCATACTCATCTCAAACCTGGTGGTCATGAGATCACTGAACCAAGTGCACATATCTGAGTTAGTAGAACCAAATATGATATCATCGACATAAATTTGAACTAATAAGATATCATCACCTTCGGTCTTGATGAAAAGAGTAGGATCGATTTTACCTTTGTAGAAACCATTATCTAGTAGCGCATTGGAGAGATGATCATACCAGGCACGGGGAGCTTGCTTCAACCCGTAAAGAGCCTTGTCTAGGATGTAGACATGATTAGGCTTGGTGCGATCAACAAAGCCTTCAGGTTGAGAGACATAAACTTCTTCTTTCAGTTCGCCGTTGAGAAAGGCAGTTTTCACGTCCATCTGGTAGACAGTGAAGTTCTTGTGAGCGGCATAGGCTAAGAAGATCCGAATGGCTTCAATTCTGGCCACTGGTGCGAATGTCTCATCATAATCAATTCCCGCTTGTTGCTTGAATCCCTTGGCTACTAGACGAGCTTTGTTTCTGGTTACAATCCCATCTTCATCCTTCTTGTTCTTGAAGATCCACTTCAGATCGATGATTGTCTTGTTCTTTGGTCTAGGTACAAGTCTCTAGACACCCAGGCGTTCAAACTGATTTAACTCCTCTTGCATGGCAGTCACCCAGTCAGAGATATCAAGGGCTTCCGTCACGTTTGAGGGTTCATGTCTTGATAAGAAGGCTGCAAATAGGCACTCATTTTGAGTTGCAGACCTTGTCTTGACTGGTGCAGACTTGCTACCAATTACTTGTTGGAGTGGATGAGCTCGCGTCCACTTGGTTGTATGGGGTAAGGTTGGAGGGGGTAAAGGTTCTATCCTCAGATCGATATAGAACTCAGGTTCACGTCTGGTCGTTGCTAGAGTGGTAACAGTAGGTGGCACTTGAGATTGTACCACACTGGGACCAGGAGCTGCTGGTGTGTCTGAAGAGGCAAGTGAAGGGCCAGCAGCTTGTGAAGCAGGTTGAGTGGTTGTACTGGGACCTGCCACTTGTGGAGCAGGTGAAGTAGTGGTACTGGGACCTGCCACTTGTGGAGCAGGTGAAGTAGTGGTACTGGGACCTGCCACTTGTGGAGCAGGTGAAGGAATGGTACTGGGACCTGCCACTTGTGGAGCAGGTGAAGGAATGGTATTGGGACCTGCCACTTGTGGAGCAGGTGAAGGAATGGTACTGGGACCTACCACTTGTGGAGCAGGTGAAGGAATGCCTTGCTGTTGACTTGTAGTAGGCATTGTGGAGGAAGCACCACTCTGAGGACTCGGAACATTCACCACCGGGGCCTGCTGGAGGGTGTGAGAAGGTTCCCCCTCAGCAGGTGCAGGAGATACTCTGGAACTTGGTGATGCTGAAGCAGACGATGATGATGAAGTGCCTTGGAGGTTGGAAGATGAAATGTCAGTGGTAGAGACCATGACATGAGGTGCTGGTTGTACAACTGTAGGAACAGGAAGAGCAACATTAGCAGGTGCAGGTGAATCTTTATAAAAGAATTCAAACAATTCATCCAAATCACAAGTATTAGAGTTAGAAGAAGATGGTTTGTTCGCCGATGAGGAAGAGGTCATGGAGTTGCCATGAAGATGATCAGAAGCCAGAACACCAGAGATTCCTGGTGTAACTGGAGCTGGTGTAGTGTCTTCTTCAATGCCTTCTTCAAAATCCACATTTGTGCTCTCAACCACACATCTTGTTTTCTTGTTGTACACACGGTAGGACGGAGAGTCCTTGGCATATCCAATGAAAACACCTTCATCACCCTTTGGACTGAACTTGTCGAGATTGTCTTTATCATTCTTCACGTAGCATTCACAACCAAACACTCTGAAGAATTTGATACTGGGAGGTCGATTGTACACCAATTCATACGGAGTCTTCATGAACCTTTTGGTAATGAGAGACCGATTTTGGGTGAAGCAGGCAGACGCAACGGCTTCAGCCCAGAAGTGTAGCGGAAGCTTGGAGAATGTCAACATGGTGCGTGCAGCTTCCACTAGGGTACGGTTCTTTCTCTTAACAACACCATTTTGTTGAGGTGTTCTGGCAGCCGAAAAGGTATGAGTGATGCCGACAGAATCAAGAAACGAGTCAAGCTTGCGATTCTTGAATTCAGTGCCGTTGTCGGTGCGAATCACTTGAACAGGAAGTTGTAGTCTGACCTGCACATTTCTGATGAAAGAAATGATGATGTCTGAAGCACCATCCTTACTTCTGAGAAAGTTCACCCATGTATACCTTGAGAAGTCATCCACAATTACCAGTACATACTTCCTCCCGTTGATGCTCTGTACACGCATTGGTCCGCACAAGTCCATATGGAGGAGCTGAAGTGGTTTGGAGGTGTTGTGTTCCACTTTCAGCTTGTGCGAAGATTTCTTGATCTTCCCCATCTCACATGCTGAGCACAATTGTTCCTTGGTGAACCTTAAGGAGGGGAGACCAGTCACCAATCCTGTCTTAGCTAGTTGATTAATTGTAGCATAATTCAGGTGGGATAGTCTCCGGTGCCATAACACGTTCTGATTGAAGGTTGCAAGTGAGAGAAGACATACTTCTGTGAATTGTCGTTGTTTCCGGAAATTGACGGTGTAGAGATTCGACCTGCGAGTACCCTCAATGAGTTCCTGTCCATCATATGTCCTGACACAGCATCTTGTTTCCCGAAAGTTAACCTCAAGTTTCTTGTCACAGAACTTTCCAATGCTGAGCAGGTTGTGACTCAAGCCTTCCACATAGGCTACTTTATTGATGGTGATTTTATGATGAAGGATATCACCATATCCCATTATTGGTGCTGAAAGCTTATTCCCAAACCGAACGTTCCCGCCATATTTTTGTTTGAAGTTAGCGAGAAGTTCCTTCCTTCCGGTCATGTGCTTGGAACACCCTAAATCCATGTACCACACATGACCGTCCTGCAAAATCACGGAGAAACATTTTTAGGTACCCATTTGGGAATGGGTCCTTTCTGATTAGGATTAGCAGGTTTGGATACATGTTCCTGTTTCCCCTTAGGTGGAGATTTTTGTTTGGGTTTTGGATTAGGTCTCTTGTTATGAGTATGATGATACCCACGATTGTAGAATCCATGATAGTTAGGAACAAAGTAATCATTCACGAAAGCATTTGCACAGTACCCAAATCTAAATTGATTTTGACAACGAAAATTGCTATGACATCCATAAACAATATGTTCACATTCATAACATTGAAATGGAGTTCGTGGTACATGCCTATTAGTTCTATGATATACAAAATTAGAAAAATTGTTTTTCATGAAACTAGGCTTATGAGCAAATGGCTTCGGACGACTGCCTTCTTTGGATCCACTCTCCTTGTTCTTACGCCTACCATTTCTCATATTTTGATCTGTCACATTTGGAGAACGATGATTAGTACCTTTGACATTTGGAGAATGAGTATGTGAGGCATTTTTCTTCGGAGTGAAGTTGTGTGATTTTTCCTTTGGTTTGTTAGCATTCTTTCGTTTTCGAAAACGTCTGTTTTTCTTAGGAACATTCACATTGGTACGAGATGAACTCGCAACTTCAGACTCAGGAGTGACTAACTTGTCCTTCCCTTTGTCTTTCCGGGATAGTTTAGGAGGAGCCTTGTTTCCTGGTTTAGATTGGCCTGATGATCTACCATTCTCACCAACCCTATTGGTACTATCATCCGATACAATTTCAGAAATTTGTACCGTTGATTTTGGTGCCATATACGCTAAGTCTTCCATGTATGAAATGGTGGTGCAGATTGGAGACCTTAGTACCATTGATTTAGAGTTTGTAGAAGAAGTACTTGAAGGTCTAAAATCTAACGCATTCACATTCCATCTATGGTGATGATGACGTGAGTTATCACGAGTTCCAAAGGTGGATTGACGTGCTGTTGGTGTGCTTTTGGATTTGAGGGCTTTCTCCAATTCATTGATTTTACTCAAGAATAGGTCCTTTTCCCTAAGGCTCATGCGCCTCTCATCCTCTAGCTCAGCCTCCAGTTTAGCAATCCTTTTTTCATAAAAGGTTTGGTTATCTTTGTAAACTTTTTCAAGGATTGGAACATCCTGATTCATCTCATCCTCAGTATAGCTAGGCGTGTAGTCCTTAGACAAAGAAATCTCACGCGTTGCATAACTGGCATTCAGAGATGAATAGTTGAAGGGAAATGATTGTTTGGTTTTTCTAGCTTTTTCTTTCTTCTCAATTTCCTTCAACTGTTCAGGGTCATCAGACTCTTTCATGAAAATAATTTTGTATCCAAGACTCATGTACCTCAGATCATACAAGGTAGGAGTCTTGGATATGGCACGCTTCAGGTAGCATGGACTTTTATATCCAATGCCTTCCTTTGGATTGTAATAATTGAACTCTTTGCGTTGATTCATGTGAATGGTTTGATCAGTCTGGCCTCTCTTTAAAAATTTGTCCTCCATGTCTTTTATTTTAGCAAAAAGGTTTGTTCTTTGAGCAAAAATCACTTCATATTTTTGTAAGCTTTCTCTACTCAAAACTTCAGCCTCATGAAGCTTCTTTTGCAAGTCTGAGATGTTATCATTCAGACTGGCAACTTTATCTTCTAAGGTTTTGTTTGCAAGAGTAAGAGTGGTTACCTTTTCTTTGGAATGAGCTAGTTCAGTAGAGAATTTTACAACTAAGGCATGCTCACTAGCTAATTTGGATTCAACAATTGTGGTTCGTTTGTTAGCTTGTTTGATCTTATTTTCGTACTCAGATACCTTTTGTGCGAGACTTTTTACTTGATTTTCAAGTTCAATATAAGGATCAGGAAGTACCTCAGAAGATGAATCGGAATGATCTGAGTCAACATCATTGTAATCCCTATCACTGTCTTCTGAATACTGTTCCTCTACATCAGCCATCAAGCACAGTTGATCTTCCTTTCCTTCATCACTATCCACATTCCATGCGTCATCTTGAGCTAGCATGCAAACAAGTCCTCTTTCCTCATCATCACTAGACATCTGCAACCAGGCTTCATCTTCAGCTAACAAGGCATGTCCCTCGTCTTGTCTTTTGGCCAGGTTCATCTTGTTTTTGTAGTAGTCATACTTTGAAACATGATTGGTACAATTCTTAGCAAAATGACCAGGCTTTCCACACTTGAAGCAGGTTGGTCCTCCATCAGCTTTCTTCACCTCTTTGCCCTTGTCTTCTGATTTAGCAGCTTCCTCAGGCCTCTGGTAGTCAGTTCTACCACCTTGTTCATACCTCCTTGGCTCAGGTTTTCTTTCATACCTCTTTGGTTCATCAAATCTTTTATCTCTGGGATCCTCATACCTTCTTTCTTCATATCTTCTCTCCCTCGGCTCTTCATACCTCCGCTCTCTAGAATCTTCATACTTCCTGTTATCTGTCTCAGTTGCCCTCTCATACCTTCGAGCATCATTCTTTGGTTCATACCTGTCCCGAGCTTCATACCTTCTGCCACTGGAATACCTATGATTGTTGGAAGACAAAGGTTTCCTTGAAGTTCTTTTGGCCATTGTTCTGGTGATCAATGCCAATGCTTTCTTCATATCACTCATCTCTTCATCAGATTCACTTCCTCTTTCACCAATGTCGGAAGGAATGTCATAGTCTTCTTCATATCTTGATGATCTCCCAGATGAGTATTGTCTTCTGTCAACACTAAGGCAAGTGGATCGGTATACTTTTCTGGTTTCTTCTCGGTACCAAGTATTTCAAGTACCTCATCTTGGTTATGATTCAGCAATTCAAACAACTCATGAATATCAAGATCTTCCAAGTTGCGATTCTGTTGAAGATTGGAAGCAAATCTCCTCCATTCAGACCTGAGTGAGTTGATGAACTGGATGTTGATATCCAACTGAGACTTCTTGAGGTTGTTCTTCCGGAGCTCATTGATCATGGTACAGAACCTGTGATAGGTATCTTCTAGCAATTCTCCCTCTCGACCTTTGAAGGTAGCAAACTTAGTCAGAAGATTAGTTCTTTTCATCTGTATGCCTTTCTCAGTCCCATGCATTAGGCTAGTGATCTCATCCCACATAGCCTTTCCGGTGTCATTGTAGTCTATGTTAGCATATATCTCATTGGGCAGGCTCTGAATGAGATAGGACTTGGCAAGAATGTCACCCCTGACTCGGTTGGCTTCTTCAGGAGTGAAGTTTGTTTCATCCTTTTCCACTATGCCTCCGACAATTGGTGGATTACCATCAGGGACTGTTGGAATTTCAGTGTAGTACTTCACGGGTCCATTCTTGAGGGACTCCATGATCTGCTTGTGAAGAGGTTGCTTTGCCACGAAGTCTAGGAATCGTGACTTCCATTGCGAAAAGTCTCCACGGAACAGTACCGGAGGACGGGTGTCGGACCCGATCGCTAATGCATCACGTGTGTTCATGATTTAAAGATTGATTGTGGATCTTAAACCACTTAGTATGATCAGGTGAATTGGTTGGTGAAAGGTCTCAAGACTTGTGAAAATCTTGAAAAAAGATTCAGTTCTGGAGGTCAGGGTCTGATCAGGAGGTCAGGGTCTGATCAGGAGGTCAGGGTCAGATCTGAAGGTTGGATGTAGTGACGAGTATTGGGTGTCGGGTGATGAAGGAAGACTTAGAGAAATTCAAAAATCCAAGTCTGAAGAAAACACTTGACGCTCAAAAATCCAAGTCTGAAGAGTAGACCCGGTACCCGATGCTTGAGGTCTGAA
The DNA here is from genome assembly GCA_030169165.1 of Centaurea solstitialis. NCBI lineage: Eukaryota > Viridiplantae > Streptophyta > Magnoliopsida > Asterales > Asteraceae > Centaurea > Centaurea solstitialis. The sequence goes on along the minus strand of CM058046.1, from coordinate 62,961,012 downwards.
GAATCGATTTCACCAGAACCAGAACACAACGGATCAAGAGCAAGTGGCAGGCTCTGATACCAATTGTGGGTGCCAAATCAATCAAATCACGAACACGTAAATCAAGATGTATGTTAGTTGTACATAGGCCCATGGGCCTTGGCCCATTGCTTTTCCTTTACTCTTGTATATAAATAGCCTATATTATACTTCTTTTGTACATCTTTTCATTATCAATACAATCAATCTTTCAATCCCTTTCCATTTCTAACATGGTATCAGAGCTTTAGGCTTCTTAATCTCATTCCTCAATCCCGAGTCGGGATTCTCAATTCCGAATCGGAATTCTTTCCTAATCCGAATCGGATTTCATATATTCCGAATCGGAGTTTCCTCTTTTCCGAATTGGAGTTTCCTCTTTTCCGAATCGGAATTTCCTCTTTTCCCGAGTCGGATTTACCACAGTGGGAACTCACCACAGTGGTCACTTTCCCGAATCGGACTTTCTTTTCCGAGTTGGAGTTTCCTCTTTTCCGAATCGGGATTTCTCAAAATCCGAATCGGATTTCTTGCTTTCCCGAGTTGGGATTCTTCCATGTTTCTCCTTTCCCGAGCCGAATCCGAGTTGGAAATCTTTTGATTCCGAGTTGGGATACGCTTTCCCTAGTCGAAACTCTGCCCGAGTTGAGATTCCCTTGTCAAGTTTTACTTACTCTCTAATCATGACATCCAACCTCAGTCATTTTCAACCCAAATCCACCACCTCAAAGGGATCTGTGTCACTAAATCCATCACAACAAGTTGCACTTATGCAACTCCTGCATCAGAATCAACATCTTATGCAATTTTTGTTGCGTCAACAACTTATGCAACAACCAATGTCTTGGACCATGGGAATGCATTCTCCGCGATCGTCTACATCGGATCATTTCTGGATTTTTGATTCTGGATGCTTTAACCACATGTCACCATATCCCGCCGGGTTCATCACTAAGCAGCAATCTCCGCATCCTACTGTTCGCACAGCGGACCTTACTCCCAAGCATGTACCATTCAGTGGGAATTATTCTACTGACCTGATTCAGTTACCCGAGGTACTGCATGTACCAGGACTAGCGATAGGGCTAGTCTCTCTTACCCAGCTTCAGGAAATGGGTCTACTCATATCTTTTGATTTCTCTGGTTGTGTTATACAAGATCCAAACACTAAGCAGATTCTTGGAAAAGGCCGTAGAGTTGGACGGACTCTTGAAGTCGTATATCTTCGCTTACCTTTATCTTCGTCACATACAAACCTTGTTGCGCCAGTTTCTACAACTTCATCATTTGATCTCTGGCATGCTCGCCTAGGACACTTGTCATCGGCTAGAATAAAACTATTAGCTAACTCTGGTGTTCTAGGTAACGTCACTTCCAATGAAGTTTCCTGCTTACCCTGTAAACTTGGCAAACACCATGCTCTACCTTTTGAACTCAATGACTATACATCCGTATCTGCCTTTGACCTTATCCATTCCGATGTCTGGGGACCGGCACCACATCCATCTATGGGTGGACACAGGTACTTCGTTATCTTCATCGATGACCACACACGCTTCACCTGGATATATCTTATGAAGCACCGCTCAGAGCTACCTCAACTCTACATTACCTTTGCCCGCATGATACAAACTCAGTTCTCAAAACCCATAAATATTCTTCGAGCTGATAACGCTATGGAATACAAAGAATCTTCTCTCATTGCCTTTCTTCGATCTCAAGGCACTATCTCACAGTATTCTTGTCCGGGTACCTCTCCCCAAAATGGTCGCGCTGAACGCAAACATCGACATATCCTTGATACTGTCCGCACTCTCCTTGTCTCTGCCAAGTGCCCTGAACGCTTCTGGGGAGAAGCTGCCTTCACTGCTGTCTATACCATCAACAGACATCCCACGCCCGTACTCCAACACAAATTGCCCTATGAAATTTTACATGGAGTCCTTCCTGCTTATGACCTTCTCAAGGTTTGGGGATGTGCATGTTTTGTTCAATTGCAACCTCATGAATATACCAAACTTGAACCTCGTGGCAGACTATGCCTTTTCCTTGGATATGGCATTGAACACAAAGGCTATCGCTGTTGGGATCCAATCTCCAAACGCCTACGAATCTCTAGACATGTCACCTTCTGGGAAGATGTCCCCTTTTATGACATGCCAAACTCTGAGCCCAGTATCACTCACCATACCCCTTTCTTTACTGATCCCTCTCTATCTTTGGATACTCCATTCACCACCCCGATCCCTACTCCTGTTTCTGACTCAACTGCAACGACCTCTGATCCTTTGCCACCTGTTCCAACTCCCTCGACTCCACCAGAGTCGCCTGCTGAATCTACGGATCCTGGACCCTCGACGTCAACAGCTGTTCGTCGTTCCGACCGGGTGAGAAAGGTTCCCACTCATCTTCGTGATTATCACTGTTATGCTACATTGTTATCACATCATGAACCTACTTCCTACAAGGAAGCAGCTTCGAGTTTACATTGGCAAGCAGCTATGCAAGAAGAACTTCGAGCTCTCGCAAAGGCTCAAACATGGGACCCTGTTCCGCTACCACCTGGGAAACGACCCATCGGCTCTAAATGGGTCTTCAAGATCAAAACCAAGTCTGATGGAACGATTGATCGGTACAAAGCCCGTCTAGTGGCCAAGGGCTTTAATCAGGAATATGGCATCGACTATGAGGAGACCTTTGCTCCTGTTGCGCGTGTAACGTCTGTTCGCAGTCTCCTGGCCATCGCAGCTACCAAAAACTGGCCTCTGTTTCAAATGGATGTCAAGAATGCCTTCCTGAATGACGATCTCTCTGAAGAGGTTTATATGACTCCACCTCCTGGTGTCTCTCTTCCCTCCGGCCATGTCTGTCGTCTTCGCAAAGCCCTGTATGGTCTCAAACAGGCTCCTCGCGCATGGTTTGAGAAATTCAGCAAAACCGTGCTTTCATTGGGTTTCTCTGCGAGCAACTATGATTCAGGCCTGTTTACTCGCACCACTGCCTCTGGGAGCATTCTTCTTCTTCTCTATGTTGATGATATGATCATTACTGGGGATGATGCTACCGGGATTGCCTCTCTAAAGAACTCTCTCAGTTCCAGTTTTGAGATGAAGGATCTAGGCAAACTACACTACTTTCTTGGATTAGAGGTCCTATCCGATTCCTCTGGCATCTATCTTTGCCAAGCCAAGTATATCTCGGATCTTCTCTCCAAGGCAGCCCTTTCCGATAACAAGGTGGCATCCACTCCCCTGGAACACAATCTTCATCTGGCACCTAATTCTGGTCCTCCCTTACAGGATCCAACACGATATCGTCAACTGGTTGGCTCTCTTGTCTACCTCACGGTTACTCGACCAGACATCGCCTATGCTGTTCATACCGTGAGTCAATTTATGGCTGCCCCCTGTTCTGATCACTACGCCGCTGTCATCCGCATTCTTCGCTATCTCAAAGGCACCATGTTTCATGGTCTCCATTTGTCCTCCAAATCGTCGTTAGTCCTACGTGGCTTCTCAGACTCTGACTGGGATAGCGACATGACTGATCGCCGTTCAACCACTGGCTACTGCTTCTTCCTTGGCGACTCTCTTATCTCATGGCGCAGCAAAAAAGCAATCTCTCACTGCCCGGTCCAGTACTGAAGCTGAGTATCGCGCTCTGGCCGACACTTCCCAAGAACTTATTTGGCTACGTTGGCTACTCTCAGACATGGGTGCGCCTCAATCGTCTCCAACTCCGCTATGGTGTGACAACAACAGTGCCATCCAGATCGCTCACAATGATGTCTTTCATGAGCGCACTAAACACATCGAAATTGACTGCCACTTTGTTCGTCAACATGTTGTGCGTAACACCATTCGCCTTCAGCCTATTTCCACTATCGATCAGCCGGCCGACATCTTCACCAAAGCTCATCTACCAGGACGGTTTCGAGAGCTTGTTACCAAACTCAATCTGTCTCGTTCCTCCCCCGATTAAGTTTGAGGGGGGGTGTTAGTTGTACATAGGCCCATGGGCCTTGGCCCATTGCTTTTCCTTTACTCTTGTATATAAATAGCCTATATTATACTTCTTTTGTACATCTTTTCATTATCAATACAATCAATCTTTCAATCCCTTTCCATTTCTAACAATGTATATGCTAAAGATCTAGAATAGATTGCCTTCCATTTCAATGATGTAAGAACCAAGAAGTACAAATGAAGAATGAAACACCTATTTATACTAACAAGAAAAAGGCTTAAAAGGCTTTAAACACATGGGCCTTGAACATGGGCCTTTAACAACAATTACATAAATGACAACTAAGTTTAGACAATTACAAAATTGACACAACTAACAAATATTTCTAACAAGTATACTTCCTAATCCAATATCTTCAATCCATTTCTTCTGCACTGGACTTAGACTCCTTATGGCTGTAATCAGATTCTTTGGTGAAGTCCTTAATAGTATACTTTTGGCTTCTATCTTGTAACTTCGCTTTTGTTTCATCTTCTTCCTTTTATCACCTTCTTTACCTTTTTCTATGCTTTTATTCTTTATCTTAGAAGATGAAGGAATTGCTTCAGCAGTTTCTGCTATTTTCTTTTCTGTAGAGATAAATTTTTTTATGTTACTACTTATTTAATGTAATCTACAAAAATAATTAAAATACTAATTATATTTATAACAATACCTTTTTCGACATTTCTTTTCTTCATTCTGTTCTTCAGCTGAGTGGAATCTACTAATTCCTTTCTTGATCGCTTTTCTGTATGTATTAAACATAAAAAGAGGCTATTATACTGCTATAACTTACTATTAACAACAAATTTATATAAAAGGAAAAAAATTTATTCATTATGAATAACAAAAACAATAAATGACATTTAAACGTAAATATACTATGTTATTCAGTTTGAATAAGAAAAATACTTATATTCACATTTAAATCTTCTTTATTTACATTGAATAACTATATAAATCTTTACAAGTAACTAAAATTTGTTATTCACTAATCCAATCGACATAACAAGTAACAAAATAACAATAACAGATAAACGACATGAATCTATTTGTTGTTTCTTATTTCTAAGGCTTATTCATAGAAATTTACCTATCTTAAAACATACAAATAAGATATTATAATATCTAAATAACATTGATTTCATTAAGTGTGTATAGCTAAACATTATTGATTAAAAAAACTGTAATGAAACCCTAAATCTTATAAATATGAATGTTTAGTTTTTAAAAACTTACTTGGCAACACCGATATAGATTTTGTAGGATCATTGAGTTGATTATTGTTTGATTCAGACATTATCAGTAAAACGTATTTCAGAAATGAGATGCTTTTCTCTTAAGCTTGGGAGAAAAGTTTTGTAATTTGAAATATGTTTTTCCAGCTGTTTTAAAAACAGAGTAATGATGAAGCTATAAACTTTAAACCACATTAAATGAAAACTTTTCTTTTTTTCTATAAACCTACCCGCCCAAAAAAATTTAATACATATAAAGAGATTACAAATAAATTACAAAAATGCCATAATGCATATTATAAAAATAAATATAATAATAAAAAAACTTAATTGTAACATCCCCCGTTCACGTACTCCGAAACAGGGAATGTCACTAACGGGACTTAACATAACTATAAAATGATTTCAGAGCTACTAATACTGTAAAAGATTTTACAACTTCTATAACATGGTTTTACAGTCCCAAAAATTACATTACAAAAGATGACTGTAAACCTAGAACGTAGGTAATAGTAGCTGGGTTAAAGTCTTCAAAAGTTACGCTCGGTCTCTCGTCCCGTCCCCAAACTGCTTACTTCGAACCTGCCGTGTCAGAAAACGAAAGAACACGGCTGAGACAGGGCTCAGTGAATGGATTATAAAATAACTTCGGAATACAATAAAATAAAATCTATAACGATGCGGAAGACTTTCAATTCAAATTAAAACACGCGGTAACTCAAAATAATTCACAATTCAATTTCAAACATAATAAAAGTATAATCCGTCAATTCTTGTTCAAGTGTTCGTGGGGTGGCCAAACCACACGAACTATCGGGTCGGTGTGCGGGCACACACACTCGGGTCCCCCGTGAATTTAACCACGGTCACAAGTCTATGGGTAAGGTCCTAGGATCGATCCATCCGCCCTGGAGCCAACAAAGTCGGCCTAGTCCTCGGGGTGGGTTCACGTAAGCCATTAATGGACTTAACCCCGGGACCGAGTTCACCTGCAGGACGCCGTGACTACAAAGCCGCCACAGAAGGCATCCCAACTAACGTGCCCGTTAATTGAGTCATGTCCAAAACAATCAAAACCAAACGTGTGCCACTTACCCGGATGTCGTTCATAAAAATCAAGTTTCACATATTAATCACTGAGTTCATAAAGAATTAAATACGAGAAACAATGTAATGAGACACAAAACGATCAAATATCGAGTTCAATAATGTAAGACCAAAACTAGTAGCAAAGATCCAAGTAATCATTTGAATGCGTAAATTCGCATTTCGTTGACCACGTTCACGTGGTCAATCAAGAGGCGGTGAACCACCTTTAGGAAGGGTTAACTACGTCAAATAGTTGTCCCACGAGTCAAAGGAAATGAAATCCATACCTTAACCAAGCTTGCAAAATAAGACGCGTTTGAACGAAATTCACGGCAAGGATTGATTTGTTCGCATGCCTAAGAACGACGATAAGACGTTAACACTTGAATGACTTAAGACTCACACTAATTCTTATAATAGTACACATAGATCCTAAAGGCTTTTAACTACTTAATTCTGAAAAGAAACGTCGGATAGACGGTACGAAACCAAACTCAAAAGTCGGTCGCTCTCGGTTTCCTTTTCTGCAATTTCAGCTTTTTAACGCTGTGTTCACAAGCGTTTTTCTCCCATTTAGAGGCGAATATAGACTACAAGTTCTAAACGAAAGTTATAGAATGGCCTCTTATGGTTCTACTCAATTTGGAATCATCGCATTTGGATTATCCGTTGATTTTATACGGATTTTACAAGAAAGCAGGGACTGGTCCGTAACTGCAGTGACCAGCCCCAAAAACGCGATGTTTCGACCCATTTCGAGTTAGAACTGGGTCTGACTTTCTAAATACGAAATGAAGTACATACTAAAGGCTATCTAACTGCAAAATTTCAACTCAAACGGAGTAACGAGCGGAGAGTTATAGACTCTCAAAGTTGCTGATTTTACCAAAATTCGTTAACCGATTGTTCGACTTTTCTCAACTTATGCTATAATGATCAAAGCTTCGTAAATCTACTACATGCAAGAGTTAAAACCACTAAATAAAGTTCAAGGGTTCTCATCCTAAGCTTAATCACGTCGTTTTAGCCTCTTATGCATTAAATCGAACACTTGGTGTGCGATTTAACGAACTGATAAAATCTTATCAGTTTGTAACTACACTTTACCCAAATGATTCCTATTACAATTTTGATCAAACCAAATGTTGTAAACATATATATATCAAGACAATTTTCAACACAAATATGTAGTCTAAACCTAAACTCAATTATAACTCTATCTCACTAACAAACTAAAAGAAAACGTAACAAATAAGGAATGAATTTATACCTTGAGAATGATTTGATTGTGAAATTCAGATTTGTAATTGAACAACTAGCTCCTTTGAAAGATTAAAAGGATCTTATAGAGAAGCTGAAAATTTGATTGAGAGTATGGCAATTAAGTGAAAGAATGAAATGCAAAGTTTTCTCTAATTATACATACACTAAAGTGATGATGATGGCGGTGATAGGAAAACCATAGGGACGAAGTATATGTAATTTACTCAAATGGTATGCACAACACTTACTTATATCTAGTTATTAAAAAAAAAGTTTAGTAAATTGACGACTTTAACCTCTCAACTATCATTGATTGACAATTAAGACGATATAAAAACGATAGGTTAACTACGGTTAAAAAAATCGGGTCTTACATTAATTATAACAAATTATATATTTAATTTGTATAATTTTATATGATTATTAAAATTATACCAAAAATTTTGGTAATCATTACTGTAATTTTAATACATAATAAATAGATATTTTAAGTCTCTTAAAAGATGAATGCAATTTTTTCATTCAGTGTAAATAATTTATCTTTTATTCATAATGAATAAAAGGTACATAATGTATAAAATTCTAAAAAAATAAATAAACATTAATCTTTTTTATTTTTCTAATCTTTCTTTTTGTTTAGTTTCTATTATTCAAATCTTATCCAGTCTATCTATTATTAAAATCTCATTTATGATAAACTATACCTTTTATTCAAAATGTATTATGTACACTTTACAGAATTAGTATTGTACACTTTACAGAATTAGTCAAACTGAATTATGTACTTTTAGTCAAACTGAATTATGTACTACTATTCAAAGTATATTATGTAATATTATTCAAGCTTAAATAAATGGTGAAAATTTCAGTATGAATAATTCCTGACTAACATAAAAAATAACTTTATTCATTCTGAATATCTAAAATAAACATGTTGAAACAAACTAGAAACTCTGGGACAAAATTAAATATAACACAGAATTCAAAACAAACAAACATTAACCCTTAAAAACACAACGATAATTGTTTTACAAACAAACACGAGCATAAAACAAACCATTAAAGTACAAAAATGAAAGACAAATTGTTTTTATTACATAATCAAACGCTTCTTCAAATTTTAAAAGCATTTGTCCTTCATCATTTTAGCAGCCAGAAGAAGTTTCAATTGCTTTTCTGATGAGTGTTGTTCAAACTTTTCTACCTCAGCAGTAACAAACTCTTTGTTACAGTTTACATTTGATAGTAGAATCTCTGAAACATATTTGATACGAAGGTACTCAATTTGCAACTTCTGTTTGTCTCCTTCTTGATCAAATCCACAATGCCATTTCAACAAATTCCCACCCATAAAAGTCTCCATATGTCTCATAGCAAAGATACCACAGTCAACTTGATTACTTGTTCTCCAACTCATCTTTTGTATCTTTTGTTTTGCTTTCAGCAACTTGTTAGCTCGTTCATCTTTAATTATTTTCAAAGCTTCTACAAACACCTTATGCTAAAAAACACAAATTAAAACATAATTAATATTATCATCAAAATAAAAACTATTTTACTTGATCAGAATTAACTTTTTAATTTACTGAACTTGCATTCTTACCACATTATATGGGACAATTTCATAATTTGTTGAACTTGCCTCATTGGTGACATTGTTATCCAATATGTGGAATGAACCCTTTTGCAAATCAAAACAAATCACATAATAGTCACATCCATTCACTATTGGAAAAAACACCTGTATCAAAAACTTATTAGTTAACTAACAAATAAGATTCCTATTTTTCAATAATTAACTTTTAAAAAAAATTTCATACCAATTCAAAATTGATCAAATCATCAATATCTCCATCCTTTTCCATAAATGAGCAAACATTATTCCAAAACTGACGAATATTGGTATCTTCTTTTGAACCTTCTTCAAAGATATCTCTTGGCTATTGAAAAATAATAATTTTTATTAAAAACTATAGAAAACATTTCTAATCATAAACTAATATAATAATTATAAATTATTGTCAACTTACAAGTACTTCAGTTGTAAAAAAAAGTCTTTTTTGAGACTCTATTTTCTTCAGCCGTTCTTCAAAGTTTAGTAAAATAAACCATGCATTTACCACACTACAATGAACTACACTTCCTCGTCTCATAGTTGACAAAATCAACCTTGAACATTCATGGCCATCTTTTGCTTTAAAGAGAATATCCCTACATACAAAACAAAGTTATATTAGCTTTAAACAATAATATGAATATAACTTTTAAACATCATATTGACAATACATCTATAATTCTATACTCATATTATTATTCAGACTGAATATAACTAAAACTATATAAGCTTTTCTTGATATTCAGTATGAATGATATAGTATGCCTTTTTGTTTTCAATGCTATTTCATAATTATTTAGTGTGAATAGTAAATTATATATACTTAAATTAAAGATATTCTTGGTAAATGACAATTTATGGATTGCAGTTTTTGTTATTCGGACATAATAACTTTATTAAAAATACAAAAATTATATAGTCTCACTTCATATAAAATACAGAATGATATATAATACATAAACTTACTCCTTATCTCCTTGTAGTGCAAATACCATATTTGCAACCCTGCATTCATTTGCATCTGGTTTGGTGTTTATGTACAATTGCATAATATCATTTGCAGCAACAGATTTCAAAATAGCTTTGCTTTTTTGAAATTGTTTCTTTGCAACTATATCATTTACCAAATCCTTTAACTTGTCCTGCACCTCTTTATCCTTCCCCAACTCTTTTACTTCTACTTGTCTTTGCCTTTCATTTATGCTTTCATTGATTGTTGCAGCATCTTTATCTGTCTCTGTGTGACTCTTTTCCTGATTTGTTGACATTTCACAGTAAACACTGTTTTCAGCAAAATCAGAAATCTAAATGTCACTAACAACATTTTTAATCATTAAAGATGCTATATCATTCTCATCCATCTCCATCATCACAGTTCGCTTATCAGTGACAGCAACATCTTCAGTATTTTCACCAACAGACTTCATGTTCAGTTTGTCTCCTTCAACATTCAACTGTTCAATGGAATCCTCTTCATTTGCATTTTCAAAAAATACAACTTCCTCCTCTTCTGATACTTCTTCATTCTGTTTTTGTTGTTGTTGAATCAAAGACTCACTGTCAACTGCCTCCTCTTCAGCTTGTTCTTCACCATTCAACTGTTTGTTTGTTTTCCCCAAATTACTAACTTGCTCTTTAAATATGAAACAGTCTTCAAACTTCTTCTTCCATTCTTTCAACATTTTGCTTTCTGGATTTAACTTCATTTGTTTATACATCTTGAACTCTAGAGTTTCCTTCCTTGCACAAATATCATTCAAATCCTTATCTAGTTCATTTATGATTTGCTACATAAAACAATACATTTCCATTAATATTGGTATAATTTAAATTTAAATAGATAATAACTAACAAAAAGTTTATTGTCTAAAAAATAGTTGATAACTAAACTACATTTCCTGCATAAAAAATATAGATTTTTTTACCTCTTCTGTTTGCAACATTAAGTTATCAACTAGGACTTCAGGTATTTCAAAGTTCAACTGCAGATTCCCAAAACCACCATTCTGAAATTCATATATTTCTCTGCTACGTAACATTTTGGTTTTCCATTCTCTTATAGCAGGAATAACCCTCCTATGTGGAATTGCTTGACAAAATGTTGAATCAACATATAGTAACTGCATTTTTTTATCACATAAACAATTATTAAAAAATACAAGATTAGATTGAATTACACTTTAGACTTTATAAAATTCACTATGAATAGCAACCAAAACTACAGTCAAACATTAAATTAGAAGCAGCAAAAATATACTAAAAAATTTAACATGTTATTCAGTATGAATACAGCAAACAAAACATATTCTAGAATATTAAACACATATATGAAAATAGTTTACTAATGTAAAAAGTTTAAAACATACCGTCAAGAATGTAATAGGACCTGTAAAGAAACTTGAACCTATCTCATTGCTCCATGTATACTTACTATTTCTTGCTGAATTACAAATATACTTGCACCAGTTGATATTGTTCAACTCATCCTTTTTTGGTAAAAATGACAAAATGCTTGTGCTTACTGTCCCCATCTTCAATGTATCTGCCATTGAATTTACAAAGAGTACAATGAAGTTTAATCTGAAATTCCAATCATTGTCTTCAGACTCAGATATCTTCTTCTGAATATCACTGGCTTTAATTGATCCTTCTCCATACTGTTGTCTCCAATCTGTGACCCTTTGATTCCATTCATTATCTAATACACAATCATTGACATCCAACCCATCATTTCTCAATCCAAGCATCTCACTAACTGATTCACTTGTCACCTTGATGTCCCCATTTGATGTTTTGATCACCATCTTGTCATTATCAAAAGCTTCAACAACTTGATATGCTAACCTTGATGGTATAATCGCAATATCGAAAAAAAAGAAAGCTTCCAAAGCCATTATCTTCTATCCATTTCTTTTGCATTGGACTTAGAGTTCTAATAGTTGTAACTAAATTTTTCGGTGAAGTCCTTATTATTAAACTTTTGCCTTCAATTTTATCACTTCTAACTTTCCTTGTCTTCTTGGCATTATCACCTTCTGTTTGTTCTTTGTTGCTCACTTTCTTTCTTTTAGAACATGTAACTAAAACTTCAGAGCTTTCAACAATATGTGCTTCAATATACATGTCATTGTTAATATTAGCAATTAATAAATGTAATATTTAAAAATAACAACAAAATATTAAATATTTTTATAAAAGTACCTTGATCAACACATTGATTCTTCTTAGTATTGAACTTATCAATGATATTTAATAATTGCTTTTTCGTTCGTTTATCTGTATATTAAAAAATGAAAAATTTAATACAAATAATATACATAATAAATAATAACATTATTAATAAAATAATAAAACCAACAAAAAATAGTATATAAACTCTTGTTACATTGTTATTCAATTAGAATAAAGTAAAAAAATGTTTAGCATGAAAAATTAAAAATCTTTTGAATGAAAAAAACTTACCATAACGAAGGCTTCTTATTAAAAATTATTTATTATTCAGTTTGATTAACAAAAAAAAAAAAAAAAGATTATCAAAACCTTATATTAAGAATATACTATATTATTCGTATGAATAAAAAAGAATCCCATCTACACACATAAAAACCATATAATTCATACACTGAATATCAATTATATTCATCTCTAGAAGTAACAATTGTATGTCATTCACTATGCATAAATAGTACATTATTTGAAGCAATCATAAACTAAAGTCAAATTTACATAAATTTTTAAAAAACTTACATTTTCTAGGATAAAACTATAACAAAACCCTAAATATTGAAACCCTAGAAAAATGAAAACTTACTTCCGATTAAGCTTTTGCATGCAGAAGCTTCCATTGTTCGATGATTCTCTTCTTCGGACATAATCACAACTTCAATTCCTTCTTCCTGAGAAAGCTTCGATTAAAGAAGATGATAAGTACCTATTAATGCTTTTTCTTCTGCTGGAGAGAGAAAATTGAGAAAGTAAAGTACAATTTGAAATGAAGATGAATAACAGAGAAATAATGAAGCCAATAGATATTAAATTAAATAAAGTTTTTTATTTTAAAATATTTAATATATTAATAATATATAAAATTAATTAATCTTTAAGAATTATTTTATATAACTTATTCTGAAATAAAACTAACATAATTCAGTCTAAATAAAAGTACATTACTCAGTGTACATAAAAAAAAGTTACTTAATGGCATTTCTATTTTATTCATTTTGAATAAACAACAAAAAAAATTAATAAAAACAAAAATCTTATTAAAAAGTACTTAAAAACAATGTTATTCATTTTGAATAAAAAAAACACAAATAAGTTCTAATAAAACTACATTTCTATGTTAAGCCTATGTTTGGCAAACATAGCTTATAACCTAGCTGGTAGTTGATAACCTAGCGAATAGCTGATAAGATAGCTGTTGATTGATAAGCTTGCTAATACTTGATAAGATAGATGTTGAACAAATTATGTTTGTTAAAACTAGCTTATAAGTATGTAAAATTACCAAAAAGGGTATATTTGAATTTAATAATGGATATTAATAAGCGTATAATTGGAAAAAGCTACAATAAGCTCCTCATAACTTATTCAAAGTAGCGTTTCAAAAAGCTAGCTTATAAGTTAGCTTCCTGGTACATGTTTGGATGGACTAGCTAATAAGCTAGCTTATCAGCTAGCTTATAAGCTAGCTTATGATTGCCAAACACAGACTAAAAATGAAAAGTTATTATTTATATCTATGTTATTCATTATGAATATAAAAGCGAGATTATAGTATTATTCAGAATTAATATCATAAAACTTATTAGTATTATTCAGAGTTAATATTCTAGTTAAGTTTAACTAAGTGGATACTTTTCTAGATGCAAATTCAAGAAGAACAAGTGTAATGAATTTCATGAAACAACATTTTTGCCTATAGCAACATTTATTTTTTGTTGGTTGCCCTTCTTTAATCGTTTCTTAACCCAAAATTTTAACCTGTACAACTAGTCTACATTGGATTATATAATATAGCCTAATATAGAGAAATATGCACATCTTCACAAAAAAGTAATATAAGTATTTCTAAGTTTTACAACCATCTGCATTAAAAAAAACGAAAACCAAAAGAGTATTAGACATAATTATCCACAAACAATAAAAACATACTTGTTTGTATCAAACTGAAAATCAAATATCGACTGCAATTTCAAGCCACTCATCCTTAATCTTTTTTGCAGCCTCAAGAACTTCTTCTTGTTTCTCTATTGGTTGTTTGGCAAATGTATCAACTTCTGCTTTAACAAACTCTATGTTGATATTTAAAGTTGACTGCAAGATCCTCACAACATATTTGTAACGGAGATTCTCTATTTGGTTCTTCTGTGCATCTCCTTCAAGTGCAAAACCAGAGACCCATTTGCTAACATTCCCTCCCATAAAAGTCTCCATATGTCGCATCACAAATATGCCGCAATCAATCTTATTTTCTGTTGTCCTCCATACCATCTTTTCCCTCTTTTGTTTTGCCTTTGACAGCTTCTTAGCTCTTCCATCATTAATGAACTTAAGGGTTTTTAAAAACACCTTTTTCTAAAAAAAAAATATAAAGGTATAATAAATAATATGTATAACATTATAAAAAAACAAATATTAATATTAACCATACACAAATTATTATGTAGTTTTCTTATTCATTTTAAATGAAGACTAATACATACTTATATTCACTATCAAAAACAGTTTCATTTATTTCTTTATTTAACATCTACATGTTTATTCACTCAAAAAATAATAGTTGCATCTAGCTCTTTATCTAAGATTTATATTTTAGTGTAACTACTTATTAAAACAAGTTAATATACTTGTGTTTTTAAAATCTACATATTTATTCATTTTAATTAACATTTTGATCTAATAGTTAATTTAACATATAAAAGTTTATTCATTCTGAATAACAGATTCATTTCCAAAATTATATCAAAAATACAACTTCAGATATTCAGCTAAACTTGTATTCATGATACATAATAATTATACACAAACTAAAATATTTTATATAACAATCATACATAATTTGGTATTAAAAAAATAAGAATAGTTACCACAATAGTTGGAAGTTTCCCATATTTTGCTGAGTCTGGAATGTCAACAGCACTGTTGTCAAGGATATGAAATGATCCATTCTTCAAATCAAAACAAATTACATAAGAGTGATCTTGACTCACTATTGGGAAAAAAACCTATATAAAAACGTTATTAGTTAGTTTCTAAATATATTATATATTATGAAAATATTATGATTTTTCATACCAATTGAATTTTCTTTAACTCCTCCATCGCTGTATACTTCTCCATAAATGCACAGATATTGGTCCAAAACAGTTCAATACGTCTTTCATCAGTTGATTCTTCTTGAAACATTTCTCCTGGCTATTAAAAAACATAAAAATATACAACATTAAAAAATATTTTAAACCTAATATAAATATAAACAATTTCTTAATTTAAAAATTAACAAAAAATCTATTATTGTTAGTGAACTTACAATCACGCTTGTTGGGAAGAACAATCTACTTGGAGATTCCTTGCTCTTTAATCTCTCTTCATGATTGAGCAAAATACACCAAGTGTCTAATACATTGTAATAGACTTCACTTCCTGGAATCATACTAGCCAACATAAATCTTGAACATTTATCTCCCTCTTTTGTTTCAAAAAGAATATCACTGTTCAATAATTAAGTAAACAAAAGTTAATACATGAACATTAAATAAAAAGTATCAAAATAACATTTACTTAAGATCATTAGTATATATATATTGAATAACAAATGATTTAAATTTTAACTATTTTTCTTATTCATTCTGAATAAATAAGTTTAATATTCATATTGAATATTGTAGACACATGTACTAATTATTTAAAGTTATTTTCATATTCAATATGAGTAAAAAAAGCTACTCATGTTAAAAAATAAATCTACTTTTTAATTTATATGTATAACTTACCTCTTTTTTCCTTGAAGTGCAAACACTGTATTTGCAAATCTGAGGTCATTTGCATTTGGTTTTGAGTTAATGCCCACTATCCTGATCTTGAATGGTGATTTAAGCACATCAGATTCAGACTGAATTCTCTTCCCATTATCTTCAACTATATCTACTTTTCCCTTTTTAAAATTGATGATCATCTTTCTTTTCTTCATTTCATCACCATTACCCTTCTCCATGTCTTTTTCTGACTCATTCTCTTTCTGCTTCCCTAGCTTTCTTCTGTTCTCCTCCTCTTGTTTCTTCTTCATATCAATTTCTTTCTCTACCTGACTTCTATTGTGTTCCTGTTCCTCCTGTTGCTTTTTATGCAACTGAATCTCTTCCTGTTCCTTTTCTTTCTTTCTTTTCTCTTCCTCTTCATTCTTCTTTTGTAGCTCGTTTCTTTTTTCCTCATCTTCTTCTGTGAACCCTTGATCCATCTTTTCATTTTCATTTTCTTCTTCCTCTTCAGGTAATTGCTTACTAATTTGATTGATATCAACAACAACATTTGAAATCATTGAAGTTGCAATATCATCATAATTCATCTCACTATTCTGACAACTTGTTTCAACAACAACATCTTTTTAATTAACATTTCCCTCTTCTTCATCTTCTGTTGCATTATCTTCTTGTTGCTCAACAAAAATACCTTTTCCTTTGTCTGTATCACCCAACAGAATTAACTTCTCATCCATTTTGAACAACTGTTCAAACTTTTTCTTCCGATCTTTCAAATCCTTGTTATTAGGAAACAACTTCATTTTTTTCAATGATTTTGCATTCTAAGCTTTTCTTCTTTTCAGACAAATAATCCAAATCATCATCAATATCTTTCAAAATTTCCTGTGTGCAAAATAAATCATTGTCACAACTATTATTAGATACAACTTTTATTCATGCTGAATGAACATGTAACAATTATTCATACTGAATACACAGCATCTTACATGTAACAATTATTCATACTGAATAGACAGCATCTTACATGTTAAATTATTAAGAAGAATAACTGTTATTCATGCTGAATGTCCACGTACATGTTAAAGCAAAAAACTTAGATACTACTGTTATTCGATTGAATAAAAGTATGTTATTAGTACTGAATAATACAAACATAGTAAATTAAACTGTTATTCAAACTGAATTAATATGTACATGTTAAAATGACAACTTAGATTCAACTGTTATACAGAATTAATATCTACTAAAAAAACTAATATATTATACAATTGTTATTCAAACAAATGATTTACATCTTTTTCAATTTATTTCAAAACTTTCTTTATAAAAAACAAATTCTTATTCAAATAAAAGAAATCTTCATTCTGAATAGATATAGAGAACAAATAATTTAGTTAATATATATAATTATTACCTCCTCTGATTGGATAATCAAGTTAACTTGAAAAACTTCAGCCTGTTGGTTATTCAACTTCAACTTTCCAAATCCACCGTTGTTCAACTCATATCTTTGCCTTTCATTTAGCATACTTGTTTTCCACTCTCTAATCGCAAGAATCAGTCTTTTATGTGGAACAGCTTCACATGATGTAGAATCCACATATAGTAGCTGCATATTGTATTACTTAAACAATAAGTGCATATTATGTTTAAATATATTTTTAAAAAGCATGTATTTACAATTACATACCATTAAAAAAGTAATGGGTCCTGTGTAAAAACACATATTTACTTTACTGCTCCAAGCATTTTTCGCATCCCTTGCACAGTCACAAATATACTTACACCAATTTATCATTTTGAAATCAAGCTCACTTGGCAGATGTGATAGAATTGTTGAATTCACAAGTCCCATTTTCGATGATTCTGCCATTGAGTTAATAAACAAAATGATGAAGTTTAGCCTGAAGTTCCAATCATCCCTTTCAGACTCTGTAATCTTCATCTGAACTTCTTGTGCTCTTATACATGATCTGTCATCAAATTGCTCTTTCCAAGACTCTATTTTACTATACCAACTTTGTCCTGTTTCAAAGGCTTTGATATCCAAACCTTCATTCTTCAGTCCCAGTATTCGACTGACTGATTCATTATTCACTTCGATATCACCATTCGAAGTTCTGATCAGCATTTGCTCGCTATCGAAAGCATTTACAATACCAAATGCCAGCTTAGATGGTATTGTGTCAACATGTAAATGAAGAATACTTTCTAAACCGATTTCTTCAACCCACTTCCTCTGTAGTGGTCTTAGCGTTCTCATAACTATCATTAAGTTTTTGGGTGAAGTTCTTATAAAAAGTGTTCTTCCTTCACACATAACTCTTTGCTTTTTATTTGACTTCTTCTGTTTATCTTCTTCCTTCTTTCCTGCTACAAATATTGGTTGTATAATATTTTTATTACGACCAATATAAATATTATGTAATATACTTATTAAGAAAAAGATATATAAAAAACAAGAAAAGTACCTTTTCCATTTGCAGGCTTTGTTTTCCTTTTTTTGTAAGTCCTTACAGATGCTCCAGCATCTATTTTTAAAATAAACAATTACTAAATAATAATAATAAAAATATAATCTACAAATTAAGTTGTTATTCTATACAAATTAAGTTGTAACAGAATCAAGTGTTATGCATTATGAATACGTATTATAAGCAACCCAGAACAAACAAAAGCTATAATTGATTTTCAATTAAAGAAATATAAAAACATATAAACAAATGTACTTCTTATATCATAACATATACTATAAATGCTTATGTTAGTAGAAATCTAAATAATTATAATAATACCTTGTGTACAATAATCCTTCTCTGAAAATTCTTTGACATCTTCATTCACAGAGCCTTGAACATTGCTTCTTCTTTTTCCTAATTAATTTAATCTCAAACAATTAGTATGTATAATATTAAAATTGCATTAAAGTATAACTTAATCAACATAATAACATATAATAAAATTCAAAATGAATAATATCTATTAAATAATATAATAGTTCATGATAATAGAAGATATAGAATTTCTATTCACAGTGCATAGTAAACAACATACTTAGTATGAACAATCATATTCAGAATAACAATCATTTCATATTCACAATGCATAGTAAACATTATAAGAAACATATGCAAACACCGCTTATCATTCATAGTGAATAACAATCATATTATAAATGTGAATATTTTTTAATAAAAACAAATCAGCAAATCTATTAAAAATCACATATATAACTAATTATACATTATTATTCATTTTGAATAAAATACAAATCAACAAAAATCAACTAGTCAACAAAACTATTGTACAAAACTGTTAGATGATAAAACTATTATAAAAAAATTCATACCAAAATATAATCAGTTATATTCATAATGTATAATAAGAACATTATAAATATGATAGCTTAAAGTTAATTTAAACTTCATTACTGTAACTATTACTTATCTTAACAAACTAAATAAACTAGATTCTTATTTTAAGTCTATTTAATCAACTATTTAATGATAATAATCTATCGAAACCCTAACTATTCAAAAATACAGATTCAAAAAATATTACCTCTTGCAAAGCTTTTACTCAGTGGAAGATCATCCATACTATCATCGATTTCTTTAGACATTTTTATGATTTCTACTACTTCTTCAAACGATAATGGCGCTTTTTGAGAGACGCTGGTTTTTTAGAGAGAGAAATAGTGTGATAATGGTGGTTTTTCAGAGAAGGTGGTTTTTGAGAGAGAAAGTTTTGCAGGCTACATACATAGTGTGATAATGGTGGCTATGCATTGTGATTTGATCCGTCTTTTTGTTTCCCATTTTACCCTCTACGCGCTTTAATTTTTTTAAGCTATATTCATAATTTACACCTTAATTTACAAAACGCCACCGTATAATGTTTATATTGAATATCTCAAAAAATATTCAAAATGAATATTTAAAACAAAAACAACTTATATTCAGAATGAATAAAGCACAAACCATAATAAGAGTTAATGTTTATATCAAGTCTTATTACATTTAATGTTTATATTCAAAATGCATAGCAAAAAAACAATGTACAATATATATAAACATACCTTATTATTCAGAATGAATAATAAGCAAATATACATTCATATGATAATCAATGTTTTCTAAATATATTCATAAGATAATCAAAAAAAAATAATACCATTACAAAACATATAAATGTTAATTATATCAAACTTGAAGTTCATTTAATCATTACTATTGTAGTGATTACTTATATTAATAAACTAAACATAGTAGATTCTTATTATTAATCGATCTAATCAACTACTTATTGATAAAAATTTACCAAAACCCTAATTATTAAACTTATAAGATAGATATACAAAAAAATCACCTATTACAAAGTTTTTATTCAGAGGAATATCATCCATTTCATCATAGTGAATTATGATTTGAACAACATTAATCTTTCCCATTTTACCCCTACGCCCTTTAACCTTTTTAAGTTATAGTCATAATTTTCACCTAATATTGCAAAAATGACACTGTACATTAAATATCTCAAATTTTTATAAAAAGTGTATATTAATATGAATATTTACAATAAAAAAATCTTTTACTCAAAATGAATAAAACAAAAAGAATAATAATTTATATACTAGTGAGACAAATCCTTTTCCATTAGACAATAATAACATTTCTAAACATTAAAAAAAATTGAATATTAATTGATAAAATATATTAAAAAACACTAATGAATTTTTTTTAAAAAAATATTAAAAAATGAAACCTTTATAGTTTTTTTTTTTTTTTTTGAAGTTACAATTCATTTGTGAAACTTTTTTTTAGGTTTTTTTTAAAAGGTTAAACAATTCGACCATCTTAAATTAAAAATCAAGTTAATAATATTCAGACTGAATATAGTAAACAAGACTACTATTACTAACAATAACTACTCCTATTTACCAAATTTACTTGAACTAAAAGCTATTCAGACTGAATGTTTCTAAATAGATATTTCCACTTCATATTATTCAGTCTGAATTACAGAGTAAATAGATAATTCCACTTCTTGCTTTACACTACATGTGATTCAGTGGTACTTGTTAATTCTAAAAATGATAAAAATAAATTAACTTCAAGTAAACATATTCAGACTGAATATGAATATGAAAAATACTTTTTGATATTTCCTATAAATTCACAATAATTTTTTATAAAATTTTCATACACTACATATTACTCTAATATGATATCACGATAACAACTTAGTCTCATTTCAGTGTAAGTAACACAATTAACATTTAAGTTAAAGATTATTAATATAAGAAAAAATATAAACAACAAACTGTTTTACCATACATAACCAACATACATTCAAAAATAAATCACCATAAGTATCAAAAAACTTAATTTAAAGTCTGTAACTAACAATTACCCAAACTACAGCAAACATAACTATAAGTCTGTAAATTGATTAAACCTATTATAAATCATTGTTTTTGCATACTCAAGAATTTCCTTCTGCTTCTGCATTGGATATTCTGCAAACTTACCCATACCTTCAATTACCAAATTCTTCTTAATGTTCAAGTCTGATAAAAGCATCCTTCCAACATATTTATGTCGAAGATTTAGAAGCTGAGACTTTTGAGTTGAACCTTCATTAGCCAATCCACAATACCAATCCTTAACATCCTGTCCCATATAAGTCTCCATATGTATCATCATAAAAACCGCACAATCGACTTGATTTCTTAATGTTCTCCAACCCATCTTCTCCCTTTTTGGCTTTCCTCTATTCAACTTTTTAACTCTTTCATCATCAAGTTGTTTCAGAACATTCACAAACACTTTTCGCTGCATAATATATAAAATAATAATAAATACTCATGATATGAAGATAAATTTAATATTTAAAATAAAAATCAACATAAATAAGTAAATTTTATTCAGTATGAATAACATTGCTCAACTAGTTGTTTTAATAACAACTACTTCTTCATTCCTTGTGAATAAAATATTATACACTTTTGTTCAGTTTGATTTAGACTCATCAATGATTGCAGAGCTTGTATATATTGGTTAAAATAAATTTTTCCTTTGTTCTAAGTCAACTTCATAACTAGTAAGCAATAGAAGTGCAATTGAATAATTTAAATTCAATATATTTGCATGATCTGAGAAGTTGATACATTGGCATACATATAGAACAACTAAACAAATGAATAATATTTTGCCTACTTTCTGAAAACTTTTAATCAGGTACGATTTTCTGTTTTAAAATTGTTTCTAATACTTGGATGGATTTAGCTTATAACAAGAAATGCATATCTATCCTTACGATACCACATGTCCATGTATTTTGATGTCTGCATATGGTTTTCAGCTTGAATAACAGGTTCAGAAAATTTGTTTACTTAACAACTAGATATTTATTAACTGTGAATGACATCTAAAATAATTAATAAAATTATAGCATAACTAGTTGTTTATTCAATATGAATAACATATTCATTAACTTTTATTCAGTATGAATAAACACAACTAGTTACAGTATCAAATTATTAATAATAGTAACTGAACAAAATAAATAAAAAGATTATTTTATATTTACCAAAGCAATTGGAATACTACCATACTTTGCAGAAAAAGAAACATCCACAGCACTATTGTCAATTACTTGTGTTTTTCCTTCCTTCAGATTAAAACATATAAGAAAGTAATGAACACTGCTCACTACTCGGAAAAAAACCTACAAGAAAATATCTTTAGTTAGTAAATTTTTATATAAAATAAAAATAATAACTAATTTTTATATTACAAATTATATACCAAATCAAACTTCTTCAAATCCTGAATTTGTCCATTTCTTTCAAGAAATTCAACAAAATTATTCCAAAACAATGCATTGTTCCTTTCTTGGTCAGAGTTTTCCTTGAATATTTCCCCTGGCTGTTGATAAAAAAAAGAAATAATATTATAAAACTTAAAATGTTTATATTAATGTTTTAAATCCATTACTATTATCATTAAAACAATAAACAAATTAGTTAAACTTACAATAATTTATGTTGTGCAAAAAAATCTTCTTGGAGAGTTTTCAGTCTTCAATCTTTCTTCATAGTTCAACAAAATTGACCATGTGTCAATTACATTATAAAATGCCTCAGATTCTGGAATCAAGCTTTCCATCATAAATCGCGTACTTTGAAAGCCATCATTTGTTTCAAAAACAACATCACTGTAAAAAAATTAAATAAAATAAAATAAAACAGATTATAAAAATATACATTAAAAATGAATACAAAGCACTTTTTGGTTGTGAAGGTGAGGACAACCAAGGTTGTGCCACATATTGCAATAAATTTTAATGTTATTCACTATGAATAATAAATGAGTCACCAAATAATACTATTATTCAGTCTGAATAAAAGCTTATTCAGTTTGAATAACAAATAAGTCACCAAAAAAACTCAATGACACACGCAACTTATAACCAAAAACCCATGACTTAATGTTATTCAGACTGAATAGGTCCTCATGTTAACAACCAAAAAATGCTTTGTATTTCAAATGTGCACTACTAATACATAAATACATTTATATATTACTTAACAACTTACCTCTTATTTCCTTCAAAAGAAAAAATCCAACTAGCAACCTTTGATTCAATCTCAGTTGGTTTTGAAAAATCATTGACTTCCCATTGAATCAAAGGTGTTTCAAGTTCATCAGTCACCTCTTGAATTCTTTTCCCTTTATCTTGTACACTTTCCAAACATTGATTCTTTAAACATCCCAAATACAAACGTTTTCTTCTATGACTTTCTGCAGGTATTCCTTCAACTACTGTCTTGACGTTATCTATTTCCTTTTGCTTTCCCTTCTCCATCTCCTTCTCCTTCTCAATCTCATTCTTTTTCTCCTTCCCAATCTCAGTTCTTATCTCCATCAAACTTGAATCTCTTACAACAAATGGTATATCATACATGATACACGCCTCTTCATAGCTTTTCTTCCATTCTTTTAACAATTTGCTAGAAGGATACATATTTAAAGCTTGAACCAACTTCAAATCCAAATCTCTTTTTCCTTCTTTCAATTTACTCAAATCTTGAGAAAGTTCATGCAATATTTCCTATTAAGTAAAATTAACATAATTACATTATTAAAACATTAATTAACATAAACTCTATATAAAAAACAAATTACATAATATTTTTAAAATTATATTCATTCTGAATACAAAACTTTTTACCTTCTCACACTTTTCTGACTCTGAAAAAACTTTATCACCAACAACATCACCTAATAGTTTCCAAAAATCAAACATGAAAAAAGTCAATATGTTAAAAATTTAATTAACATAGTTAAAAACAAATAAAAAATGTACCTCCTTGATTAGTTATATTAAATTTCCTTTTCCTTGAACTACTAGCACCATCTCCAGAACCTTTTTCAATATAAACATTTACAAAAAAATCAGAGTCATAAAACTAACAACAAACCTCTTATTCACTATGAAGAATACACTTCTTTTTCTAAATTTTTTCAATATACTTGAAGTAAATTTGTTTTTTTATCACTTTTAGAATGAATAACTACAAAAAAGCAAAAATCCATTCTCTGCAATTCAGACTGAATAACAAGAAGAAGTAATATATTATTTAGTTGTATTCAGTATGAATAGCAATACTTTCAATAGAAACCATCAAATGTTCAAGACAGAAAATTGAAAAGACAAAAAGATCAAGAATTGTTCGATATTCATAGATACATCAATTTAGATAGTCATCATTCAATGAGCTATAATGAAGACGCAAAAAGCAACACTCTATTATAAAACTATGTTACTTTTAGCTTAGAATTGTCTAGCTATTAAAGTATTAAATGATCCTCTATACCTCCAACTAAGCTTTCTAATTTGGATACAACTCATCAAATACAGTTCATGAGTTCTTGCACTTGTTATGTAGTGATATACTAAATATGTGTCACTATATAAGAGAACAATTTTCAGAAACGTTTACCAACATATAAACTGGAAAACATTGGAGTCAATCAGTTCAGACCAAAAAATCCATTCTCTATGATTCAGACTGAATATGTAGAAAGGTTTTAAATAGATATTTCCAATTCTTGTTATTCAGTCTGAATTACAAAGTAAAATACATATTTCCACTTCTTTCTTTTGTGGTACTTAATAAATCTGAAAATTATAAAAAAAATAAACTTCAAGTAAATATATTCATACTGAATATGAATATGAAAACTACTTTTTGATATTTTCTATACATTCACAAGAATTTTTTATAAAAACCTAAATATCCATTCTAAATAATAGAACTTTAATTCAGACTGAATAACAAAAAATCCATTCTCTTAACTTAAAGTAATATATTACTTTGTTAGACTGAATAACAAAAATCCATTCTCTATGATTCAGACTGAATATGTAGAAGGGTTTAAATACATATTTCCACTTCTCGTTATTCAGTCTGAATTACACAGTAAAATACATATTTCCACTTCTTTCTTTTGTCGTACTTATTAAATTTGAAAATGAAAAAAAAAAAAAATAAACTTCAAGTAAAGATATTCACACTGAATATGAATAAGAAAACTACTTTTTGATATTTTCTATACATTCACAAGAATTTTTTATAAAAACCTAAATATTCATTCTGAATAATAGAACTTTTATTTATAAATCACATTTAATAACTAACAAAAAAACAAACAGAATACCATAAACTCTCAATGCGTAGGGGTTTTTTCATACACAAGTATTCATTGAATCAATGATTTAACTGAAAAAACATCAAATAAAAACCCAACTAAACATAAAAAAAATCGAACGAAAAATCTTACTTATACCAAACGAAACAACGATTGGAACTTTATCCATCTTGTTATCGCTTGATTCAGCCATTTTTCGACTAAAAATCAAAACAAAACGAACTAAAACCAAGCAATTTTACAGTCGATGATCAAGAAAATAGAAGAAAAAGAAACAGAGAGAGAAACTAAGAGACGAAGCGTGTAAAAGAGGTCAAATCAGTTTTCAACAGTTTTCAAAAAGCCTATTTGTAAATTTCCAAAAAAGCCCCTACGCGCCCTTATATCTATGAGCCGAGCCATCAGAAGTCATATTATTTACAAAATTGCCACCGCTACCTTATACCATAGATTACTAATCTGAATTTTTGATCCAATGGTCAAGATGTGTCCTCATGTTCACAACCAAATGTTGGTTCACAATTGAACTTTCACCTATATATATATATATGTATATATCCTCTAAATATATAAATTGCTATTATGCTAAAGTAAATTACCTCGGCACTCAACACTAACAATTGTTCTGCATGTGACCTATTAAAAGTGGACTGCTTAAGCCAACGAACCCCCCCTCGGCATCCTATCGTAGCGTGTAAAAATACGGCTCGCGACGGAAATGTCTCCACTACCCATATCTGTCATTATAATCCAAAATAAAAAATCAGTATATGTTGAAAACTAACATTCAATGCAAATAAAATATAATTAGTTGCTTTTTATTTCAAGATTTGCTAACTAACCTTAAATGCAAATACAAATCCACATAACGTCATTGCTTTCTTAAAAAGGCTGGTCATTCGCCTTGCTATCGCGTAATTCATCTGGTTAAAAGTGTAATCCAAAATATAAGAACCCCATAGAAAGGTGTTCCATAACTCGAGATCGTCTATAAGAGCCAAAATAAGCGTCGGTACTCTTTGCAAGTTTTGATGCCCAAGGAAAAAACGCTCAATCATGACCAACAAACAAATACGGACCGCGTCGTCGTCCGTAAATGTATCATTTTCTCTCTGAATCCGGTCAAACTGATGTCTGATATTGTTTACAACTATCGTCACCCTTCCAAACACACGTCTCACAAATACGTAATTATGGTTCTGGATCTCGGGTTGTTGTCCAAATTGAAATCCAGTAATCAAACAAAAATCCCGTCATGTGAATCGAACGTTATAATCGTTGATGTTAAACGACATCTCGTTTGCTTGACCATTTGGTGGATCGATCTGTTGCTCCAAAACTGCTAGACAAAGTATCGGGTCAGCTGTTGTTTCTTCATTCAGTAACCACGGTCCAAATACCGTATTTTGCAACAACTACAGTCGAGCATCTGACAACCGCATTTTTATTTCTTGTATCAGCTGAATGTGATTCTTTAACGTAATTCTTTTGTTCTATACACATAAACAAATTATTAATACAGTATCAATAAAGATATATTATTAATATAGTTTTTATATGTTTATTATTTAATACATATTTTATATATACATATATAGTATTAGGTTTAAATGAGAAGTACTAAATAAATGAGTAGAGAAGTGAACATTCATATATGAATCTTCACACTACAATGATTCATATATGAATAATTGGAATGGTTCATATATGAATTATGCGAATAATTACCAAAATACCCTTTTCGTATTCCACAAAACTTACGGTACTCCTTAAATAATCTGCTGCATCACTTAATTTAATAACCATTAATCAAATAAATAGAAGGCTATGATCACTTCTCTACTTCATAGTTTTTTATCACTTCTCATTTGAACCTCCTCTACATATATAAGTTTCTTATATATATAAAGTATTTATATATACATAAATACATATATAAATAAATAAATACATATATAATTTTCTTATATATAAACAAGTAAATACGTATTTACGTATATAAATACAACCCAAATACATACGGCCTAAACACATATAGCCCAAAACACCATTATAACGGTATAATGGACCGTTATAACGGTCCTTGCACCGATCTAGGGGTTAACGCCCTTTGGTGAATTAGGGTTTCCTCGATGGTGACGGTGGCGTTATAGTGGTGGTGACGGCGCTATGATGGTGGTGGTTCTGCAAACGTCGGGAACGTTATAACGCCACAATGGTGGTGGTGTCGCCGTGGTGGTGGCGCCGCAAACGCCGGGAACATATAACGCCACAAACGGGCGTTATGGTGGTGGCGTCGTGGTGGTGCGGTGGTGGTGGCGCCGCCGTCGTGGTCCGAACATGGTGGTGGTGGTGGTGGTGTCATTGCGTAAACAAAAAAAGCAAAGTATAGAAACAACTTACGTCACCCATGTCGATACGTTAGGAAACAAGCACGTGAGAAGTTTCTTCGGGATTCCGTCACGTGAACAATCTTCGGGATTCCAAACACGTTCTCACTAAGATATTCGTTGTGGGGTTCAATGGTCCCCTACTTCAGTCTATATAATGGGGATGGTACCATCTTGAAGCTTTTACTCACGGGTTGTTGTACACTCATAATGTCTTGACTCACGGGCTTGATTAAGGGCTGATACACGCAGGCCCGTTATAGGGCCGTTATAACGGCCCGGTAATTTTTGGTCAAAGGGCGTTATGTTGACCGGTCAAGAATATTTAAAATCTTTTGTCATTTAGCCAACAGCGTTTTAACAGTCTTATAACGGTCCGTTATGGCACCGTTATAACGCACCGTTACAAATGTGCGTTATGTAGACCGGTCAAAGTTAACGTTTTTTGTCACCTAGCCAAAGAACCGTTATAACGTCTCCTTAACGGCGTTAATACCGTTATAACGGTCCTAAAACGGCGTTTTTGTTGACTTCTACCAGTCAAAGGTGTTATTTTTGTTGTCTTCTACTGAAAGGTCTGTTATAACGGCCCTCATAACGGCTTTTTGGGGGTATGAGGTGCTAAAAGGGAACGAAAATGGGTATAGGATTAATGTTGGGGTCCCCTTATGGGCATAGCCGCCAAAATCCCTATTTGCCTCACCCATAAGATCACGTGTGTTACGTACTGCCTTTCTTCTACATAGGTCATGCATGAATTTGCATATCCATACACCACAATCTCCTAGTGGCCCTTCTTGTTGTGGTACTTCCAAACATAAAATTCAACTTCACTCTTACGAGGGTCGTCTATAACATTCAATATATTTTGTAGGTGAATCTTAAAATTGTTACAAATTTTTTCCACCTCACCCATTAATGTCGGCGCCTGATAACTGTCATAGATATCCATCTCCATCTTCCCTAAGTCTAGACCTCCTAGAAAAAAAGTATCTCCCTATGGTGCAGAAAAGAATGAATACCTAGCCACGAAAATGAAAATAAAGTTATCACGTTTAAAATGTAAATAAAAATAAGATGTAAATTGTTTAAATTGTCATAGCCATGAAATAACTTTCATACTCGTTTCAGGGGCAACAATGATGGCCCTTGAGATCCATCACACATACATATTACACTTCGGCTGGATTCTTGACTCTGGATCCAAGTATGAAACTGAGTAGCCATGAAAAAGGGGATCAAAAGCACGTGACGTAGAGAAAGAGAACTTAATTTAATCGGGTGAGACAGAAAAAGGAGACCAAATTCGATTTTTCGGCTGATGGGTGGGGGACAAAATTCGAATTAGGGTTTGGAGGTGGGTGGGGGTCTACAAAAATTGAAAAAATCTATTAAAGACGATGGGCCCGTTTTTCGATTTTTTGCGGAATCTTTTAACAGAAGTCGCCTACTTCCGTTTAATCTAATTGGGTTTTGTAGAAGTTAACTTTTTTTTATTTTTTTTATTTCCGCAAAACTTAACGGAATATGCCTACTTCCGTTAAATTTAACAGAAGTATTTAATGGAAGTTGATTTTTTTTAATCTTTTCCTTAGGTTCCGCAAAAATGGCTTTGCTAAGCTTTGCTGAAGTATTATGCTGAATTTTGTTGAATCTCGTGGCTATGGAGCGTAAAATGGAAGAGAGCTTGGTTAGGAGGTCAATGGTTAATTTTGATATGGCTACTATATTCAATTTCCCGTTTTTATCGGACTCTCGCAATCTCGAAACCTCCGTCTATTTTGTCATTTAGCGGATTCCGTTAAGTTTGACGGAATCTTGGTCAAACTTAATGAAAACTCGGTCAAACACGATTTTTTTTTGTTTTTTTTGCGGATTCCGTTACCTAACGAAGCTAACGGAACTTAACGGAGTTTAACAAAAAAATTTAGCTGAATCTCGTGGCCATGAGAAGCAAAGTGGGAAAGAATTTGATTAGGATACAAATATGTATTTTTGAATTAGCTACTAGCACCTATTTCCCTAAATTTACATTCTACACCCAAATCCATACTTACGAAACTAATGACATTTTCGTAAAAATCGGAAAAATATGGCTAGGAAATTTATTAGATAGTGTAGTTTGGCCATTTTTGCCAATTTCCTGCTGTTAAATATCCTCCATAATTTCTTATGGCATCTATTTGCACAGCTATATCACAATTTGAACTACCCTAATATTTAACAAGTAAAAGTTTAGAAAATAAAGAATAAAATGTCGTATTTTAGCCACCTTTTTGCATAAATCCCACAAATCTCAGCCCGATTTGATTAAAACAAAGCAATAATATGAATTTGCAATAGAAGCACTAACTGTAAATATAAACTAAATTGAAAAAATAAAAGTTAAAGAAACTAGATTTACCTTATTATAATTTGAGATAATAATTCCGAGACCACCCGTTCCAACAATGAAAGCAAGATCAGCACCACGGGATCTTATATTCTCTAGGTTTGTGATAAGAAAACAACTTCGTCAAGACTCAAGACAGTGAAAGCTCCTCCATCTTCCATGGCATATATTGTTAGAAAGATAGAATTTTTTACAGAAAATAAAAGAGAAGTTTACAGAAAGAGATTCAACGAATTTGATGGTTGAAAAGGGGGATGAAGGAGAGAAGGCAAAAAGAGGGTAGATGGAAATATGTCGGCTCTGTTCATTAGGGTAAAACCACACATCACATGCATATATATATATATAGAACTTGTTTTTATTTCTTACTCTTTTTTTTTTTGAAATTATTTATATTTTATAAAGGGAAGGCTAATTGTGACCCTATATATTGTTAAATGAAGCCTACAAATGCTTTTTTCCTCACACACATCTAGGGATGAGTATGATTCGAATCTCGGACCTTGTAAGTGTTTTTCTTCTCACATACATCAACATCACATCATGCTTTTTACATTTTCAATACATGAATCAGCCTGATTCCGACATTTATGGGGGTGCAAATAACAAGAGAAATTGACATTAGTAGCCAATTGGGAAATTCACACTTGCCTCTTAACCACATTATTTCCCACTTAACACCTCATGACCACGAGACTCAGCTAAAAATGTCCGTTAGCAATGTGTAATGGGGGCTGAGGTTCAGTGGGTTAGGAACTGACGGCTTCAGCGGGTTCGGTTACGAGGATGACGGGTTCGGCGGGTTTGCATCAGCGGTTTCCACACACCGCTTAGTTTGTGTGTGTGTTGTGTGTGTCTATGGTGTGTGTGTGTGTGTAAGAGAGAGGGTTGAGAGGGTTCGGGTACTAATCAGAGAATGTTCCATAGGGTTAATTGTGGGGTTGGAAAAAAAGCTGATATGACAGTAGGTTTGAAGGTTTGAGAAGGTTAGATACTGATAGTCTAAATGTCCGTTAAATTCTGTTAGCTCCGTCATGTATCAAAATTCGCGACAAATAAAAAAATTACGAGATTCCTTTAAAAAATCGACTTTCTTCTAAATTAAAGGAAGCTAGATGACAAAACTAGTTTCCTCTAAATTTGCTAGATTCCGTTATAATCAGAGGAATCTCCACCATACCCACCATTCCAAATTTCCAAAGTTCCAACCAACCTTATTTAATTTTTATAGTTAAATATATATCCAAATACTAGTATTTTATTCAATTTTTATAATTAAATATATATATATATATATATATAGGAAAAAGTTCAAACGAGAATCATGTCAATTTAACAAAAAAGTAAAGAACAATCCCAGTCACTTATCTCGTGGTTACGATGGACGTAATCACGAAGGATTGAAGCAATTTATGGGAGGATAGAGATTGTTAGAGGGGGAACCGGTCAAAGCCGTATTTGTTGACCAAGATAAGTGGTTAAGATTGCTCATTACGTTTTCTTAAAAAGTTATATTTTTTGTATGAACCTCCTTTTATATATATATCTATACTCCTTTATAAAGCAAATTCTTCAAAACTCTTAAAAACAAATTTTAATGCACTAAGTACAATTAAGTGATGCATGAAGTCTTAAAATGTCTTAAAAACCATTCAAAAAGCATAAGGTACTACTGTTATGCATAAAGTCTCAAAAGACTATTTGGATCCTCCAAATTCAAATTCTTGAAATTCTCAAAATATTTTAAGACCAATCAGTTTGTACCAGGCTTTTTAATTCACGCTTCCAAGGCCCATTCAAAATGCCTATTGTCCTTCCCAAGGTGACGATTCAAAATTCATCTTCCCCATTCAAAATGCGTATTCAAGCTCCAGTTGATGATTCAATTATTACTTCCATCTTCATCTCCTCTCATTAGGTTAGGGTTCTTTTTCCAATCTCCATCAATCTTCTTATGTGTTTTTCTTCTCGATTTTTCACCGCTTGATTTTCTTTACTTCCAGTTTACTTACTTACTTACTTACTTACTTACTTACTGTGGTGGTCATTGGTACATAGGTTTCTGTTCTTCATATCAGGTAAGGTTATTGAAATCTCCAACATGACATTTCTAACCTGAGCTTTTCGTGCTTTTTTGGGTTTACATTGACTGCACTGGATTTTTTTTAGGTTTCAATTTTTGTTTGACTGGTTTCTTCATCAAATTAGGTCCATTTTGAAATCGCTTTTGCTACCAGGTTTTGAAATCGGTTTTTGCTTTTGAAGAATGAGTTTGACTTCTTACCTTTGGAAATTATTTTTTGGCTTCGAAAATCAATCTTAGTTAGGGATTATTTTTTAGTTTTCAACCTGAACGAATATGTTGGGTATGATTTCGATCCAGATTTGATAGAAACGTAGGAAGATATCAGCAACATTCAGGCTATTTACCTGTATTTGATTTCGGCATCTGGATTCGTATAGGTCCTTATAACAGGAGTGCAAGATGTAGTTATTTGTTTTTTTTATTTGTTTTATTG
This sequence comes from Centaurea solstitialis, assembly GCA_030169165.1. Lineage (NCBI taxonomy): Eukaryota > Viridiplantae > Streptophyta > Magnoliopsida > Asterales > Asteraceae > Centaurea > Centaurea solstitialis. The sequence goes on along the minus strand of CM058046.1, from coordinate 62,927,781 downwards.
ATCATGCTTGATTATGATCATTGTTTATTGATGGGCGTGGATCGATTGTCAAACAGTTATATCCTTATTTATCGTTGTAAGCTAAACTAAAACAATCTCTCTGCTTATATTTTTGTGTTCGCAGTGGTGTGTTGCCAAGAGAACCCATGGTTGCAAATACAACAGAAAGGGGCCGTTCACTAAATTCTTCCTGGGTAAGTGACATGTTTATGAGTTATTTTTTTCATAGTCAACTGTTCGAAATCTCTGTAGCTTTGCTTGGTCGTTTTTATATCATTTCAGACCCACCTTATTAATTTCTTGATTGGCTAATAAATTCGTAATTTACAAATTGCAAAAGATGAAAAGACCACTTTATGTCTGTAAGTGCATCGGGTACATTAGCCCCTGGTGATAACCATGTTTTTCAATTCCATACATTGACCCCCAGGTAGGAATTTGTCGCAAAGAGTTAAAGTATGTTATAAATAAGGGATTGGCTTGTTTTTAACGAGATGGGGTTCTTGTTTTCATCATAGAATGGGCCTTCTTGATTTCTACTACCTGTGAAACATGTTATTTTAAGTAGTAATTAGTTCAAGGGAAAAACTAGATCTTAAAAATTTCAAAGTTTGGAATCTTGGTGCACGTTCAATGCATCTACAGGTATGCAAGGATCTTTATTCATAAGTTAGTCAAAATACATTATCTGCTCATATCTTCAACATTTTACAGAATGCAGGTTGCTTACCTTATGGCCTCTTGGCAATGTTTTTGGCCCGTTGGTTTATAGCTTGATTGAGGGAACACATTTCTGGTAACAAGGAGGCGGAAAAAAAGTTGTACCAAGACAAGAGCCATGAGCTGTGATATAAAATGGAAGAGTTTGATGGCTGTGATTACCCCCAGAGTCATATAAACAAAACTGGTAAGTTTTATGGTGGTTTTGGGGGAAGTTTTATAAGAAGGGAAATTGCGAGGTACAAGAACATTGTTGGGTTAGGTTCTACTTCGCAGCAAAAAAGGGTTGTTAGGGGTGCCTTTTCTTGGTTTTATATAGCAGCAACGATCAAAAGCGGACAACAAAGAGGGGGATTCAAAGATTACATGTTCTTAACAATATAGAATTCAAAGATTTCATCAACAATTACTTTTCTTGAAATGGTCCTCAAATAAATAGTTAATCATAAAGTTTTCTAAAGACAATTTAGCATCATCGGTTTACATTTTTTTTTATTTAGATATCTGTTAGCAGCAAAACCAAATATAAGACATCTTGTTGTTATGAAGAAAAAAAAGGCAATCGTTACTATTATAGTATTATTGGCAAGACATTATAATTAATGGAGCCTTGTAGGTGGATTTAGTGCCATCTATTAAAGGTTATGAACAAAATTAAACAATAGCTTTAACAATAAGAATCACTTTCAATAAGTTAACTGACCATAACTTTTTGTATAAACTATGTTTTGCAAATTATAGTAGTAAGACATTAGTGGTTACAATTGTGGTGGATCCATGGATTAGAACCTTGAGCAGATGACATATTCAACCACATTCCTTGAGCCTTAATCATTATACCAAAACCCTTATGGTTTAATTGACCATAACTTGTACATTTATTGGACCTTAACCACTTCATCACCATCTTTTACTCATAACCCTACAACTTTTTACACCCGCCGCATTGCGCGGGTAAATGACTAGTATATATATATATATATATTAAAATCTTTAATATATAAAAATGTTTATTAGTAGAATATAAAAGTTTTAATATGCATGTTTTTTTAAGTGTGTAACTAAAGTTTTTTTTTAGTGTTGAAATACTCCACCATTTTTAAACCTTTTAGTCGTTTTAGTATTATTTTTTTACGGTTGGTTTGGAGAGGCCCTAGAAGTTATGCATCACAGGAGTATTATGATAACGATTTATTGTTTGCTAGATATGTATGCGTACAATGCAGTGTAAAAACTAACCTATTGAGCATTTTAATAAATAATCTTATTTTGTGTAAGTTTTATTTTCTATCACTTGATTCTAATTTTATGGTTTTTATGAGTTTCTAAGTCAAATATCAGATGTATAAAAATTAAAGGTCAATTGGTAAAAAATGAAAAATATTGACTCGATAATAGAGTTTTTCCAACCCACAACAAATTAAATCAAATAATATTCAAAATTAACTCATTTTATAGGTATGGATGAGTGGATTATAATGATATGACATGTAAAAAAAATAAAACATATTTTTTAATATATAGAGTTAATTACATATTTGGTCCCTGTGGTTTGGTGGTTTTAACACTTTGGGTCCCTCGATTGAAATAATTATGGCTTGGGTCCCTGTGGTATGCGTTTTATAACGCTGTGGGTCCCTCTAGCAGACACCGTTTATATTAGAGCCGTTAGGCCCATCATGTGCATTGTACATGATGGGCATTTTAGTCATTTCACCTTTCTTTTTATTCTAGCTTAATATTGAAGGACCAATAAGATATTGTCATGTGTCCCTCTTCCCTCACCCTTCTCCCTTCCATCGGTTAAGGCTATTCCGGCGACCATCAAACCTAAGAATATTCCGACGACCATCAAACCTGCAATTTCCCCCTCCCATCTCCTTGTTTCCAACCCAGAAAATAATACATAAACACGAATTAATTCCAACATCAAGAGATGAATCCCAAACTTAATTAACATTATTACACAATGAAGGGGAAAAGATTTGAGATAATTATCATAGGCAAATTCTTTTCCAGTAATTAAAAGGGGAAAAGATTTGAGATAATTACAATATGGAAACTGGATTCTATTCAAACTGTATTTTTCCTCCATATAAATAAGGCTTATGGGTTAAGGAAAAAGCTAAGCTTTCAACCATATAAGAATCATTTTCCAGTTTCCTCTCTCCCTCTCTCTCTCTCCCAAATCGGCGCCACCACCGCCCTCCTTCCAGTCGAATTCCAGTTTTGGTTTTTCAGCTTTCGGGTTTCATTCAGTTCAACTAGAAGAACATTCGTTGGTCAATCACCGGTGGACTAAATCTCAAGCAATCCAGGTAAACTGATCTATGAATCTAAACTATTAGGATAAAACTAGAACAATTAAAGATCAATAAGTTTTTAAGGGTTTTTGCTTTATCGCTTCCGCTTGATAAGATCAAATCAGTGTGTTTTTGATCATGTAGGTTTTATCAGTTTGATTATTAAACCTATGAGATTTATCAAACCAGTGAGGTTCGTTAGATCTGTGTTAATCCTTGAGTCAGTTTGATCCAAGGATACCCATAAAAACCCAACAATAGAGCCATGCCAATGAGCATAAAAAATTTCTTTTGAATTTGAGTGATTTGATTATGTACTTTAAGACCGACTACCATGTAGGTAAATCGGGGCACCCTCGAAACGTTGTGAACGGGACCATTTACGTCGAGACCAGTTACGAAAAATCTGATGATTGTACTCAGACATGAGAGGAAATGGTATGTCCTTGAAGAGCCTCTTGGGGAGGCGCCTCCGGCAAATGCTCCGGCTGCTGCCAGAAATGCCCACAAGAACAACTCGGATGATCTCCTTGATGTCGCATGTCTCATGCTTGCAACAATGAGCCCAGATCTGCAAGCAGGGCTCATAAATACAAATGCTTATGACATGATCCGCCAGCTGAGGGACATGTTCTAGACCCAGGCTCGTACAGAAAGTTACGATGCCACCAAAGCATTTAACGAGTGCAAGATGATAAAAGGGACATCAGTAAGTGACCATGTCATGAAAATGAAACGGCACTTGGATCATCTGGAAAGGCTTGGTCACCCAGTTCCGTTGCAGCTGGCAACGGATACTATACTCAATTCACTGTCAGAAGACTACAAGCCATTTGTGGTCAATTACAACATGAACAACATGGAGAAAACAATAGCAGAATTGCACTCCATGCTTAAGACAGCTGAATTGAATATGGGGACCAAAGGCAAGACCAAGGACATCCTGATGGTGAAAGACGGAGGGGTGAAAAAGAAGAATGGGCATGCTAGCACCAGCAAAGGAAAAGGACCAGTCCAGGCCATCCAGAGTGCACCCAAGAAAGGCAAAGGCAAGGGCAAGGGCAAGAAGGTTAAGCCAAATAAAGCTAGGACCGAGAACCGCTGCTTCATATGCAATGAGGTCGGTCACTGGAGGCAAAACTGCCCTAAGCGTCATGAAGCAGGTATGTAAACCTCAGAAATTTATGATTGCTTTAATTTGTCACTTCTTACTTGTTAGTTTACAAGTATACTGATACCTAGAGCAAATGATTATTGCAGGAGGTCAGAAGTGAGATGCCCAGAAGTTGCTGAGGATCTTAAGTACAAGTTTATTTCAAATTAGTCAAGACATTTTGGATTTATGTTTTAAAACAGTTATTTTTGGGATAATTATGTTTTAGATTTATAATTTTATGGTTTTAATTTCAAAAGTTATTGTCTTGACATTGAAATATCTGATTGTGCTTAGTATTCTTAAATCTGTATGATCCTAGTTGTTGCCTGTTATAGTTACTTCAAAAATCTATTAAATTGAAGTAATTTGTATAAAAACTATCAAAACACACGAAATTCTACAGGAATGTGTTTTGAGAATAAAACATTTATGAATAATAGTTTTGTGATCAAATTTTATTAACTCAGATGGCGTTAATAACAGTATTTATAAAACTAGAAAGATTCCAAGTTCTGGAATTAGGATTTAATCAAATCCAGTTAAGTTTTATTGACTAATCAAGTTTGATCAAGTTTTATTATTCAAATGTTTTAAAACGAGAATTTAGGATATTAACTCAGATGGCGTTAATAACAGTATTTATAAACTAGGAAGAATCCAAGTTCTGGAATTAGGATTTAATCGAATCCAGTTAAGTTTTATAAAAGGAAATTCTCAAAGTTCATTACTTAAAATAGAATTGACTAATCAAAGTTTTGACTAAGTCAATAGTAAATTTTGAGTAATAGTTAGTTTTTATATAAGCAAGTGGGAGCCCAATTCATTCTCTATCTAGTCTGAGATAAAGAATACAATTATTGATACAATATATCTCGGAATTCATAATCCAGATGGGATAAGAATTCATAAGATATAATTTACTTCATAATCAAAATGATAAAAGTTTCAAGACCCTTGAAACAAAGTAAAAGTCAATTTTAAAATCAATAATTGAAGTGTTGGACTAAATATAGAATTCCAGTAAATTTACCAGCATAGTAAATGGAATCTGATTTCAGGTAGAAATCATTCATCTACACAGCAACTAAGGAAAGTTGCAGTTTGATTTTACATATTCAGAAACTGGAAGTTAGTCCAGGTCTCCGAGTTCATGGAATATGATAAAAGTCTAGTTATTGTTTTTTAAAAGGTGTTTGCAAAACAATAATTAGCAAATACAAGTAGATCGTAAAAACACACTTGTATTATTTGGTTATCACTTTGATTAAAATGATAAACTTTAATCAAAGGGTTTAAACTGAAGATAGGTGATACTTCATTTTAGACCAGTATTTAACAAACGTTAAATAGATATTATGAAAGTTATTAAAGAAAAGACATTTAATTTTGTTATTATTACAGCGTGTAGTATGGACTATACAAAATTAATTTCTTTATCACTTTCACATTTTGCATGTTTTATAATCCAGGAATGAAATCAGTTTCCAGTTTTCATTCAAAACCTGTCCGTGACAACTTATCATTGTGGGAACATGATAAGGTGTTAAAGTCATTGTGAACTTTTAGGTAGTTATGATCAGTTGCTGAATAACAGCTACAAGCATTGTAGACTAAAAGTTGCACAGATATTTGATAGAGTAGCAAATATCGGACGTGATCCGCAGTTGAGACTACTTCTTGGAAACAGTCACAAGTAAGTCTCACAGTGGTTGTCCCTATCACCTGAGGTATCTGATTTAATAACATGAGGACCACTGAATACTTAGTGCACTCAACCGCTACACCGTAACAGGGTGGCTATAAAGGGCGTAACTAGATTCAGCGAAAGCCGTGGTATTAAAGGCAGATATGCAAGATGGGATTTGCACCTCTTCTCAGAAGAGAGATATTTCTGGGCCCATCTTGACTGACTGAATATATACTGATGAAGTGCATGGCCATGCCCAAACAAACTGATTAGTTCTTTGTCGTTTACCTATCAGTAAAAGTCGGATAGTCAAGAAAACATAATCTTGAGTATTTAGAGTTGACACTTTCCAAGCTCATACTCACAGATGAAATATCGCGATGCAAAGGGAAAAGCCAAGATATACCCAATCAATGAACAGTAGTTTCATAGATACGATTTCCTTAACGGAATGTTTATATCACCAGTCTGGGTATAAGAGTTCTTGTAACCTGGTCAGCCTAAGTGCCTGTCTAGGGGCCTCCTTAGGTCAGTGTAATCAAAGGCGGTATTGCCAACTTGCACAAGTGGGAGTCTGTTAGGGATTATGTGCAGAATTGACAAACCAAGTGATTACACATCCAATGTTGCAAGACACTTGAGGGTCACACCTGTGAGGACCTATAAATCGAATAAGTTAAATGAAACTCGTAAATGGGAAGTTAGGATTTATAATAGTGAATTATAAACCAGTTGGGTAATTTCAGTCAGAAATCCCAAAGTTGGAGGGTTATTAATTAATTAGAACATTATATATTTATTAGATAAAATAAATATATAATAGTTAATTAATAAGTAATATATATATATATATATATATATATTAGATAAATATATATATATATATATATATATATTAGATAAATATATATATATATATAATTATCATAGGCAAATTCTTTTCCAGTAATTAAAAGGGGAAAAGATTTGAGATAATTACAATATGGAAACTGGATTCTATTCAAACTGTATTTTTCCTCCATATAAATAAGGCTTATGGGTTAAGGAAAAAGCTAAGCTTTCAACCATCTAAGAATCAGTTTCCAGTTTCCTCTCTCCCTCTCTCTCTCCCAAATCGGCGCCGCCACCGCCCTCCTTCCAGTCGAATTCCAGTTTTGGTTTTTCAGCTTTCGAGTTTCATTCAGTTCAACTAGAAGAACATTCGTTGGTCAATCACCGGTGGACTAAATCTCAAGCAATCCAGATAAACTGATCTATGAATCTAAACTATTAGGATAAAACTAGAACGATTAAAGATCAATAAGTTTTTTAAGGGTTTTTGTTTTATCGCTTCCGCTTGATAAGATCAAATCAGTGTGTTTTTGATCATGTAGGTTTTATCAGTTTGATTATTAAACCTATGAGATTTATCAAACCAGTGAGGTTCGTTAGATCTGTGTTAATCCTTGAGTCAGTTTGATCCAAGGATACCCATATAAAAACCCAACAATAGAGCCATGCCAATGAGCATAAAAAATTTCTTTTGAATTTGAGTGATTTGATTATGTACTTTAAGACCGACTACCATGTAGGTAAATCGGGGCACCCTCGAAACGTTGTGAACGGGACCATTTACGTCGAGACCAGTTACGAAAAATCTGGGCCTAGGACATCCATTTGACCATCTCTACTGTAAATTGAGGATTAACCAACATGAAGTCTAGCATGGTGACAAGGTTTAACCTCAAACCTTACAAGTAACGGCGAGACCATTTGTGTCCAAAGACAACATATGTTTACGTATATGTATATCAAACGATCAAATTATCTAGTGATTTACAGTCAAAACCGCAAATGTTGACCATCTTTTTAAAGAAAATGTAATAAGGTAAAGCGATGGCGAATAAAAATCGATCTTGTTAACCATCAATCACTTCTTCGCTATCGTCAACGACAACAATGAAAGTTTTGTTGACAATGTACTATCTCTCTTGTTAACGACTCTATCATTGATTTCTCTCGATTCCTTCTTGACCATATATCGCAATTCCAGGTTATCTAAGTTATCAAATTTCTTAATATGTGAATCAATTAAATAGTTCATATGTAAATCACTTAAAAAATGGAAGCAAATCATTCGAGTTCATATATGAATAAGTAAAATAGTTCATATGTGAATAAGATAAATAGTCCATGTTTAATCAGTTATTGTATATATATAGGGGAGCGATCATTTCCGCTTTAAAAGTACAACAAACTATACAAACCTCCAACAACCAATCAAATAATTACTGTTAACTTTTAATTAATTAAATTGAAGAGGGTATGTTTGTCAATTTAAGCTTGTTGTAGGTTATTATGGCAATATATAGAATTGGATAATTTTACAATTAAGAAATTTGTTACCTTTTTAAAATATAATAAAATATGTAATTTATCTTTTAATTCTTTGATAATATTTTCTTATCGTTACGGTGCTACATTTTTGAAACGTATCGGAGCTTGTCGGAGCTAGGTTTTGGTGAGTTTTTCCTGTGATAGACCAAGATATCTTCGTTTATGCCACCGTTGAAACAATGAAACTGGTTTTGCGGCCTGCTTGGTTTCACAGCTTGCTTGGTTTCACACATCATGTCGTCTTTCACCTCCGGCTTCATCGGTTTCATGCCAATGTGTTCGGTTTCGCCTCCCTCTTGCTTGGTTTCACAACACTTAAAATGTTTGGACCTTTTAACACTTAAAAAAACAACTCAAATCCCATAATGAAAAGAAAGAGACACTAAAATGAACTTTTATAATGACGTAATAATAAACATCTTAATATATTAAACGTTAATCAATATATATAGAGAGAGAGGGAGGTTCAAACGAGAACCATATCAATTTAAGAGAACACGAAGACGATTCTCAACCATATTTTTTTCTCTTCGAACTCAAACGTCATTGGTGCTAAGGTGGTGCGGGTGGTGCTGGTGGTGGCAGCAAAGGTGGCAGCGATGCTTAAGTTGAAAAATGTGTGGTTGATAATCGTCTTCACGTTTTCTTAAGTTGATATGGTTCTCATTTAAACCTCTCCCTTCCTCTCTCTCTCTCTCTCTATATATATATATATATAGGGGAAGGTTCAAACGCGAAGCATGTCAATTTAAGAGAACGTGGGGAGCAATCTCAGCTACTCATCTCGCGGTTATGGTAGACGTGATCACAGAGGATTGACGCGATTCATAAGAGGGTAGAGATTATTAAAGGGGGGACCGGTCAAAACTGCATTTGTTGATCGAATGAGTGGCTGAGATTGTTTCTCACGTTTTTTTTTAAATTAATATGTTTCTCGTTTGAACCTATATATAATTAATAAAGTTAAACAAAATATTAGTATTTGATTTTAAAAGCTACGTCTATTAACCTTTACTTTTTTTTAGAAGATTATAACTTGAATTTTATGTTTTTAGTATGAGAAAATTATTTTTTTAGACAAAAAAATTCCCTAATAATTAATTTGGACAAAAAATGGCTCCGGTGACATTTTTAGACACCGGACCGCTCCGCCGCCCGCTACCGCCGTGTTTTGGGCCGCTCTCCGGCGACAACCGGCGGTCTCCGGCGAGTTCTTTTTGGTCCGCTACCCGTTCCGGCCGCCATCCGCGGCCCGCACCTGATTCGTCCACGTCCGCCACCTCACCCGCCACCTCACCCGCCACCTCACCCGCCACCTCACCCGCGAAGAAATTTGGTCCGCTACCAGCCTGGCCGCGGATGGCGGCCCGAGCCCACACGGCGGCTCCCCATTGGGCCACGTGTCCAAACCGGAAGAAAACCCTAAAAAACCCTAACCCTAACCCTAATTCAGCCCTAGACACTTTTGCTTTTGATTGTACGATTTTTGTCTTTAATGTATGATTAAAGGAGCTGATAGTGCATGTGATGTGTGTACCTTAATGTACTGTTTGTGTCTTTAATGTACTGTTTGTGTCTGTAAAGTTATTTCAAATTTTTGTTTAAATTGGATACCAACCCTCTTGTAGATGCATAATTCTTAAACACAAAAAACCCTAACCTTCCTTCCTTCTTCTTAAATTTCGTCAATACAAAAATTCGTTTGTTTCTGAAAATGAGTTCCAGTGAGGATAAACCGAGGTTATACCTTTGTTCCGGTGGGAAATGGGCTGCAGGCGTCGATGGATTGGATTACGTTGAACCAACCGTGAGAAAAGGTGTTAGATTGAAAATAAACAGTACATTTAAACATCTGGTTAATTACTGTTGCTGGAAATGTGAAATCGACCGATCAAGTGGCCAAGTGCATATCTGCTACAAGCATGAGGGCCAATTATTTCAGATAACCGACGATGAAGATGTTAGCGTATTTTTGCAATATGCAAACGGGTTAGAGGATCCTCCTGAAGTTTACGTTGATGTATACGTTTCTGGCGAGGGTGATGGCGCAGGTACTTCAAACACTATAAACGAAGAACCAATGTATTTGGATACTGAGTCCCAAATCCAACAGTCACACGAAACCTCATATCGTGCAGACTTTGGATATGGTCTTAGTGACAGTTATCCAGAAGTTGTCCCAGAGACGCAGCAAGATCAACAGCAAGAAGTGCAAGAAGAGGAAGACGAAGATGAAGACGAAGACGAAGATGAAGACGAAGACGAGCGTAGAAAGTTCTTCGGATGTGCAGAAGATGAAGCCCATGTTTTGGACATGGGTTTGTCAGACGAAGAAGATGAAGAAAACGAAGAAGATGAAGAAAACGAAGAAGGTGTGGAACCCTCCAGGTTACGACCAGGGTTAGATGATTATTTTGGAATACCTCCTCTCATTCCAACCCCAGATGTCTCGACGGAAGACAGTGAAGGCGTACCTTATAGACGTAGTCAAAGGCTAAGTATTGGTAAAGTTTTTGATACGAAAGAGAAATTGATTTTGGAGGTCGGAATGAAATTTATAGAAGAACAATTTGAGTATAAGACGAAAAAGTCTTGCACCAAAAGGTACGAGATTGCATGTGCCCGCGATCATTGTAAGTGGAGCATGAAAGCGAAAGCCTATGGAGGTGGTGGTATGTTTATGGTAACAGATTTGGTTGATGTACACAAGTGTTCAAGGACCCAGTTGAACCCTAACCACCGTCATGCCAACCAAAGGTTGTTGGGTAACTTTTTTAAAACTAAATTTAGAAATTCCCGCAGAGTACTAACGCCAAAAGACATGGCCGAAGATTTTCGAGAACAGTATGGAGTTACGATCCCGTACGCCACCGCGTGGCGTGCGAGGTGGAAGGCCATAACGTTAATCAGAGGCAGCCATGCAGAGTCATTCACTCGGCTCCCCATGTATTTGTATAACCTGGAGCGTGCAAATCCAGGTACGATAACATCAATAAGGACAGACTCTAGCGGGCGTTTTGCGGAGTGTTTCGTAGCCCTTGGTGTAGCGGTACGTTAAAATTCTATAAATTAAACATTTTATTATTTTCGTTAGCTCATACAGTATCTAAACACACACATTTTCTTGCAGATCCATACATTCTTGCAAAACCTGCGACCTGTCCTTATAATAGATGTTGCGCACTTGAAGGGGGAATACTTGGGTACGATGTTTTTGGTTGTGGCTATGGATGGAAACAACAACATTGTGCCCGTTGCACTTGGAGTCGGTAGGTCGGAGACAGCGGACGAGTGGACATGGTTCCTGAACAAGTTAAAAACATGTATCGGCGAGCCAAGAGGGTTGGTGTTTATGTCGGATAGAGCTGCTTCTATAAACGCATCCATTACCGCCATTTTTCCAAATGCACATCATGCCCTGTGTTGTCGACATTTGGTCATGAACGTTAGATCAAGAGCGCCAAGGATAAAAAAATTCAAGACCCCATACTGGAAGGCCTGCAAGGCTTACACCACGCGAGTGTTTGACCGAATGATGAATCTTCTCCAAACTGTCGTACCCGAAGGTGCTCAATTGATGCAAGAGGTTGGGGTGGAGAGGTGGTCAAGGGCTCACTTTCCTGGACAACGTTTTAACATTATGACATCGAACAGTGCAGCGTCCATCAACGCATTGTCAAAGTGTGCTCGTAAACTACCTATTGTCGGACTCATGGAGTACTTTAGAGAATTCCAACAAGAGTGGTACTTTCTTCGTCGACGTAAAGGAGGTTTAGAAAATATCAATATCTTAGTTTTACGTATGATTATTTTATAATTCGAATAGACTATTTTCTAAAACTGTATATTGTATATTTTGCAGAAGAGTTAAACCACCAGCTAACAGAATGGGCCCAAAAGAAGATCCATAAAAGGATTGTAAAGTCCGCGACATGGACTGCTCATGGAATTGGCTACGACAAATGGGAGGTCCGCGATTACGGGTATAACGCTGAAGTTGATATGCATCACCGTAATTGCAAATGTCTCAAATGGCAGGTGTCTGGGTTGCCGTGCGGTCATGCCATAACAGTTGCAAAAAGATTGGGTAAAAATGATGTATTTTATTTGGTTACTCAGCCTTATTACATGGCCGAATTGTACAAGGCAACATACCATGGGGTAATTAGGCCAGTCGGACCTGCAGAAACATGGCACTATCCAGAAAACCCTATACCCACCGTACATCCACCACTGATAATAAAGAGACCAGTTGGAAGACCGAAAGTCAACAAACGTCGTCCATCTCGTGGTGAAAGTCGTTCACAGCAGAAGTGTCCTAGGTGTGAAGAATACGGACATATAAGCTCACAGTGTCCGTGGATTCCAAGTTCCGCTAGAGGAAGCAGTCAACTAGAGCCAATAGGAACTGTCGATCTTAATTAGCCGTTTAATATGTAACCCATGTCAATGTCTTTGGTTTTTGCTTGCATTAATAAAACGTATCTTATTTTAGCATGTAACATTTTAGTAACAAAGAGTAGAACAAACACAGAATACTGTATTGCATTAACAATTAACTGATACATATATACTTCACACATTAATCAGTAGACATAAAACGACATAAAACTTAATTGATTTCACTGAAAGCATGATAACATAGTTGAGACACAAAAGTTAAAGAAACAACAACAACAACAACAATAACAAATAACAGTGGGATACCAAAGTACAACAGATCTAACATAGTTGAGATCCCCTAGTTATCATTCGGATAGAGTTGTTTTATCGAAGCAATCCAGTCTTCATTAGCTTTGATATGTTGTTGCATATTTGGGTACCAAGGTACATACTCCTCCTTCACACGTTTTTCTTGTGCTCGAATCTCCTTTTGAAGTTCTTTAACGAACTTCTTCTTGTTTTCGATCTCCTCTTCAATTATATCTTGTTCCCCACGCTTACGCACCCATTCTTCTTGTATCGCCGCTATCTCCCCTTCCTTTTTTGCTATTTCCCTACGTAGTGTTCCAGGCATTATTTGAGTACAAGGAGGGTTTTCAAATTGAGAGGAACGAGGGTTTCCAGACATTCTTTGAGAATGAGGGTTTTCAAATTGAGAGGAACGAGGGTTTCCAGACATTCTTCGAGACCCAGGGTTTGTTGATGAGGAAGGCAATTTATCAGCCATTGTTGTGGTAAGAGCAAGATAAGAACTGTATGAGAGGTGTGAGTATTTGGTTCATGGGATAGACCCTTTTTATAGCCATGTTTTCTCTTTATTTTATTAAATTTTTTTTGGCTGAATCAATTGAGTGTTCAGACGAATCTTACTGTTTTAGCTTTTCAGACGAATCTTACTGTATTATGCAGAAGTGTCAGTCATCTTTTACTTTTCAGCGTTTTACAGTATTTTAGCCTTATTTTATGACCCAAACATGAATTATTGGTCCGAAAGCAATAGTATTTAGCTTTTCAGACGAATCTTACTGTATTATGCAGAAGCGTCAGTCATCTTTTACTTTTCAGCGTTTTACAGTATTTCAGCCTTATTTTATGACCCAAACATGAATTATTGGTCTGAAAGCAATAGTATTTACCTTTTCAGACGAATCTTACTTTATTATGTAGAAGCATCAATCATCTTTTACTAAAAGCAATAGTGTACTACTTCACTATGTCATTGATAAACTCATTAAGACGTTGGTACAAGTATATATATATGATACCAAATGGGTCCTTCTCGTACATTTTCAGTCACATGGGTCCTTCTCGTACATTTTCACGTGAACACCTATATATATGATACCAAATTCTTTTCAAATGCTTTAATTATGTTATTTTCCCGTTGTCTTAGTTTGCAGTCATTACTATGGTACTATGGTTACTGTCATTAAAACCATAATTGGGGTTAGTGTATATATTGAAACCCTAATTTTAAAAAACCCTAATTAGGGTTAGTCTATATATTAAAACCCTAATATTAAAAATACCCTAATTAGGGTTAGGATATATAAAGGTCACATATTATTTTAAAAATATATATATAGGGTTAGTGTCATTAAAACCCTAATTAGGGTTAGTGTATATATTGAAACCCTAATTTAAAAAAAACCCTAATTAGGGTTAGTGTATATATTGAAACCCTAATTTAAAAAAACTCTAATTAGGGTTAGGATATATAAAGGTCAGATATTATTTACATATTATTTTAAAAATATATATATATATAGGGTTAGTGTCATTAAGAAACCCTAATTAGGTCACATAAGTATTAAAACATCGTACAATTAACATAATTGTGGTCAAGGGCCGAACAGTTACATTGTAAAAGAGAAGACACACATACATAAGAAACCACACAATAACTTGCTACACACATAAGTAAGAAACATACAATTACGGCGCCCTTATACATCCACGAGACCAACAAGAAATCACATCTTCACGAAATCAAACTTCACATCGTACATATTGTCGATCAGATGACGAGGTGGACCTTGATACAGAGTGAACTTCAACCAAGTGCCATGGCGAATGTTGTGTTCGCCAAACACGAGGTTAAGAGGACCACACATGACAAAACTATCCGGAGCCATGACCATCATATCCATATGATAGTGCCATCCATCGTGGCTTATTTGACACTTATGATGATCTGTCAATTTCCACATCAACACAAACGGCGCTGGAATTACCTGAAAAAAATATGAACTTTAAGAATGGAGTGACATTTGAGAATGAAGAGAGGTTAATTAAGCTTACCAATATGCCATGGTCTGTTAACTCCTTTTCAATTTGGACAATGAAATAGGTGGGATTAGTTGCTAGGGAAAGAGCCATATCCGGTTTAGAGGGAAGAGAAAAAGACAAGTGTTATTGAAGATATGGATGAAAGTATTAGAGTTGTGAGGTTTATGTTGATAGGAGCATCCTATTTATATACTTGGGGAGCCGCTATTATCGGCCGAGTGTCATGGCGGATGTGTTTTTTGTGAATTTAAAAGTCTATGACAAAGTGGTTTTTCATTAAATGTTAAACGTTCTTGAAAATATTGTATTACAAAGTATTCACATACATAGTTGACACAATAATATCCTCTGTACTGCTTATACGGCGGTCATGTTTCCGCGTTTCGCTACAAGACCTCACCCACGCATAGTCCTAAATACATATCGGTAGTCGAGTGACTTCGGTTCAAATACGTTGTACATTCTACCTTGGCCCTAGACACATGCCAGCTGGTCCGAGTAAAGAAAGACAACCCGATAAATGATAATCCTACAAATGCCAACCATTAATTTTATAAGGTGTCGGTGCAACCATAACGACCGTATAAAAATGATGCTTGGCATTTGGCGGGTCTTATATCATGTTGTCTATCTTTATTCGGACCAGCAGACATGTTTCTAGGGCCAACGTAGATTGTATGATGTATTTGACCCGGGGTCAGTCGATTGCTAATATGAACCTGCAACCAGTCTTTATAAACTCCTTCAATGTGGTTGCCCTGTCCGTACTTTTTGCTCGACAACCAAACGCAATACACAAGGCCGTAAGTATGGCACTCTTCCCACCTACAAAACAAAAAAACAATATGGATCAATTTTAATAGCAGACGAATAGGGCAGACGAATAGGACATACATATATATATAGAGAGAGAGAGAGATAGAAATCAACTTACTTCCGTTTTGAGCAGTGATGAAATTGACACGGTCTCCCAAATGAATTTCCATATGCCTATGACACATGAAGTTCTCTAATCGGACTTTGGTGATAATTCCGTTTTGAGCAGTGATGAAATTCACACGGTCTCCCAAATGAATTTCCATATGGCTATGACACATGAAGTTCTCTAATCGGACTTTGGTGATAACGCCCGCTTGGAGAGCCCTGTCTGGTGCATTGAAAACCCTACTACCATCTGCCTTTTTTTAGGGTACAAACAAACGTCTAACCTAACTAAAAAGCCTAAAAAAAACTGTACAAAAAACGTTTAACCTAACTGTACAAAAACAAAAAACTGTACAAAAACAAAAAACTGTACAAACACTATGATTCCAAATCGGCGGGATTAATATCCATCTTCAAGTTATAGAACTCCACCGCCATATGCTGCCGCCACTGAGTAGCTTCCGAAATAGCGTATTTCGTCGGCCGCGGGACTCTACCGCTTATCAAATCCTCCAGGAAGCGACATACCCATACACCACAATCACCAAGTGACCCATTTTGTTGTGGTATACCGGATGGTGTGTACCATGACAAGTTCCTAGCTTGCTCCACCCGGGTATGATGATTGAGCTCCCTAAACACGTCTAGCAGACCCTTCTTTAATTCCGTGAGCCTTGCATCCACATCACCCTTAAGACCAGAATGACGATAGCTATCGTACACAGCCATACGCATAGTCATCAAGTCTAGATCTCCTAGGATCCAATGCTTAGGATGCATGCATATCGGAATGTAAACCTGATAATATCACAGATTGAAAACAAGACATAAATAAATGTAAGGTTTAGAAATATTTCAGATAATATATATAAGGCACAAAATTTTACCCGAACCAACGTGTCCCATCCTACGTAATCGCCATCCCCCCCGACGCACAACTTCGCCAATTCTTTGCCCCCTTGGATGTTTATCAATCCTGCGAACCCTAACAGCATTACAGCCCAATCGGCTGTTCTGGGTCGTACATCCATAATGCGGGTGACCCATGCGTCGATGTGCTGAAATCATAATATAAATCGTTAAATAAGGAAATAATTAATTGTAATTGTATACAGAAATGACTAATTACTAACCTGATCTGTCAGATACCCGTTATCTTCAAACCCTAGCAAAGTGCCCCAAAAACTACGGTTTACTGCATTCGATAGGTAGCATGATATATACATAGGTTGCAGTTGACCCGTCCTGTAGAGACTAATAATATGCGCAAGAGTAGTAGTAGTAGTAGCAGTAGCATCAGCAACATCAGCAGTAGTAGAAGTAGCAGCAGCAGCAGTAGTAGTAGTAGACCGCCAAGAGGGTTTAAACTTCGGTCCTAACACAGCGCCAAGCATCTTCTTTGCTTTCCCGACGGTGTACGGAGGGTTGATGGAGGGTGCCGGCTTTATATCCCTCTGAGGCCGGGGACTCTTTATAGACGGGATAGCCTGGGGTACCTCCGGCGAGACACGGTGGGCCACCGGCGAGACATGCTGAATCTCCGGCGAGACACGGTGGGCCACCGGCGACACATGCTGAATCTCCGGCGAGACACGGTGGGCCACCGGCGACACATGCTGAAGCTCCGGCGAGACACGGTGGGCCACCGGCGACACATGCTGGATCTCCGGCGAGACACGATGGGCCACCGGCGTGACATGCTGAATCTCCTGCTCGCCAGGATACGCAGGAGAAGTAAGAATGTGGACCGCGTTGTCAAAAACGTAACGCCATGACTCATCCTGAAATTAAAAATTGAATACAATTAAAACATAGTAACATATATATAACATAGAAAATAAATATATGAATCGCATATAAAACTTACAAGACCAACACGGCTGGCCGGTGTGTAGGGGTAGGCCGTGTCCGAAAACAACGACGACGCCCATGGATCCGGTGCTGGATACGAATATTGTCCAGCCCATGCATATGGATCCGGTGCAGAATACGAATGTCGTCCAGACATCTAAAAAATGTATGTGTCAGTCGATAACAAATAAAATTATATGAAAGCTTTAAATTTGGTTCATCGTTTACCTTCAATTGATCGATATCTCTCGTAATCCTATCAATATCAGCCCTTTGTTTCCTCTGCTCCTCAGTGATGAACCCGACATCTTTCTTTAGGTCATCTATCTGAGTCCATCTATCATGGAAAAAATCGTCCACATGTGGAGTCGTCCCCGCATCTGTGGACTGGTACTGATGGCCAGGACCCGCCCGCGCATCTGTGGACTGGTACTGATGACTAGGACCCGCCCCCGCATCCCCCCGTTGAGGATCACCACCATTATCGCCATGACCATCATCATCATCATCACCATCACCATCATCATCATCGGAAGGCTCCACATCCGATACTCTAAGCCTCTTTGACGGCCGCATGCTCAAAGGGTTACGAAACCATTCAATGCTAACTGCATACCAGTCCTGCTGAACCTCGAACGCATCAGCTATAAGCGTCTGGTGTGGGTGCCTCGTCCGCTAGTATGGGAAATAAACTCATGATAAATTAACATAATACTAAAACAAAGTCTAATTTAAAAAAGGTTCTCGTAATTGAGTATATATCAGTAGGACGTACCGATGGAAAGCGAAAAAACGCACCAACATGTTTATATGACAGACTCCTAACCTTTCTCTGCCAACGAATTCCCCTAGGATGTCTTTCATCGATCCTACTAAACCACCTTTCAGAGACAGGGAACATCTCTAAAATCCAAATCTGTAGTTATAGAAACAAAAATATCTAAGTCTAAAACAAGTATTAAGAAAAAATATTATAATAAATATAAGTCAAATTATTAATGTAACTTACGTTAAAAGCGAGTAAAAATCCAGATAGAGACATTTTGTTGGTAACTGGGTTCCGTCTGCTAAAAGCGCCTTTCATTTGCTTATATGTGTACTCCCATACGAACGATCCCCATGGATACTCAGAAAACCCATCGATATCGTCGAGTGCACATATAACTTCATCAGAAACATATTGCTTTGCCTGCTTTCCTAGAAACACATACTCAACCATCATAATAAGCGCTATGCGCGCTTTGTCCTCGTCAGGTAGACCTATAAATTCTTCGTTCCATACCCTGACAACTTCCGACATTCGTACACGAAAAGCCCGACCTTGTGACGGTCGGGCTGGAACAGATGCTGGAAACAACCTTCTGATCAATCTATTTCCAACCACAGTGCTAGAGTCCGGAAACGGACCAAAAGGGAGTCCGGTGATTAGCATGAACTCCTCCCGGCCGAAATGGCGCACATGACCTCCAATAGAGTAGGTTAACTGCTGGAATTCTGCACCCGAATCCTCAACCTCCCGTGAAAGAAAGTTGCTCACAAGCATAGCATCTCCGGTCTTCCACGTCAGGTCGAGCCAAGGACCGAATGGAGTAAGCCTAAAAATAATCATCGGCCCCTCGTCTAACATTTCCCTAATGTCTGAACATAACGAGTACTTGCTCCTAACCGTCAGGTCAGTCCTTAATACCTATGTCAAAAAAATATTAACGTTAGATTGACTCTATATATATATATACATGTGAGGACACATGTGTATATATCTTGTTATTTATGTTATTTCACTTATATTTAATCAACTTAATTATTTGTGTATATATGTCGTTTTGATTAAATTTAGTTGTCACTATATCCGTTTGTGAATTCCACATTTGAATGTCGATAGAATTTTAATTTTGCATTTATTAAACGCGATTTTGTTTCATAATTCTAATATAAAAATTTTTAGTTTTTAGATTGACTCTATATATATATATACATGTGAGGACACATACATATCTTGTTATTTATGTTATTTCACTTATATATTTAATCAAGTTGTCACTATATCCGTTTGTGAATTCCACATTTGAATGTTGATAGCATTTTAATTTTACATTTGTTAAACGGGACCTATCAAACTTTTAATTTTACATTTGAATGTTGATGTCGTTTTGATTAAATTTTGTTTCATAATTCTATCCTAATACTTTTAACTTGTTACATTGACCTATCAAACCTCTCGGTAATTCCACTAGTCCACACAAGAGGCGGTGAGAATGGTAACGCTAAAGCATTTGAAAAACCATTCTCATTCGGTTACCATTTTATAGGCAACCTCCTTAAACCCCCTTAGAGTGCTTATAGTAAGTACGCCCCTGGATTTGACTATCAATGCATTTATACTAATATAATTTACAAGTTTATATATATATATATCTAATTGGATGGACATGTGAAGGCACATGCTAATGAATATGTCAACTTAATTCAAATAATTTTGCTTATTTATGTTACTTCAATAATATATATATCTACATGTGTCTTTTCTAAAAGTATTTATGTTGGTTCAATTATATATATTATCTACATATTAGTTAACTTATATATTTTTTATCAATATTGTACTTTTCTAAAGTTTAGGGGCAAATGGTGAATTTTCTAAAGTTTAGGGGCAAATGGTGCATTTTATAAAGTTTAGGGGCAAATGGTGCATTTTATAAAGTTCAGGGGCCAATGGTGCATTTTATTAAAGTTCAGGGGCCAATAGTGCATTTTATAAAGTTCAGGGGCCAATAGTGCATTTTCTAAAGTTCAGGGGCCAATAGTGCATTTTTCTAAAGTTCAGGGGCCAATAGTGCATTTTTCTAAAGTTCAGGGGTCAATAGTGTATTTTTCTAAAGTTCAGGGGCCAATAGTGCATTTTCTAAAGTTCAGGGGCCAATAGTGCATTTTTCTAAAGTTCAGGGGCCAATAGTGCATTTTTCTAAAGTTCAGGGGCCAATAGTGCATTTTCTAAAGTTCAGGGGCCAATAGTGCATTTTTCTAAAGTTCAGGGGCCAATAGTGCATTTTTCTAAAGTTCAGGGGCCAATAGTGCATTTTTCTAAAGTTCAGGGGCCAATAGTGCATTTTTCTAAAGTTCAGGGGCCAATAAAAATCATCTACTAGATAAACATTTAGATAAACAAGATATAAACAGTAATAAAAATCATCTACTAGATAAACATTTAGATAAACAAGATATAAACACTAATAAAAATCATAACTTATATAATTTTTTTTTTAAATTTATCAACTACATAAACAAGTAAAAATCATATAAACAACTATATATAAACAACTAGATATACACACTAATAAAAACCATATACTTTTTAAAATAACTTATATATAAAAAAATGAGTGGTTATATAACAACATGTTAAAACAACTATTTTTTTACACTTTCTAGTGTTCAAAACGTGGTTATAAAAAACTTATAAAAACATACAAGAACACTTTTATAAAAACGTGGTTATAAAAAACTTATAAAAATGTGGTTATGAAAAACATACAACATACAAGAACACTTTTAAAAACGTCGTTATAAAAACGTGGTTATAAAAAACTTATAAAAACGTGGTTATAGAAAACTTATAAAAACGTGGTTATAAAAACGTGGTTATAAAAACTTATAAGAACATACAACATACACTTATAAAAACGTGGTTATAAAAAACTTATAAAAACTAAACAACATACAAAGTAAACGTGGTTATAAAAACGTGAACACATAATGTAAACAACTGAAAATATAGCCACTTACTTGATTTGCCATGATATAAGTAAAATAATCGTCACCTTGACCTCAACTACTCTTAAAATAATCGTCACCAACCGACAAGAACACGTGTTCTTAAGTATGAATTAACTAAATACCTCAACTACTCTTGGTCCCCACAACAAAGAAAGAAAGATTAAACAAAGACCTTCACTTCAATTAATAAAGATTAAAGAACAAAAAAAATTTTGGTCCCCACTGTAAATAGCTTAGAAAAACAAAGAAGAAGAAGAAAGGGGTGTGGTGGGGTTGAGGAGATGTCGGCTGAATTAATAAAGAAGTAGGGTTAGGGTTTTTCTTTGTAAAGTCGGATTGGACACGTGGCCCAATGGGGAGCCGCCGTGTGGGCTCGGGCCGCCATCCGCGGCCAGGCTGGTAGCGGACCAAATTTCTTCGCGGCTGAGGTGGCGGGTGAGGTGGCGGGTGAGGTGGCGGACGTGGACGAATCAGGTGCGGGCCGCGGATGGCGGCCGGAACGGGTAGCGGACCAAAAAGAACTCGCCGGAGACCGCCGGTTGTCGCCGGAGAGCGGCCCAAAACACGGCGGTAGCGGGCGGCGGAGCGGTCCGGTGTCTAAAAATGTCACCGGAGCCATTTTTTGTCCAAATTAATTATTAGGGAATTTTTTTTGTCTAAAAAAATAATTTTCTCTTTTAGTATTTAGTATTTTTTTTTTTTGAAGAATAGTATTTAGTATTTATTATGTTGGATTGTTGGGTTAGAGATATGGTAAAAGCATCTTTAAATGTACCGGTATAATTCAATTTTTTTAATGCTGGCTTGCTACTTGGGTAGAGTGCTCTATTCGTCAGAGAAAACTTTATGTCACGCCAAGCTTTTTAACCTGCATGTTTGCACGGTTGAGTGTCAACCACAAATTTGTATAGTCCCATCGCTAACCTCAAAAGTTATTATATATATATAAGACAGGGGGTGGGTTCAAATGTGAACCACTTTTTGGTTGTGAACGTGAGGACAGCCGAGAGTGTGACATGTGACGGATGACTAGGCGCCACGTCAAATCCACGGCGGATGACTAGACGCGATTCATGGGAGGCATTGAATTAAAGAGGGGGACCACACTCAAAGTTGCCACGTGTCGCGTTCTCGGCTGTCCTCACGTTCACAACCAAAAAGTGGTTCACATTTGAACTTTCCTCTATAGGAAAGTTCAAATGTGAACCATTTTTTGGTTGTGAACGTGAGGACAGCTGAGAGCACGACACGTGGCGAAGACTAGTCAATAAAGGCGGCTTTGAGTGTGGTCTCCCCCTTTAATTCAATGCTCTCCCATGAATCGCACCTAGTCATCCGCCATAGACCTGACGTGGCGCCTAGTTATCCGCCACGTGTCACATTCTCTTTTGTCCTCACGTTCACAACCAAAACGTGGTTCATGGTTGAACCCACCCCTCTATATATATATATATATATATTACTTAAATAAATTAACAAATATTTTAAACAAATTAATGTGTATATAAGGCTACGTGTAGCAAAACTTTGCCAGTCCTCTGAACCTCATTATCATATCTGCACTATATTAACTTTTCCATAAACCCACAATAAGCTCTTTGGACTTTGGAGCCCTTTATTTTTAGTACCAGAATATATTAAATCAAGAAGTATTTAATATTAATTTATTTTATAGGTATTGATAAGACAATTATAATGATATAACTTGTAAAAAATTAAAAAATATTAGATATTAATTTTCAAAAAGCTTCTCTAAAAGGAGTGGTATAATTCAATTTTCAAATTCAAAACAGATTAAATAAAAAATATTAAATAACAATTCATTTTATAGGTATCGATAAGACGATTATTGTGATATAATTAACTTGTAAAAAAAATAAGAACATATTTTTTAGTATATATCTATAATTCTATATATAAAAAATAAATAACTGACATGTCATGTGTCATCTTCTGATGAGTCGATTTTATTATTTTCCCGCCTAAATATATATACAGACGCGGTTTACATCATCAATTCGATTTCCTTTTTTTCTTTGTCATAAATGTTATCTGTAACACCCAAAAATCCCAATATAGAAATAACGCAACAAAATCCGAGTGATCTATGCAACAAAAAGTATTCTAATCATAAACAAACCTGTAAAGGTTTAATGCAAGCGGAACAACCCTCCAAGGTTGAGACATAACTTTAGGTATCTAAGAGCGTAAATAGAAACTAAGGCCGAATCTATCTAATCTTCAAACCTTTTCCTTGCCCTTCCTACTCTCATGGGCGACGCCTGTAAAAGAATAAGAGAGAAAAAGTTTGGAAAGCGAGGGTTAGAACATAAGGTCTAGTGAATTCCCTCAAGCAGTTATTTACAAATCCTGCCCGTTGGCCACATTTCAAAACATTCAAACAAGCAGATGTGTTGCGGGACAAAGAAAACCTCGTCACTTAGTGACATACAGATCAGGCCCATCTGGCGCCTAACAATAACTCTCAAGGGACGTAGTCCCGAGGTACCCCCAAATGATTGATCAGGCCAAATGGTAAACACTCCTAAGGAACATGTAGTTCCACGGTACCCTATGTCCTTAATGCAACACACTAACAACAAACAATTCATACATTACCATTTTAAACATCCTTAAATGTAATTACCATTTCATATCATTTCGCAATCATCATACAAATCATCAGGCAAATTCGCAGTCAAAACGTTTATCAAAATCAGAATGGATATTTTTTAAACAGTTAAAACATTTCATTCAATCTAGTAAGGGAACTCACCTGAGTCTATCTCACTGTAGTCCCAACTACTTCTCCTAGTGAATCTATAAATGTTCTAAGGCATTAATGATTCGCGCTTAATAAAACCCACTAACTATGACACCCCTAGGCAGACCTAGCACGGGGGTTCTACTATGGAAATTTTTTATTTCTATGAGATAAATCACTATGGAAAATTCTTCTCCGAAAACTAACCCTAAAGTCGAAATCTCCCAAAATCTGACCCGGGAATCAAATATCCCGACTCGGGAAATCAGTTATCCCGACTCGGGGAAATGCATATCCCGACACGGGAAATTCATAAACTTATTCGGGAAAAGTCGGAATCCGACTCGGGAAAGTCGAATCCCTACTCGGGATACTATAAATCCGACTAGGGAAACTGGAGAAGTTTCCCGAGTCGGGATTTCGCAGAAACCCCAAAACAGCCCTAAAAACAAATCTAAAGATGTCCAAATTAACCCAAAACGATCCCAAGAGATCCTAATTAGCTTAACAAACAATCTAAAATACATTTTGGCTTAAAAACTACATTTCGTACCTTGATTAGGATGGTTCTCGATGATGAAGCAAATCCCGATGGCAATGATGATCCTTTACAAAACACACACTACATACACTAAGAGAAATTACCAAAAATGGCTAAACCCTAGGTTTAGTTCCTTAAATAGGATGGGCTTAGGCCAAGCACAATACCCAAAATATATTAACCCCAATCCATTAACCACTTTCGATAATTTACACAATTTACCCCTCCAATCCCTAATTCTTACAAACTAGGTATTAACGCCATCAAGTCAAGTTACTGGCAAAAAATAATTTTTTTTCCAGTTATTACATTATCAACAATTTTGTGTTTTAGAATATCATTTGGTTTGAAAATAAACATTAATTTGTCTAACACCTCATAATTCATGCCAAATGGTAAATCGGTCAATTTATATCATTCAAATTATTGATTAAGAAGAAAAATAAACAACAATATCAATTTATTCAAACAGACAAATTCATGTAGACAGACAAATTTATCTATATAGGACTTAATTGAAAATTTGGTAAACAACCCCCCATTTTAATACACAACCATAGAATAATTGGTAACACAACTTATTATTGTACCAAATACATCATTATATATAGGTAAAAATTATTTATGAACCAAGAAAATGTTAGGCCATCCTTAGCCATACCACCCATACCACCAATTTCAGTTGTCACATCAGCTTTATCACTACCCTACCAATTCCATACCTTTCATCCTTAACCATACCACTCATACCCCTCATTTTATTTTATTTTATTTCTAAAATATATTAAAATAATTTACTCAAAATTAAAATAACTAAAATTCAAATTAAAATTCAAATTTAAAATACATTAAAATTAAAATAACTAAAATTCAAATTCAAATTTAAAATACATTAAAATAAAATTAAAATAAAATTAAGAGTGAATTGCAATTTTGGTCCCCATGGTTTACCAAAACCAGCAGCTATCATCCCTATAAAATTTTTATTGCAGAAAAAACATTGTGGTATGTAATTTTGCTTGGTTTTGGTCCCTTAAGACTAACACTGTTAAGTGTCTCCGTTAAGTCCCTCCCATGTGTCTTGCACATGGGGGTATTTTAGTCTTTTTATCCTCTTCTTCTTCCTCCCATCTTCATCTCCTTTGAACCCAAGAACATTCATCCAATATTCATGTTAATCATATTCAAACCTAAAAAATTCAAAGATTCGTTCTATACTCAAATCTGAATCAAATATAATTCGTTCCAAATTCAACCCTAAATCAGAACCTGAATCTAAATAGCTTACAAATGTGTAGATAAAATGACCCAAAAAAAACTAATCTGGATCTGGATAAACACAAACCTTCAATACTCTCACCCAATCGAAAACCTCATAATCTATTGGATTTGTTCTTCGTGTTCGTTCACGAAATCCAGCTTGAAATCTTCAAAGATCTGAAATCTACGAAATCGAAGCAGGTCCAACCAGATCAGGTCCACCAGCAGTTTCCGATGAAAAGGTCCGTATAGCAGTAGATCTGAAAAGGGGTGTGGGCGGCGTGGCGGAGATGGCGACGTAGAGGTCGCCGGCTGGAGATGGTGGCCGGCGTTTGGACCGCGTGGATGGCGTGGAGGCCGCCGGCTGGAGATGGTGGAGCGTTTGGACGGCGTGGAGGCCGCCGACTGGAGATGGTGGTCGGCGTTTGGACGGCATGGAGGCTGCCGGCTCGAGATGGTGGCCGACGTTTCGACGGCGTGGAGGCCGCCGGCTCGAGATGGTGGCCGGCGTTTGGACGACGTGGCTGTCATCGGTTGGAGATGGAGACGGTCATCGGCGTTTGGACAGCGTGGTGGTCGCCGACTGAAGATGGCGGCGATTTGTGTAGGTGGCCGTAAAAGAAAGAAGAAAAAAATCAGAGGGGAAGAAGATTGGGGGGAGAATATGTGCTCGTTTGTCTTTGAGTGGAGTGGAAGTTTTGAGGTTTCTTATTCACCATATCTGCCCATTAAGTTTTTGTAATATTACAATTTTTATTCTTTACTTTTCAAAGTTTTTGGAAATGATATTGGTTTTAATCTAGGTTTCGGAAAATATGGAAATGATTTTGGTTTGAATTTGGAAATGATTAACATAATATTGGATGAATGTTCTTGGGTTTAAAGGAGATGAAGATGGGAGGAAGAAGAAGAGGATAAAAATACTAAAATGCCCTCATGTGCAAGGCACATGGAAGGGACTTAACAGACACATCTAACGGTGTTAGTTTTAAGGGACCAAAACCGAGCAAAAATACATACCATAATGTTTTTTCTGCAATAAAAATTTTGTAGGGACCAAAAATGCTGGTTTCTTTAAACCACAGGGAGCAAAATTGCAATTCACTCTAAAATTAAAATAAAATTACAATAAAAATAAAATTTCGGTCACCAATATTTTTGCCACCCATGTCTTTCGGCTATGATTTCCTTCTCCTCCAACATGATTTGCAATTGTATACCCATGAGATGGTCGTGCGGTGCCATGAACGTTTTTAAGTCTAGACTCCGTTGCCGGTTGTTAATCGATCCCATAATCGAACTCACGTTGGTCGCGATGGCCTCTAACGAGGTCGCGATGTTCGACACGCTCTCGGTTGACGCGGCCGTAGTGGAAGACCCCGCACGTCTCGCGGCGTTTCGACCCATCGGTCGTGGCCGCTCGGTTGGGGAGGGGAGGTCGTCATTGCCGAAGTTCACATGGTGAGTGCGAGCGTTAGATTCGCCAGGGGAATCGGTTGGGGTTTCGGACGTCTTTGACCGTTTGTATGTGGGTGCACGCATGTTTTTTGGGTCTTGCATTTTAACCGCATCGAACTTCGGACTGTCTTTGACTTGTCTCCAAGCGTGTTCGTGCGTGAAAGCCTTGTGGTACTCGGAGTGGAATCGGTCCTTAGCTCGATTAAGAATGTCAATGTCGGTTTCGCCACTTCGTCGCATGTTCGATGGATTATTGTAAATACATGCGAACTTGGCGACGGTAGATAAGAGCATTTTCGCCTTGGTCGGAATGGCGTCTCCGGAGCGGACGTTGAAGTCGTAATGCATGCGTTTGTCGAAGTCCGCTTTAATCGCCCCCCAAAAGTTTTCTACTATCCAAAACGAAAAAATTAAAACCACATTAGAAAAAAAATTAAAACAACATTAGTATGTTTTTTATATACCTTTATTTCGATAGTTACCTATGGTTGAGTCCTCCGAAATTGTGACCCATGCTCTTGCCAAAGCTATCTCCTCTTCCAACGACCACAGTTTACACGGTGCTTTACCCGTGGTTGGATTCTCACTCGTGTTCGTAGCCGGAGCCTTACCCTTGCGTTTGTATTTACGTTTGGTTTGTGATGGTTCTTGCGGCGGCGGCGGCGGTGACGGCATCGGTTGGGTTTCGGGTACATTGTCGTCTATATCGTCGTCGTCGAGATGGATGTCATCGTACCATATGGGTTAACGTGTTGCTCACCGGAAGATTGGGGTACCGTACCATATGGGTTGACGTGTTGCGCAAGCAAATGCGCATAAGCCCAATCATACGTATGTGCACCCGGGGTTTGCGGGTATCCCCATCCCTCAACGGCACCCGTTGAAAAACCCATCGGCCTCATCATTTGGGGTCGGTAGCCAACCGTTGGAGGTGTTGGAGACGTTTGGGTAGTCGGTACCGAAACATTTGGTCTCGGGTTACCACATCTTGACCCGGAACCGGAGCCGTGTTTATCCATGGAAGAGTAAAAAAATAGAATAGAAGAGTAGAAAAAATTGAGTGTAGAGAGTGTAGAGGTAAAAAAATTGATTTTATTGTTTGTATATATAGTTAGTAAAAAAGAAAAAAAAAAGTAAAAAAATTTAAAAAAAAAATAGCCGTTTATAGCCGTTGGGTGGGGTGGGGGGGGGATACACGAGTTTTCAACCGTCATTGGTGTACCGGCGCTCACACCTACCGGTCCGGTACCGGCCATCCACGACGGTGTTCACCGTCGGTACCGGCGGTACCGGCCTCTAATACCGACCCGCTAATGATGGCCTTATAATTATAAAACAGAAAGCCTACTACAATCATACATTTTATATCAAGTATAATTTCTAGTATTATGCTCGCGCGCGATGCGGCGCTTATTTTCTTAATTAATAAGCTTAAAACCAAAAATAAATATTTTCTTTTACTTTTTATAATATATATAGTATAGATATGTATAGATATGTATACATATTTATGATATTTTATAATACTATTAAATTAAAAAGATATTCGAACTTATTTTGAAAGTATTGGTGATATGATTTTATGTATAGCCATACAATTTTATAACAAAAAAAACATTTTTAATTTGTTTTAGTTAATCTATAATTATGTATTTAATATATTTCCGTTTCCAACACGTTTCCGAAACGGGGACGGCATGGTAAACGGAGTTTCGGTGCATCCTAGGTCTAACTTCAAGTCTTCACAAGGTGACATACACACATAGAAAAAGGTTTAAATGAGAGTGCTAAAAAAATACGAAGTAGAGAAGTGATCTCCACCACTCATCCGGTCAATAAAGGTGATTTTGATCGGTTACGGTGGACGCGATCATAAGGGATTGACGTGATTCATGGGAGGGTAGAGATTATTAAAGGAGGGGACCCGGTTAAAGCCGTCTTTATTGACCGGATGAATGGTGGAGATCACTTCTCTACTTCTATTTTTTAGCGTTTCTCATTTGAACCTAATACTATATATATAGGGGTGGGTTCAAATGTGAACCACTTTTTGATTGTGAACGTGAGGACAGCCGAGAGCGCGACATGTGGCGGATGATTAAGCGCCACGTCAGATCCACGGCGGGTGACTAGGCGCGATTCAAAGGAGGGCATTGAATTAAAGGGGGGGACCACACTCAAAGTCGTCACATGTCGCGCTCTCGGTTGTCCTAACGTTCACAACCAAAAGTGGTTCACATTTGAACTTTCCTCTCTATATATATATATATCATTTGTAAACCTTAAATATCTTGTAAACTTTGTGAACCCATCGTGGTCTTTGGTCAAAATAATCAAAGGAGGATATTGATTCATAGAAAATATGGAAATGTAAAATATATGGTAAGTCAATTATTATGGAAATATGGAAATGTGAAATATGGAAATGTTTTTGAATATCAATGGTGTGGATTGGTTTACACGGTTTATAAGATATTTGAGGTTTACAAATGAACCTCCATATATATATATATATATATATAGGGAAAATCAAATACACACCAATGAATTCATACACACTTACACACCAATCATAGCCCTTGAAAATCAAATCTAATGGTACATAATATTAGGGTTTAAAATGTTAAGTTTAGAAATTAGTTTTTAATTAGTTGCATATTTTGGAAGGAATTTGAAAATACAAAAATTCTATTGATTTTCAAGGGCTATGATTGGTGTGTAAGTGTGTATGAATTCATTGGTGTGTATTTGATTGTCCCTCTATATATATATATATATATATATATATATTGTGTGTATATATATATATATTGTAGGGGTGGGTTCAAATGTGAACCACTTTTTGGTTTTGAACGTGAGGACAACCGAGAGCAGGGGCGGAGCCAGAAATTAATTTGTAGGGGGGCAAAGTTTGAACAACAATCTTAATTCTAAAAAATATTTTGTTATACACAAAAAAAAACCTTCAAGACGTCAACAGTAATCATAATTTCCATGTGAAGTTGATTTTTAAGGGGGGCAATTAGCCAAATATTCGTAATTTATAAAAAGAAAACTAACAAAATTTAAAATGTTAGGGGGGCAACTGCCTACTCTGCCCCCCTCCTGGCTCCGCCCATGACCGAGAGTGCGACATGTGGCGGATGACTAGGCGCCACGTCAAGTCCACGGCGGGTGACTATGCGCGATTCATGGGAGGGCATTGAATTAAAGGGGGGGACCACACTCAAAGTCGCCACGTGTCGCGCTCTCGGTTGTCCTCACGTTCACAGCCAAAAAGTGGTTCACATTTGAACTTTCCTCATTAATATTGTATATATATATATATAGACACACATACAAACAGACACTTGTGTGTGTTCGTGTTTCAATTGATAATATTGAACGACTTAGATTCATACGAAATTATGAAGTCATACACTTAAAAACAAAGAATAATTGCTTATATCGAAAATGATATCAAACGCGTAAAATCAAGAATAAATCTTTTGAGAGTTTTTACCATTGCTTTCTTCAAGTTCAAGAATATTTTGCAGCTACCAAAAATGAGAGAAAAAGTAAATAAAAGAAAACCATGTGTTAAATCTATATATATATAAAAGCAAGATGTTGGAAGGATGATGTGGACACCCTATCATGGGTTAAGTTCTGGTGAGACCAAGGCTTTTTGGTGAGACCGGTGAGACCAACATATTTTATTTGAAACTTCACATCAAAACATTTGTGAAGGTAAAAAAAATTGAACATTCCTCGTTAAAACATACTAAAAAACACTATCGGGAAAAAAATTCCAAAAAAAAGCTTAAAAAACGAAACCTTCACAGCAGTTTTTTTTGTGAAGGTTCGCATTATATATATGTAACCTTCACAGAACTTGAGCTGTGAAGGTTTCGTTTTTTAGCTCGTTTTCGATATTTTTTTGCATCGAAAGTGATTTTTAGGTCTGCGTATTCGAGTTTTATGTACATTCACGGTGTTTTTTTGTGAAGTTTCATACTTTAGGTATTGGTCTCACGCGGTCTCACGGTAACAGCTTGGTCTCACCTGATCCTAAGTCCCCTATCAATTGAGTATTAGCCTATAAGTTTTTTCTCATTGTTTTGAGTTTTTTATATATTAAATAAGTTAAAGACAATTCTACCCCTAAATAAAAATTGTCTCTTTTATTATAATAAGGCTTCTTTGGTAAATTGACATCCAATTTAATTAGCTTTAACTAACAAACTATTTATCTTTTTAAAGACATTCATTTCACTCTCTTCATCTTTCCATTTATTAATTTTAATATTGTAAAAGACTTTTCTAACCTCATATATGGATGTACAATTCACTATCTACAAGGTTATTTTGATAATTTCACATATTTGAATGTAAGATAACTCCAAATAACCTCTTCATCTTCATCATAATTAAATGTTCATTAATTTTCATTAATTCATTGATTAGAGATAATCTGCATGATAAATAGATACATTCTTCTACATCATTGTAGTGGGAAACTTGTTCTACATCAAATTCAACTTTATAAATCGATATTCAACATCGTATCTATCAAATTCTTCGTCTAAGTTGTGATGTTCTCTTATCCTTAGTCCTTTTGGGAATATTATCAATCTCATAAAGTATTTGGTCATGTTCTTGGTTTAGTTTTCAATCTCTTACACGCATTGCACAAAACATATGATTATGTTCATGATTTTTTGTTTTATTTTCAATTTTGACATTACAACATTCGATTCCCTTAATTTCTATTGAATGTAAGAACTAACTTTGTTTTACGATTTTGTATTTGGGTTTTCATTTTTATGTTGTAGGTAAAAGTAGACGTTGATTTCGCGGTGACTGAAATGCCCATGAAGTAAACCTCGGCTTATTCTTCTCTCCTTAAATCCTGCAGGTTTTTTTGTACTTCTATTTTGAAATTTAGGGGTTTTTTAATCACGATTTCGTCAGTTTTTATATGTTTAAAGGATTTCTTTTTGCAAGCATTCTTCACCAATTACCGACTCTTGATATGTTCTTTTTAGGTTTTTATAAGCCTTATGTTTTGTTCTATGTTCTATCTTATGAATTTATGGAATTTTTCATCAAAATGATTTAACTTGGGTATATCTTATGTTTGAATTGATTTATATGTTTTTTATTGTTTCACTTTGGTAGAATTTATTTTCTATTGGTATTGATGTTTTTCCTCCATAAATTTAGGTAACACCTTTCATGCTTTTGTAAAATTTTGAATTTTGGTGTTGTTGATTATCCCACATCTCTAAGAATATGATGGATTGAAAGTAATACATTTTAGCAACACATAAGGTTTTTCTATTTTCAATCATCAATTGTTGCAAAAGTAATACTTTTATATAAAATACCAACTGAAAAATATATATATATATTATAAGATTAATTGAGAATTAAATACCAACTAAACTTATTAAAAAGAAATTAAGAATTAAATATTTTAAAAGATTACATTATGGTTTGTTTTTTGATATCTAATCTTGATGATAAATTGATACATTACTGAGCATATGTGATCTTTTTTAAAACCAAGGGTTATGTGACCATGTAAAACATTTTTTTACTTTAGTTTTTGGAGTAATAATTATATTTTATTCAAAAATATCTCTAATAAGTGTAAAACTGTGAATATTGCTAAAAAATATGAAGGTCAATAAACAAATCGATGTATCTATAAATTATAACTTTATAAAAAGAATAGGACTTACACATGATCTGACAATCTAATATTTCAATATTTTGAAATTTTGAATTGTACTTTTGTTTTGATCATCATATATCCATGGAGAGATGATATGTTAGAGAATAGAGTTAAGTATGTAAAAAAAATTGTGCTATTGAAATGTGAAAAAAAAATATATTTCCTAAATATGTTTTTTGACACACCCTTTGATTTAAAGTACATTATATATAAAAATCATTAGTATGTCTTTGATAAGTAAAATGTTCATTGACTAAATATGTTTTTAAGCCAACCCTTCTACATAAAAAGAAAATATTTATCCATATAATAAGTAAGTAGAAAAATAAAAAAATCACAATAGATGTATGAGGTAACATCGTGGAAAATGTTATTTAAGTTCAAAATTACCCAAATTTTGTTTTATTAATGATACATCTTAAGCTATTCATAACAAAATTGATTAATATAATCAATATATGCAACTTAACAACTAAATAAATAAAACTTAAAAATAATTTAATATTTGATTAAGTATTTTAAAATAAAGGATGAACATGTATTTTAAGATATAGTAATTATATGTTGCTATATCTCAAGTTACATCACGGGAATGACTAACCATACTTAATGCTGATAAAGAAATTGAGGATCAGAACATGATAAAAAATATAGTTTATCATGAAGTCTTTAACACCATCTCTGCAATCAAATCCAACTGAATAAAGGTACAAATCTATGAAACTTATTATACATTCTTCCAATTTATATTCACATAATGCATGTCTCGCTTAAATTATTTTGTTCACTCATTATTTTCCAAAAAAAAAATCATTTATTATTAGTATTAATCAATATTTTTGTTATTAGATGCAGAACATTGAAGTTAATTATAATGCAAGTTGCACATTCCAATTGTGGTATACAGTTGGATTATGCAAAGCGGACTTAATGCCATATAGTTTCATTTTGTTACTTAAGTCTTTCAGATCGCTACTTTACACTTTCAATGTTATTCTTATGTTAGTGATCGAATATTATTCCATTTAGTAATAATATATTAGTTAATCAAATCTAAATCAAGTATATAATCACTCAAACTGTAAGCATGTTAATTGTCATTGATCTATTTAGACAATATCATTCAATTATGCCAAAAAGAACATAATTGATAGGATGATTGATGGTAGAGTATCTATAGTCCAAAATGTATATCATATAATGAATAAAACTTATTAAATATAACCAATAAACAATATTTTATGTTATTTTTTAAACACCGCGCAACGCGCGGTGCGGGCCACTAGTTTCATGAATTTTTATTCATTACGTATTTAAGGTTTTAACTTTTAAGTTTCCTTTTTC
Source organism: Centaurea solstitialis (assembly GCA_030169165.1). NCBI lineage: Eukaryota > Viridiplantae > Streptophyta > Magnoliopsida > Asterales > Asteraceae > Centaurea > Centaurea solstitialis. The sequence goes on along the minus strand of CM058046.1, from coordinate 62,893,172 downwards.
ATGTTTATTTACGTCTTAAATCATATACATTATCTTTCATATATAAGAAAAAGCAAATAAAAGAAAAACATGTCTTATGCAATAACGCATCGTGACCGATCATTTCATACAATAATTGCACAAAATAGAATTTTGTTGTTTACACAATTTACTATGTAAAAATTGGAAATTTTAAAGTGTTTGAATAAATTGGATGTTTGATGTTTCTATGTTTAGGCTATATTGGGCAAACCAGCTAATAAGGTAGTTTATCATTGATAACGTAGCTGGTCACTGATAAGCTAGCTGATGAATAAGTTGCGTTTGACAAAAACTAGCTGATAAGGTACATGTTTAAAAATTAATAGTATAAAGCTTAGCAAGGGTATATTTAAAATAAATGAAAAAAAGTCCCATAAGTCACCAAAAGGTTAATGAGAGTAGCTTTTCAAAAGCTAACTTATAAACTACCTTGTGATCATCCAAACATGTACCTGATTTATAAAGTGACTTATAAGCTAACATATAAGTTAGCTTATTTTTACTAAAGAATGCCTTAGTATGGGTACAAATTGGATGCTTTGTGTTTGGTATTGATATAAAATTATTCTTAAATGTGTTTGTAATTTGTAAATTGTTTAGGATTGCAGAATAGAATGGGAGATCAATGGATGTTTCTATGTTTAGTATTGGTACACATAGTGGTACCCTTAAATTGGTTGGCTCATGGTCGACGGGAATTAGACGGGTGTCCGAATGGATCCCAGATACCTCGAGAATGTGTATGTACTAACTTGCCGTTCAAAAAAAAATACAATATCATTTTCTGTTTTATTAATAAGGATCACCCTACATAGAATTCTATTAATAAGGATCATCCTACATAGAATTCCTAGCTCCGCCCTTGATCATGACGCATCGTAATATTTCATAACACATTAGAACAAAAGACAGGCTTTGGCACCATAAAGAGATGTTTAGAACCATGACCAACCGTCCGACTAATCCGACTAGGGGTGAGCTTCGAAATCCAGTAACCGTTTTTGGAACCGGAACAGCTCCGAAACTGCCTGTTTCAGAACTAGAACAGATGTGATTTGTTCCGGCTTCGGTTCCTAAAATACGGACCGACTGGGAATAGTTCTGGTTCTCATTATTTTGTAACCCACTTTAAGTAGTCACGTCTATTATATATGTATACCACTTCAATGTGGTTTTTATACTGATTATTGCTAATCTATAAGTATATATTCATGTCTGATTCCACATAAGCACAAATATATGAACTAAAATAACCCAATTTTAACTACCCTAGAAATAACAAGTAAAACTCAGACACTGGGATTAAAATGTTGTATCTAACCAGTGATATGTTATAAAATTGAAAATTGAAAATTAGATGAAATGAATTAGAGTTACCTTGTTATAAAAATTCCAAGACCACCAATTCCAACAATTAGGTCAGAACCACGACAACATCAGCAAAAGATCATCAACAACATCATGAACAATGTAAAAACATCCTAGAGGCACAAATAAAAGGATCAAAGCAACAAGTTCCATACTAAAAACACCTACTCTTCAACCCTCGTTCTCGTTCCCATTGTTTTATTCTTGAAACCCAATTTCGATATTGTTGGCTTTCAAACTGCATAGCAGGACGTCCAATTTAGTGTCAATCGCGAGGTTCACGAAGTTGACTTAGCCAACAACGCATCAACCTCTGCTTGGGTGTATGAACGTTCTTCAACGCGCCGAGATTGTCGGTTAAGACAATTGATGAAGAATCGGCGCGACGTACAACTAGCTCACGTCCTCGATTGTGCCCGTGACGTTTTCCCAACACTTGTTCAATGATTTGGTCCTTTGACTGGGAACATCGATTTGGGCCTTTTTCGCATTTGTTTCTGTTTAGTTACAAAACAAAAATAACTTATATGAGTATGTTTTATATAATTTCGTAAATTAAGTAAGAGAGATTACTTACATGTTGTTGAGCAAGACCGCCAACGACGAAGGTCCCGTTTCTTGTATGATTTTGACGAAACAAGTCAATAAGCCTTGAATAGGCATCATCACCGTAGCACTGAAAACCCATAAAATGAATTGAATATATATAGTTAATAACAATATAAAAAATTAATCACCAAACATGTCGACCTTATCTATATAATCTTATCAATATTGTATTGTATTAGTTCACAATGAAGCCTTACTCGTATTACCAAACGGGTGAACCCTTATACCAAGATTACATATTTGTACAATGAGTGATTGAATTAGAGATAGAAAAGACTACCCGTTCATATCGCATCTCAACATACACCTTGCTACCATGGTAACTTGGGAATGGTTACATAGCTTTATTAGCATAATTGACCTACGTGTGTTCTATGAATTTTTTTTTCCTTCATGTAATAGTCAAGAAACTCATTCCAGCTTTCACGAGACGTAACAGGTGGTGGTTGTTGGCGGAATGCTCCCTCACAATCGTGCCTTCTATCAGGAATGCTCATTCGAGCCCTCACTAGACATATCGGGAATGCTCATTCCAGCTTTCAAGTTTACAACTTTTCGAGCCCTGTCCATTTATGACACGATGCTTTGTCCAGGCTCATCTAATCTTTGTATCGGACAATCATCGATTAGTTGTTTAGCAAACTTCATGGTGTCGATATCAATAACTTCCCATAGATATCCAACAATCATTGGTGAATTGACGTCCAAGTTCTTTATCGGGAATATGATCCATCTTCTGCTAATATGGCGCTACAACAGCCAAATAACATTGCAGCCCTACACGACCAAATCGACTTGATCTCCTCCGCAAGAATATATATCAGTCCTAAATTACCGCATATAACCATATCGTATCAGAATTACATAAACATATCGTTAGTTACGTAGAGATGCACAATTTGAAGGATGCATACCATTTACGTGGCCGAAATATAAGAAAAGATCATGTGTCTTTAGAGCCTCCTTCAACTCCTCCACTCCGGGTATGAATGACGCGAGCCTTCCCCAGTATACAAGTTGAATATGAGTTCTATAAGTTATTTTCAGTCCCAAGTCTTGTTAAAATATGCTCAAGTCATACTAGAAAATGATATAAGTTGATTCCTAGTCGTATACTCAGTGGACACAAGAAAGAAATAATAAGGAATAATAAGCGATGTAGTATACTTTTTACAGTTTCAATATGTTAAACAATCTCAACCTGAATTTGGGGACATATGGAAGTGTAAATTAAAACATTTACACCACAAACAACACGAAATACTGAAAAACGTTGCATCTAAATCAAACTCGCAAATTAAGAAAAACCTGTCTTTTTTTCTCAAAACATGCATAATCTATGCTAAATCACTAAAAAACTAGTGTAAATCAATAAGAGGCTGTTTACTAAACACTTATCCGGGTAAACGCTTACTGGTATCACTTGCCTTACAATCCTTGCTAAATGAGCATGAAAACCACTGAAATCTTACCCGGTAAGAGTCATAACAAGAATTAAAAGTCTTGCCTGAAGACACTAACCAACAATAAACTTTGATGGCTGATATTGTTATATGATAAGGTAAGTGAGGGTAATGTTTTGCCCGGTAAGCGCTTACCCTAACTTAGCTGTCGTTTGCTTGACGCTTACCCGATTAGTGCTTACCGGGTCGATTTACCTTACAAGATGATCATAACAAGGACTAGAATCTTACCTAGTAAGAGCCTAAGAGGCTAAGAGAGAAGGCATGAACCTAGACTCTTACCAGGTAAGTGAGATTTACAACTCTTACCCGATAAGCCTTATTAGGTAAATTGTTGCATACGATACAGTTTTAAGACACTAAATATTATTGGGTACGGGCTCAATTTTACCCATAAGCGCTTACCGGGTAAGTATTTAAGTAAACGACTCCTTTCTTCCTTTCCTGGTCGTTGCCGTTACAATTAAAGAGCCTTTTACTAAAGGCTTACTCGGGTAAAAGCTTATACAGGAGAACATTGTTTGAAAAAGGCTTATATAGTCGGGATCATATTAGTACAGCTCGTAAAAAATGTTTCCACGAGATGTACTAAAAGAGTACACCATTGTTTACAAACTCTTTTAGCCGTCACGTCAATTATATATGTATACCACTTCAATGTGGTGTTTAAATGATTATTGCTAATCTATAAGTATATATTCACGTCTAGTTCCACATATGCAACATAAGCACAAACATATGAACAAAAAAAACCCAGTTTTAACAACCCTAGAATATTTAACAATTAAAACTTATAGACACTGGGAATGAAATGTTGTGTTTAACTAGTGATATGTTATAAAATTGAAAATTAGAAGAAAGGAATTAGATTTACCTTGTTACAATAATTTCGAGACCACCGATTCCAACAAGTGTTATGGAATGTTATTTTTTTTCTAGGTTTGTGAAAAGAAAACAACTCTTCAGAAACAAGGAGAGGTCCAAGTGGTCCAACATCTTCCATGGCAGAAATTCGTATGTTGTTAGATATGAAAAATAACAGCGCCGCCGGCGATGGTGTAAAAGGTTGAAGAAAGAAACTTGGTGAGATCGAAGGGTGAAAAACTGAAAATGAAGACGAAGGAGGCGGTAAAAAGAAGTGTGTAGGGTTTTTTTTTAGGGTTATTATCTCTTGCTTCTATTTTTTTTTTTCCTAAAAAATGGTTATTTTACCCGCACACGTTTTGGACCCTGTTCTTGAGTTTTTTTTTTAACGAAGGAAAACTATAAAGTTGTATTCTCGAGTTTCATTTAAGAAAGGAAATGGAAAGAAAGGGAGGAGTTTGGAGGAAAAGTTTAGGTTTATTTTTGCTTAAAACTTATCATCTAAAAAATTGGAGGATTTGGAAGACAAGGATTCCCCTCCCCTCTCTTTCCCTTCCCTTCTCTTATTAAACTCGAGAACAATTAATATTTTATTTTTTAGTTTGGTTGAATTCAATGTTTTAAAAACCGGTTTTTTAGTTGAATCGGTGTGATGACCGGTTCACGGTTCGACCGGTTCAACCAGTTCAACTACCGGTTCAACCGGTTCCAAGTATTTTTATATTTTTTTTTCATTTTCTTACATTCATATATTTATAAAACCAACAATTTGGTATATACAAGTTAAAAAATATTAAAAATATATATTACAATAAGTTTTGCATTAATAAAAAAACATTAAAATAATAATAATAACAACTTTTACACATAACATATTTTTTTAAACGGTTCAACTGGTTTTTTACCGGTTCGATCCACCGGTTGAACCGGTTCAACCACTAAACCGGCCGGTTGAATCCAGTTTTTTAAACGCCATAAAACCGGTCACAATTGAACCGGTCCTTTCACCGGTTCACGGTTCAACCGGTTTTTAAAACACTGGTTGAATTAGAGCATCTAAGTAATAGAGTAAATTACATATTTGGTCCATGTGGTTTACAATACATTACATTGTTGGTCCCTATTTTGTAGGGATGTAAACGAGCCGAGCCGAGCCAGACACTTATCGAGCTAGGCTCGTTTAGGTTTATTTAAGCTCGAGCTCGACTCGTTTAGAGCTTGTGATGTTAAGCTTGAGCTCGGCTCGTTTAAGATTCATGAAGCTCGGGGCTCGAATCGTTTAGGCTCGTTTAAGCTACGCTCGTTTAGGCTCAAGTATTATTTTGATTTTTTTTATTAAAATGATATATATATATATTAAAAATTAAAATATAAAATATATATTATATAATATATTGAGCTCATTTAGGCTCGCGAGGTTAAAAGAGCCCACTCTTTGGAGCTCGAGCTCGGCTCGTTTATTAAATGAGCGTTAACCTAGGCTTGAGCTCAAGCTTGTTAAGGCTTGGCTTGTTTCGAGCTTTTAACGATCCAGGCTCATTTAGAGCTTTTAACGTAGCTCGCAAGTAACTTGGCTCGTTTACATCCCTACTATTTTGAAATAATTAAGGTTCATATGGTTTACATTATATTGCACTATTGGTCCTGTGGTTTACACTATATTGCATTATTGGTCCGTATGCTTATTTCACACATAGTTTGGGTTAGGGTTTGGGACCAACAGTGCAATATAAAGTAAATCATAAGAACCTTTTTCATAATTTTTTTAAAATAGAGATCAACAGTGCAATATAGTGTAAAGTGTAAACCACATGGACCAAATATGTAATTTACCTTGGTGATTGTGAATGTTTATGCTTTTGGATGTTTGATTTCTATATGGCATATGAGTACATTGTAGTTGTTCTTAAAAGCGCGTGTGTATAATATTGGTAGCTATTTATTTTATAAACGTGTTTGTATGCTATGGGTTCATAGTAAACCAAATCTTAGGATCTGTAACTCGTTAATGCATCACCATGTGACAAATAAGATTATCACATTAATGTTATCATCATACCATATTCAAGAGAGTACATAGCTTGGTTGTAGAACATTTTAACAGTTTAAACAAACATTATTAAATTGTTCAAAAGAGGAAAATGAAAGTGTAAAATTGAAACTTACATATTATATAAATTGAAAATATACATATATATAAAGAAAAAGACATAGTGACAATAACACAAAAATTAACCGCAAGGCTGGTAGCGTAGTGGTATGGCCTGTGGAGGATGCGGATGATATCCCATTCACCCCATGTTCGAATCCCTTCGTGCGCATCTTGTGGCCAAGCTTAGTCTCAAACGGCCGAATTTTCAGTTTCAAATTGCCAAGGATGTAGTATAGGCGAAGCCTAGATGAACCTTATAAAAAAAATTAACACAAAAATTGAATCAACAAAAATAAATAAAAACTATAACAAAATCGTTAAATGTAATTTGGTCGGGTGTTTTTAATATTCCGAAGAGCATCGTCCGTCGCCTCCGGCATACGTGGGTTAACACACAACGTTTATCACCGCTGTAGAAGACAAAAAATTACCTGAGAATAATTATAATGTGCACTTAAGAGCATCCACAATGGAGGTTCTTTTTGAGGTTCTTCATGGGGTTTTTACAGGAACCTCCACTGTGAGACAGAGGTTCTTGCCCAGTCACAGGTTCTTATTGGAACCCGGGTGCTTGAACAAGAACCCAGGTTCTTGTGAAAGTTTCCTTTTCTTTTATATAATAATTTACATAAATAAAAATTTTATAATAATTAAGTAGAGGTGAGTGAGGTTTTTGTAAGAACCTCCGTTGTAGAGTTTTAAGGAGGTTCTCGGTTTGTTGAGATGGCAATGACATGGTAGGAAAACATATGGTAAGTGAGGTTCTTGGAGGTTCCACCATTGTGGATGCTCTAAAGACATTAACTTGGTAACGTTTTAATACTATAAAGACATTAAAAAAATCATTATCATGTAACATACTTACTTCTTAGTGAACGATTCTTACCCGAGACATGTAAATTACATATTTTTCCACAATCGCACGATACGTTCGAACAATATATGAATCGTGAGCGTCATGCAATCTAACTTAATTCCGTATGACCTGTTCATAGATTAAATGTTATAAAAATATTAATCAAGAATTTGTTGAAATGTAGTTTTTAAGAAATAAACATACTTACATGCTATCTTGCAATGCCAATACATACATGTCCCTACCCGTGACTTGATGTCCGCCGACTATTTTTCCAATAACATCTACGAAAAGTTTATTTGTCATAAAATGTGATTTTTTTTTTTCAAAAAAGAAAATGTAAATAAAAATATAGATGTAATAGACAATCCAATTTACCTAGCAATTTCTTTGTAGTCCTATCCCTTGCAATAGTTTTCACTCTAACCACCAGTGGATACAACGGAAACCCATTTGCAATATTGTCCGTCAATTGGATTAACCTCGTATCTTTGGTGATATAAATTGACCATTCTCCGCGATATAATGCGTAATTCTCGTACTTCGGGTAGTCGTAGCGTGAAAGCATAGGATCAAGTTTGAAGTGATCCAAACAGAATACGTGTTCGACCACATTCATTATTTTGTATACTTGTATTAAATTGTGTGGCACAAGCCCCGGCTTTTTGTGTCTCTATGTACATGCAAAATATATTTTTATCAAATAAAGCTATAATAACAATTATTTACAATTTGAAAATAATATTTATTTTAATAGCATTCAAACTTACTCGTTTATCGATTAAGATGAGAAATAATCTGCATTCTTTGGTGTCTTCCAAGATAAATTCCACTCTAACTGCCGTCAAATTCCACCAAACCTCGATGCCAAGTTGTTGTAGTGGTAATAAAGATTCGACAGTGTATGGTTCTATTATCTAAGAAAATGTTCTAAGTCAGTAAGCCTTTTGGACAGTTACATTAGATTAATTACTAGAGTTTATAACTTGTTTTATAAATTTGAAATTCGCTATTTGTTCCTACAAGCACAAGCCGAGACATATGTGGTATCATATGTACGTCTTTTTTGAAACTTAAACTCGTTAATACATCACAAAATAAGTAAGTCTAATACAAAATGAATTAACACATGATAATTCATTTATTTGTATCGTTAAGTCCTGCAAATTGAAAGGTTAATATAGATGGCTATTAGGCTATGTTGAACGATAAATAGAGGCGCATTCTAAGTTGCTAATATATATTTTGGTTGTTAAATTTCTTGAGTGGTGAACTATTTGGTTTTTAATGGTTTAGAACCCATTATATTTCTTGTAAGATGTTAAAAGGTACGTAATGTGTTAAGGAGTTTGTTTATATTTGCTTATGTTTCCTTTAGATGATGTAAATAATTTAACATGACATTTATAACTTGTGGTGTATGACCTAATGACATTCATATGACATTTGGACTTATAGAACAAACCACCCAAGGCCGATGCTTGGGGGAGGGCAGGTCGGACGTACGGCCAAGGCCCACAAGAAACAGGGGACCAAAATTTTTAGACTTTAGTATATAATAGTAATAAAAAAATTGTAAATAAAAGCGACACAATTTCTTTTAGTATCTAATAAGATCCAAAAAAGAATTTCTTATTACATTAAAGACCAAAACATGTATTATAGTTAATTACGTTGACAAAGACGATATTCAAAAAATTAATTGGTTAATATTAAAGTTTAATACTCGTTAATTGGAAAACCTTGATAAATTTAATACTAAATGGGTTTTATAGAACACGTAAAATGTCTAAGCTTCATAATACAATACTTCATGCTTTATAAGACTTAAATATATACGCGCAAGCCCAAAGGTTTCCTCCCTAAAAGTGTATATTATAGTGAATGCTGCTTTGAATTGTAAACATTGTAACTTCAAATGATGTTAATCTGTATATTAAAATGTATATTATAAGATGTTTTTTACGATGAAACTAATTAACAGTCTTAGTGAGATCCCCTTTTAACATTTCACCGAGAGCCTATAAAATGTTAAGAACGACCCTAAAACCACCAATATATATGCATGGTTAATTGAATTATGTTTTTTTTTTCTTTCGGATTTTTACATTTGTATAAACCTATATATATTTGAATTAGTTTGGGTCTTCGTGCTACACATTGATTCCGTTTACCCATAAAAGTTTACATTCCAACACCCATACACATATAGCCAAATGTGATTCAACATTAAATCTTGATATTCAACTATGCCCGTCGAACATCAAATGTTGTATCTTAGTGATGACATGTTATAAATCCTACATATGTTTATCTAATTAGAGTAAAAACAAAGGAATAATATGGAGTTGCAACATGAAACTAACCGTAAATGTGAACGAAATTGAAATATAAACTGAAAGAGTTAGATTGTTAGATTTACCTGATTATAATTTGAAACAGTAATTCCGAGACCACCTATTCCAACAATGACGACAAGATCAATGCCATGGAATCTTATCTTTTCTAGGGTTTTGAAAGGAAAATAGCTTTGTACAAACAAAAAGATCTTCCATGGCATAAATTCGACAAAAGATGATCGGAAAAAGAAAAGCCTTTGGAGACTGAAGACGGAGGAGGTGCGGCAAAAAGATGATGTATTTGTAGTAAGTGAGTCCATTAGGGTTATATATATATAGTATGTATAATTTGTTTTTATATTTACTAATTTATTATTTTATTTGGTACTATTTTATTGATATTGGGTTTAAACGGTCAAACAGACACCAATTTGAATGATTCGTATCTTATATATTAATCTAATAAAAAAAGTTTAACAAACTTTTCAAAACAGAAAGGCCGTTTACCAAGGGGTTGTTATTGAACAATTACTCAGTAAGTTTTTTATTTATTAACATGGAGTTTACCACTATAATCCATATCCATATTATAATTAAACTATCATTGTAAGCTATCAAAAATGGAGTGACGGTATAAGATGAAGGAAAAAGCGAATACTTACTTGATAAGTTTGTAATTAGCTAGCAAACGATCTATAACAACAATAATAGTTATGTATTTATGTTTATGCTATTTTAAATATGAGGCTTAAATGAAATGATATTATCTTGTGGATTTATAGTTTTCATTTTGTTACAACTAAGATCCTTTTTTATTAGTGGTTGTCTAAAAAAAATCTTTTATCCAGTTAACTATGTATTTGTTCCGCTACGTCCAAAACATTTCAAATCTAGAGTTGAGAACTCGAAAGAATTATGTTATTTCATGTTTAGTTTTATTTTTCATCACATGTTGACAATTTAATAGTCTATGTGTTATTTTAGCACATACAAATGTATAAAATTAAACGTTTAGTTGGTCAAAAAAATTGAATTTTTTTTACTCAATAGTAGGTCTTCAAACCTGTAACACATATATGTCTTAGATAGGATAAATGTTTAAAATATACAATAGGTTTTATCCCGTGTAATGCACGGGGTAATTTAAAAAAAAATAAATTATGTGAGAAAACTTATATTGCAAATATAAACAATCGCCATAAATATGAACGTTACTTTTGTAACTCCTCACATGAGACAAACGTGCTAAGATTTAAATTGATTTTTAACAATAAAACATTTTCTTTAACTTTTAACTGTTAAGATTTAAATTGATTTTCAATAATTTATATAACATACAACATGAATTATAACACCAAACCATCATTGAATAAAATATCAGAATTATGGATATAATCTAACTTCTTTATAGATCAAATATTACTAAAAGTGATAGCTATAAACTTTATCTTATATGATTAAAATCTTATATATTAAAAAAGTAATTATATATAGTTATGGAATCAGTTAAAATTAAAAAAAAATAATATTTAAAAAAATAGGTTGTTAGAGATAGATATAGATATAGTTTAATGGTTGTTAAAGATAGGGATTCATATAGTAGAGAGAGATGATACGTGGCATGACATGTGTCAACAAATGACACGTATGCATGACATGTGGCAAAAACTGACACGTAGGCGTAGATGAATGTAGACCATAAAAGTGTCCATGTACGTGTTTTGGCAGGAAAAATCGAAAACCGGCTCACCTAGAGCACGACACGTGGCAGACCAGTTATTTTTTTATTATATATAGATATGATTAAATTAAAAATATTCAATAACTAGATTAATTTCGAAAGCATTCACCAATCCCTTCTTAAACCTAAACTAAATAACTTATTAAATATTAAATATAATTGAAAAAATGAATTAAGGATAAATTTACGTGTCGTGACCTGCTATCAAAGGTTACCAGCCGGTCACCCCTCTCCGACGACTTTTTTGGCCATTCGGTCATCTTCTCCGGCGACATTCCGACGACTACACCACTTCGGCGATCCATTTTCTCTGGTGACCTCAACCATTTTCTCCGTCACCCACCACTGCCAATCTCTCCCTCTCCGCCACCCACCACCGCCAACCATCATCTTTTCCGGAATGAAGCTCAGATCTGATATCATCTTCTCCGGAATGAAGCTCAGAAGATGATGGTTGGCGGTAGTGGGTGGCGGTGAGGGAGAAGTTGGTGGTGGTGGGTGGCGGAGAAAATGGTTGAGGTCGCCGGAGAAAATGGGTCGCCGAAGTGGTGCAGTCGTCGGAGAAGTTGACCGGATGGCCGGAAAAGTCGCCAGAGAGGGGTGACCAGCTGGTAACCTTTGATAGTAGGTCACGATACATGAAATGGTAGATTTTGAAATTTTGATGTATTAAATGGTAGGTTTTGAAGTACAATACACACAATAGCAAAAGGTGACAACTTGGATACATTTTGAGAAACTAAACCCTAAAAAATGAGTAATTTAGAATTTTGTGGTTAGATATTTAAAATGAGTATTTTAGAATTTTGTGGTTTCGATTTAGGGATCATGTACGTGGTTTAACATATGCTTGCTTAAGTAAGCATTTATCAGCAAGAGGCAAGAGCACTACTCTTACTTACTTTATTAGATAACATTATCGACAATTAAAATACATTTTTTGATAAAACATATTATATCTGATAAGTGCTTGTTAGGTAAATCTCTCAATTCTTGCTATATCTTTTATCGGGTAAGGTTCTAGATCGCATGCATATCCAGAAAGTAAGTGAGACCTGATAAGTAATTTGGTACCTCTTTCGTAATATAACAAACGTAATTAATTATGAATTTCTGAAATCATTTATATATATATTAAAACAAGAACCAAGGAAATGAGGTGGCTCTCTAAAAGTAGGATTTACATCTAAAAATTTTCTTATTATTTTGAATTTTTTAAATACTAAATAAGTTAAAGACTATTTTACCCTTAAATGAAAATTGTATGTTTCATTATAAGAAGGACTCTTTGGTAATTTGACCTATAATTTAATTGGCTTTAACTTTCAAATTATTTAACTTCTTAAAAAACATTTAATTTACCCTCTTCATCTTCTCATTTATTAATTAAAAGAAAACCCCCAACCATGCCATGCTATATAAACTACAACCTAATCCTCCACCAAAATGAAATTAATCATTTTTATGTTGTATATTATGTTCTATGAGGTTTAAGTGTTTGTTTTTTTGTTTCTTCTTTGTAGAATTTACTTTCGTCGATACCGTTACTCATCCTTCATAAAATTTCGAGGTAAAATAAAACTTCAAGTTATTTATTTTATGATTATGTGAGTTATACATTTTGTTGATGTGTATATATGTGTGTCATTCTCAATTGCTATCGTTGCGTTTTCTATTAAAAAGAGTTTCATATATTTTTTAAGTTTCATGTATATTACATATTGTTGTTAAATAATTTTTTAGTTTTTTATGTAACATCCCGTCTAACTTGGTAGTATTATTTTTATTATTATTATTATTATTATTATTATTATTATTATTATTATTATTATTATTATTATTATTATTATTATTATTATTATTATTGGGTTTCTTGTCAAACATAAGTGGGGCCCATGTGTTCCCCCTAACCCAACATGTAGAGGTAGGGTTAGGGTTTTACCTATTATTTGATTGGTGGCTCTTGTGAGCTTATCATGCAAAGAAAAAAAAAATTATAAATAAGAGAGAGGGAGGAGAATAGACGAGAGAGAAATCGGGAAAGGAGAAGAGAGAAAGAGACGGCGAGAGAGAGAGGGTTGGACGTGAGGGAAGGGGCTGCCGGAGTTTGAGGACGTCGCCGACGAGGGTAAGCCACCATGGTTCCTCTTCTTTTCCTCTTTCCGTTAGCGGTGGTGGCGGCCGCCGGCTTTGGCCGGCCTTGGCCTAGCCGCCGCTGCACACGCACGCCGGCGACGGCCTGCGGCGTGGCTGGTGCTCCGGCGGTGGTGGTAGTTTTCTTTTTTTTGCCGCTGAGTTCTCGTAAGGACCGGTGGTGGTGGCGACGCCGCTGCCACTGTGTCGGTTTTGTTGTTGTCCGGTGGTGGCGGTGACAGCACCGCCGCTGCTGTGGTCTGGTTTGGCCGGCGGCGGCATAAGAGCCGGCGGCTGCGTTCCGTTGGGCGGCGGTGGTGGTGGTATAAACCGCCGCCGCTGCCGCTAGTCGTCGGGAGGGGTCGATCGGCGGTGGTGGTCCTCACCGCCGCCATTCCTTTCGGGGCTGTTGTGTGACTCGACGGGTGGTGGTGGTTCACACCGCCGCTGCCCTGTTGGGGTTTTGTTCCGGTGACCGTCGATGGTAGCGGCAATCCATGGTCACCGCCGTAGTCACCGTGAGTTTTGTGTGTGTGTTTGGTCGGGCGGCGGTGGCGTTTACGTCGCCGTCGCTGCTGCCGGAATACACGGCTGCCGCCGTGGCGTCATTGGCGGCGCGCGGTTGCGGCGGGCCACCGTCGTTGTCGCCGCCGTTCCGTTTAACCGACAATGTTGGTAGTGTTCGTGGGTTTATCCTGCGTCGTGTTAATTGATTTATGGTACCTTGATCGTTAGTTTTAGTAGCTGAAAATAAATAAGTAATACGTAGGATTTTTGTGCTTAACTTACAGAGTGGTTGCGTGGGTTACACTTGTGAGCTAAACATTATCTGCGCGTACGTGGCATATAGAGGTGAGTGGGTTTTACATATAATATATTATGATTTTATGTGTGTATACGTGCGATGGGTGTTATGTGGTGATGTTTCGGGTTGCGTGATGACCCAACGGGCGGGAAACCGCGGAAACCGGATTGCGGGATAATTCGGTAACGGGAAACCGTTCAGCTGTTGATGTGAATAAAATGTGTATGTGCATTAAATGATAATGTATTGTATGTGACTTACTCACTAAGCGGTTGAGCTTACCCCTCGTGTTTAATATCTTTTTAGGTACGAGTTCGGGTGTCGATAAGGGCAAGGCTCCGGCTTGAGGGTTCCCGGCTGATGGCTTTCCGATCCAATCGCTATTTTCCGTTGGTTAATTTATGGGATATTAATATGTCTTTAACTGGGATTTGAAAACGATATTTATGTGTTATTTTATGTGAGATTGTTAATTGAAATTACAAATTTTTATTTAAAATTTTTAAATTGGGATTGGGTGTTACAACTTGGTATCAGAGCCTAGGTTTAAGAGAATCAGCACACGCACTCGTGGGTGTGTGTGTGGTTGGACTTAAACCAGGCGGTTGAAAGTAATTGGATGAGATCGGAACGGCCAGCGGAACCGTCAAGACGGAGGTAAGCTTTAAGTACCTTAGTTGTTAAATCGTTATATGTGTTTGTGTAGCACTAATTACTTGTAATCGCATGCTAAATTATAAAATTGCATGTGGCTTGTTGGGAACGAAGCTGAGCTGTATTCTATGATTTTATGTGACTGTTAGTCAGTAGGATTAGGTCTAATTAGGACGGTATCAAGACCAAACGTAAACACCTTGGTACGTCGGGGATGGGTCGTCGAGCATATTCTTGTCTGATTGTTGCTCGGTGGTCTTGATCCGGCTACCATGCATGGTTGGTTATAGTAATACGGCGCCAATAATAGTGTTACTATAAACGCCTGTGTAGTGTTGGATTTGATTAAGTTCTGGAGACTTAAAACTTATTGATTGCAGTTAGGATTCTAGCATGCTATGTGTGATATATATATATGTGTGGGACGGTCTGTTTTAGCATGCGCGATAACAACTAGCCTTAGGGTTAGCATGATCACTAATAGTAGGGTTATGTGTGTACCGTAATAGTGCTTAGTGATACTTCAATAGCTGTGAACTAAGATGTTTCCTGAACCTTCAGAATGGTGCAAACTAGGAGCCATACTGATGATGAGGCCGGACAGTCCGACCACATTGCTGCCCAAATCACTGAGACCCTGCAGCAAATGTTGCCGGGGCTGTTTAACCAGATGAGAGACGAGCTGATCCAAACCATGGACCAGCGCATTGACGTGGCCCTCACGGCCCGTAGCTTAGGTACTGGGAGCTCGAGTCAATCCCAGCCTCGTGGGATCACCTTTAAGGACTTCATGGCGTGCCAACCGCCATTATTTGACGGGAAGAAGGATCCCGTGGCTTGCTACCGCTGGTACTCGGCGGTCGAGGGAGCCTTTCGCACTTGTGGGTGCCCTGATGGTTCGAAGGTTCTTTTTGCTGTGAACCTTCTTCGTGGAGCTGCAAAGGATTGGTGGGAGCTGACACTCAAGAAATACACGGAGGCACAGATCACTGCGCTGACCTGGGGGGACTTCCGAGCCTTGTCCGATGAGGAGTTTGCACCTCGCATCGAGAAGGAGCGGATAGCATCTGAGTTCTTGAAGCTGACTCAGACGACGGAGTCGGTGAATGAGATTACTGCGCAGTTTCTGGAGAAGCTGCTGTTTGTACCGGGGTACGCGAACGACGAGTCGCTGAAGATGGCTCGTTATTTGGGAATGCTGAAGCCGGAACTCAAAAAGGCGGTGGCCACGGGGAGGTGTAAGACCCTCAGTGACATGCAGGAGGTAGCGAGGTCTCAGGAGCTAGTCTTGGAGGAACTGCAGCAAGGAAAGAGAAAGGCAGAGGACCAGTCGGGACCAGCAAAGAAGTTCAAGGGAGCTAGGACTGATGCCAGGAGCGGAACCCCGAGCTGCCCAAAGTGTGGGCGTTACCACCGGGGTGAGTGCAGACCGCGGGAGCTATCGTGTTACAAGTGTGGCAAGACGGGCCACCTCAGCAAGGACTGCAAGGAGACTGCTAGGCTTTGCTTCCACTGCTATCAGCCGGGGCATATCAAGCCCGATTGCCCTCAGCTGAAGAAGACGCCAGCCCTGGGCCCCTGCGCCAGCAACGCTTAGGATCACCGACGGCACTACTCAGGGGAAGAGTGGAGCTACCACCCGTGGGCGAGCCTTTCAGATGACTGCTGAGGAAGCGCAGACGGCGCCTGATGTGATTACAGGTTTTTCCTCATTATATTTTTGTACGATTACTGATAGTAGCATATTTTATGTGTTAGTGATAAAATAGTGTATCTGCCGTTAAATGTGAACCTTAGGCATATTTCCTGTCAACTCGAAACCGGCTCTTGTACTTTTCGACACGGGGGCCACGTGGTCCTATGTGTCGCGTAGGTTCTGTAAGGACTTCCAGATCAAGCTCGGTAATCTGGATAGTCCTCAGGCAATCGACATAGCAGCGGAGGAAGTGCAGGTGGTCGAGCACGTGTACCGGGGGTGCAGCATTGATATCTTTGGAGTTCGTTTCAGCATCAATCTCATCCCCATTCCTATGAACGGAGTGGACGTAGTTGTCGGAATCGACTGGATGTTTCCAAACCGGGCGACCACCGATGTTGCGGGGCAGTGTGTACGCATCCATAACCCAAGTGGGGGAGAATTGGTTGTGTACGGTAAGGGAAGAAGGATATCTACATCCTTCTGTTCTATGGCGAAAGCTCAGAGGTACATCCAGCGGGGGTGTACGGGATTCTTAGTTTATGCTATGGCGGATCAGGCGAAGGAGAAGAAGCTGTCGGTAGCGGAGGTGCCAGTGGTCAACGAGTTTCCAGACGTGTTCCCAGAGGATCTGCCTGGCCTTCCACCTGATAGGCAGATCGAGTTCGGCATCGACTTGGTACCAGGAGCAGCTCCGATTGCGCGAGCTCCTTACCGTCTGGCTCCGCCGGAGCTTCAGGAGTTATCGGAGCAGTTGCAGGAGCTCTCGGGAAGGGGTTCATCCGCCCGAGCAGCTCACCGTGGGGTGCACCGATTCTGTTTGTGAAAAAGAAAGACGGGAGTCATCGTATGTGCATCGATTACCGTGGACTCAACAAGGTAACCATCAAGAATAGGTATCCATTACCTAGGATTGATGACCTGTTTGATCAACTTCAAGGGCTTCATGGTTTTCTAAGATCGATCTTCGGTCAGGGTATCACCAGCTGAAGGTGAAGGAGGCGGATGTCCACAAGACCGCTTTCCGAACCCGTTACGGCCACTTCGAGTTTTTGGTAATGCCGTTCGGGCTTACCAATGCTCCAGCAGCTTTCATGGACCTCATGAACCGGGTGTGCCGCCCGATGCTTGATCGTTCCGTGATCGTTTTCATCGACGATATTCTAATCTACTCGAAGACGAAGGAGGAGCATGTGATGCATCTGCGGGAGGTGCTTGAGGTGTTGAGGAGGGAGCGTCTCTACGCCAAATTCTCGAAATGCGCTTTCTGGTTGGAGGAGGTTCAGTTCTTGGGCCATATCATTAACCGGGAAGGCATCAAGGTGGATCCAGCAAAAATCGAAGCAGTTATGAATTGGGAAATTCCGAAGGCACCTACCGAGATCCGGAGTTTCCTGGGTCTAGCCGGCTACTACCGACGGTTCATCCAGGATTTCTCCAAGATTGCGGTACCTTTGACGCGTTTGACAAAGAAGAGTGAGCCGTACGTTTGGGGTTCTGAGCAGCAGAGGGCTTTCGACACGCTGAGGCAGAAGCTGTGCGAGGCTCCGGTTCTGACCTTACCGGAGGGGGTGGAAGACATGGCAGTTTATTGCGACGCATCTCGGCTGGGTCTGGGTTGTGTTCTGATGCAGAGGGGGCGGGTGATAGCCTACGCTTCGAGGCAGCTGAAGCCTCACGAGGCTAATTACCCCACGCATGATCTCGAGCTTGCGGCGGTTGTTTTTGCTCTCAAGTTGTGGAGGCACTATCTGTATGGGGTGAAGTGCACCATTTTCTCGGACCAACGTAGCTTGAGGTACTTCTTGGAGCAGCCGAATCTGAATATGCGACAGCGGAGGTGGCTTGACGTAGTCAAGGACTACGATTGCGAGATTCTCTATCACCCAGGGAAGGCTAACGTGGTTGCGGACGCTTTGAGCAGGAAGACGGAGCACGCGCCGCTTCGTATCTCACACCTGAAGATGGCGGTGACTACCTCCTTCTTGGACTTGGTTCTACGGGCCCAAGAGGAGGCGAGTCGGGAGGAGAACCAGAACGGGGAGCGGATTCGGGGACAGATGGCCGCGTTGGTCAGAGATAGTCGTGGGTTGCTGACGCGATTTGGGCGAGTGTGGGTTCCTCGTGCGGGTACGGCACGTCAGACTTTGCTAGAGGAAGCTCACAAGTCTAGATTCTCAATTCATCCGGGAGCTACAAAGATGTATCGGGATCTGCGGACGGGTTACTGGTGGCCAGGAATGAAGAGAGACGTGGCTCGGTACGTGGAGTCGTGTTTGACCTGTCTGAAGGTCAAAGCTGAGCATCAGAAGCCTCACGGCAAGATGCAACCTCTTGAGATCCCTGAGTGGAAGTGGGAAAACCTCACTATGGATCTGATCACCAAGCTTCCGAAAACCCCTCGGAAGTTTGATGCGATTTGGGTCATAGTGGATCGGTTGACCAAGAGTGCTATCTTCCTTCCTATTCGGGAGAGTTCGACTGCAGAGCAGCTGGCGAAAATCTACGTGGATGAGGTGGTGTCGAGGCACGGGGTGCCAGTGTCGATTATCTCGGACCGGGACGTGCGTTTCACTTCTCGGTTTTGGGAGAGGTTTCATTCGGAATTGGGTACCAGACTGCATTTTAGCACCGCGTACCACCCTCAGACAGACGGTCAGAGTGAGCGGACGATTCAGACCTTGGAGGACATGCTGCGAGCGTGCGTTTTGGATTTCGGTGGCAGTTGGGATACGTACCTGCCGTTGGCGGAGTTTTCGTATAACAACAGCTACCATTCGAGCATCGGGATGCCGCCATTTGAGATGCTCTACGGAAGGAGATGCCGTACTCCTATCTGTTGGGGCGAGGTAGGACAGCGTGTTCTTGGTAGCACCGAGGTGGTTCAGAGGACTACGGAGGATATTCAGAGGATCCGGGAGAGATTGCGGACGGCTCAGAGTCGACAAAAGAGTTATGCGGATCGCCGTAGGTCAGACTTGGAGTTCCAGGTGGGAGACCGGGTACTACTCAAGGTTTCTCCTTGGAAGGGAGTGATTCGGTTCCGAAAGAGGGGCAAGCTGGGGCCTCGTTACATCGGACCATTCTCGGTTCTCGCGCGTGTTGGGAAGGTGGCTTATCGTTTGGAGCTGCCTGCGGTACTAGGCCAGATCCACAGCACTTTTCACGTTTCGCAGTTGCGTAAGTGCCTCGCCGACGAGACGGCTCACATTCCTTTAGACGATATTCAGGTGGACGAGAGCCTGAATTACGTCGAGAGGCCGGTAGCGGTGATAGACCGGAAGGTGAAGAGGTTGCGACGCAGGGAGATCGGAATCGTGAAGGTGCAGTGGCAGCATCGGAAGGGTTCCGAGTGGACCTGGGAACCAGAGGCAGAGATGCGAGAGCACTACCCAGAGTTGTTCTCAGACTGATTTCGGGGACGAAATCCCGGTAAGTGGGGGAGAGTTGTAACATCCCGTCTAACTTGGTAGTATTATTTTTATTATTATTATTATTATTATTATTATTATTATTATTATTATTATTATTATTATTATTATTATTATTATTATTATTATTATTATTATTATTATTGGGTTTCTTGTCAAACATAAGTGGGGCCCATGTGTTCCCCCTAACCCAACATGTAGAGGTAGGGTTAGGGTTTTACCTATTATTTGATTGGTGGCTCTTGTGAGCTTATCATGCAAAGAAAAAAAAAATTATAAATAAGAGAGAGGGAGGAGAATAGACGAGAGAGAAATCGGGAAAGGAGAAGAGAGAAAGAGACGGCGAGAGAGAGAGGGTTGGACGTGAGGGAAGGGGCTGCCGGAGTTTGAGGACGTCGCCGACGAGGGTAAGCCACCATGGTTCCTCTTCTTTTCCTCTTTCCGTTAGCGGTGGTGGCGGCCGCCGGCTTTGGCCGGCCTTGGCCTAGCCGCCGCTGCACACGCACGCCGGCGACGGCCTGCGGCGTGGCTGGTGCTCCGGCGGTGGTGGTAGTTTTCTTTTTTTTGCCGCTGAGTTCTCGTAAGGACCGGTGGTGGTGGCGACGCCGCTGCCACTGTGTCGGTTTTGTTGTTGTCCGGTGGTGGCGGTGACAGCACCGCCGCTGCTGTGGTCTGGTTTGGCCGGCGGCGGCATAAGAGCCGGCGGCTGCGTTCCGTTGGGCGGCGGTGGTGGTGGTATAAACCGCCGCCGCTGCCGCTAGTCGTCGGGAGGGGTCGATCGGCGGTGGTGGTCCTCACCGCCGCCATTCCTTTCGGGGCTGTTGTGTGACTCGACGGGTGGTGGTGGTTCACACCGCCGCTGCCCTGTTGGGGTTTTGTTCCGGTGACCGTCGATGGTAGCGGCAATCCATGGTCACCGCCGTGGTCACCGTGAGTTTTGTGTGTGTGTTTGGTCGGGCGGCGGTGGCGTTTACGTCGCCGTCGCTGCTGCCGGAATACACGGCTGCCGCCGTGGCGTCATTGGCGGCGCGCGGTTGCGGCGGGCCACCGTCGTTGTCGCCGCCGTTCCGTTTAACCGACAATGTTGGTAGTGTTCGTGGGTTTATCCTGCGTCGTGTTAATTGATTTATGGTACCTTGATCGTTAGTTTTAGTAGCTGAAAATAAATAAGTAATACGTAGGATTTTTGTGCTTAACTTACAGAGTGGTTGCGTGGGTTACACTTGTGAGCTAAACATTATCTGCGCGTACGTGGCATATAGAGGTGAGTGGGTTTTACATATAATATATTATGATTTTATGTGTGTATACGTGCGATGGGTGTTATGTGGTGATGTTTCGGGTTGCGTGATGACCCAACGGGCGGGAAACCGCGGAAACCGGATTGCGGGATAATTCGGTAACGGGAAACCGTTCAGCTGTTGATGTGAATAAAATGTGTATGTGCATTAAATGATAATGTATTGTATGTGACTTACTCACTAAGCGGTTGAGCTTACCCCTCGTGTTTAATATCTTTTTAGGTACGAGTTCGGGTGTCGATAAGGGCAAGGCTCCGGCTTGAGGGTTCCCGGCTGATGGCTTTCCGATCCAATCGCTATTTTCCGTTGGTTAATTTATGGGATATTAATATGTCTTTAACTGGGATTTGAAAACGATATTTATGTGTTATTTTATGTGAGATTGTTAATTGAAATTACAAATTTTTATTTAAAATTTTTAAATTGGGATTGGGTGTTACATTTTATTGGAGTTTGTTCACAATTATTACCTTTCTATTTTGTTTGTCATACTTCAAAATTGATTATCATGTTGGTATTGTTCTTCTTCCATTCAAATTTTTAAATAATGTTTATGTTTTGTATTTATTTTTCCTTTCAAAATTTTAAATAATGTTTATGCTTTGTATAACTGTTCTTATTTAATTGTATATATTATTGTTAATTAGTTTGTAAGTTTTTATTTGGAATTTCTCCACGATTGTTATTTTTGTTTTCCTTTATTCATGTTTTCCATATAATCTTTATGTTGTGTATGTGCTTTATCTAGGTTTCCTAAATTGGTTAGCTTATATTGGCGTAGTTTCTTAAAAATATTTTATATTTTCCTATTGAGAACGAATCATAATACAAAGTGTGATTTATGTGGGTTTTTACTTTTGTTTTTGTTATGGGCTCTCTTTTAATTCTTTTATGTTTTTATGGTTTTTTAGTTTGCATTTAATAAGAAAAATCACAAATAATGAGATGACATTTGTTTAGGCATCCAAATCCTAAATTTCTTCTTTAACATTTCAAAATTTGCCCTTTTGAATTAGTTTTCGAAAAATGTTTGTTCAATTAAACTTTTTTGTCTTCTTTGATTACACCTAAATTTCTTCATTATTTTTTCACAGTATTCTAATATTTTTATTCATACATTTAACGTACATATATATATATATATATATATAATTAATTAACCCCTTTAAAAATTCATTATATAAATGAAATTACAATTAATATATATTTCTATTTATATGACATCTGAATATAATAATACATGTGTATTTTTAAAAATAAAATAGTTATAAATATTATAATAAATAAAAGAAGATGACAATAATCATGTCAATATAATATCTTATGATTATTGCTTAAGTTATATTATTGACATAACACTTTTTATATATGTAACTATTTGGAAAATAATATACTTTTAGATAACCAATCATATGAGTTACAATCAATTTTTTACTACAACATGTATATTATCAGCTTATTATTTTTAAATAAAAATAAATATATCTAAAATTTAAATGAATATAAAGTTATAAAATTAAATATATATATATATATATTACGTAAAACCTTAGCAAAATTCATATAAATACAAATGACGTTAGAACCGATATATATGAATAAAACTAAAATCAAATTAAAATCTTATTATTAACCTTTTTCTAATAAATTAAATACTTATTACATTTAATATCGGTAAATTACATATGTGGTCCCCATGAGTTATATTATATTGCACTATTGGTCCTTATTTTAAAATAATTATGGAAAATAGGGGTGAGCAAAACCGGGTACCCGGCCAAAATTCATGGAACCGGAACCGGAACCGGAACCGGCGGTTCCTAGAATGAAGAAACCGGAACCGGAACCGGTTGCACCGGTTCTTCATATTTGGGAACTGGTCCCGGAACCGCCGGTTCCGGTTCCAAAACCGGGTACCCGGTGTCTAATTTTTTAAATGTTTTTTTAATAGTTTATGTTATAAAAAAGAAATTATTAGTTATTACATAGTCACAACGTAACGAAATAAATAGTAAAACGATGAAAACTTATCCGATAAAAACTATATAAATAATTACGACAATTTTTAAAAATGAAAATAACAAAAAAACACAACTTGAAATGTTAAATACGATATAAAAATATCGAAATATATATATATATATATAAGTCAAGTGAAAAAGTGGTCGTAAGTTTATGCGTAATGAAAAGGTAAAATAATAATTTTAAGTTTAGTCTATTAAACATAATAATCATATATATAAAATCACCTTTATTAATATATAAATATATACATATATATAGTCTAACCGGTTCCGCCGGGTTACCCGGCGGTTAGCGGTTCCACAAAAATGAGAACCGGAACCGGAACCGGTCCCGACCGGTTCTGTATTTTAGGAACCGGAACCGGAACCACTCACATCGGTTCCGGTTCCGGAACTGCCGGTTCCATAGAGGTTTCGGTTCCAAAAGCGGGTACCCGGTTTCGATGCTCACCCCTAATGGAAAATGTCATGTGGTTTACATTATATTGCACCGTTGGTCACTAACCCCAACTCTAACTAAAATCAATCTGTTAAGCATGGGACAAACAATGCAATATAGTGTAAACCATTGGGACCAACGGTGCAATATAGTGTAAACCACAGGGGACCAACAGTGTAATATAATGTAAATCACAAGAACCTTTTTCATAATTATTTCAAAATAAGGACTAATAATGCAATATAATGTAAACCACATGGACCAAATTTCTAAAATTAATATCATCCATTTATAGATATCTAAAAGCAAAACCCACAAGAAATGATATGACATTCTAAGACTTAAGAATTTCCTATTTCTTGAATCATGGTTGATTTTGTGCACCCCACGTCGATGAAGAAACAAAATGTGGATAATGAATTGTAGAAATATAAATGGAGGTTGAGATGCCTTTGTGACAACTTATGGGGTTGACTCATTTTGGTCAATCATTTAAACTCACATTGTTGGTAAATTTTGGCCAATCCTTTTAACTAATAGATTGGGTCATTTTAACCCTTCAAACCAATAGGTTGGTTTATTTTGGCCAACGAAAAGTTTAAAATTAATACCTATTTAAAAGTTGACTTGGTATATCCCACATTGATGGAGAACAAAAGATTATGAAAAAATTGTGGATATATGAATGAATGTTGAGATATTTCTAGGCAACTCTTGGGGTTGGCTCATTTTAATAATTCAATACTTTGTTATTAAGTTTGTTTACCTCACATTCAGTCAAATATTTATTAAATTGAACATATTTTTTTAAATATTTTCCAGTACCGCGCATCGTGCGGGCCACTCACTAGTTGATAATAAATTATGATCACCAAAGATGATATGTATAAACTCATGTTGTATTTGCATATACAACTTTTCTAACTTGTAATTATTTTTAACTTCAAATAAAAAAAGACGAAGAACAACGAGGATTTGATGAAACGATTGCGTACGATGAATATGTCGATTATTGAATAATTAGTTGTTTGGAAGTTGGTTTTTAACTTTTTTATCATTGATGTTTGATGTGATGTTTGACTTGAATGGGTGGTTGTCGGATTATCCCTGATATTTAATGGTTTAAACTTTTTAAGTTTAGAAACTATGTATAAATTCTTGTGTACGTTTAATAGTTTTTTTTATAGAAATATAGCATACCAAGTTAGGTACAACTGAGTAACCGTCTAACCAAGTACCGGGGTTTGACGAGAGTTTGACAGATAGCTGATCAGGATGGGTGAGCAATCCCCGTACTCGCCGGGACCGGAGCCATGTCGGATAAGGAGGTACATGTGTCGTTACCATCCCAGATTAATTAGCTAGTTAAGCTTTAAAAGCATAGATAACAAACATTATTGCATATATGAAAATATACGTTTGCATTTCCATTTCAACATGGACATGATTATCGCAAGTATTAAGCTTTCAAACCAAGTTAACAACCATTACTACATACTTAAAAATACTTTAGTCAAGGCACACAAACTGTTTTTTTTTTAAATTCGCTGCACTTGCACTTTAATGCACATATGAATTCAATTCATTTCATAAATCCATGTACTCATGACCCGATATTGGTATTGAATATTATTTAATGGGTTTAGCTTTCGTAAACATATTCAAGTTGTTACATTTTGCTATTGTGTGCATTTAACTTAAAAACTTATCATTTAATTAATGTATCAAAGTTTTATAAACTATCATTTAATATATTGTAACCCGTGATTGTAGGGAACAACCGGTTATCTACAGTTTAACGTACTCAAAATTCAAAAACTACCATTTAACGTATTCAATTTTCAAAACTACTATTTAATGTATTATTATTAGTTAACGTACCCGCACGATGCAGCAGGTGTGAAGGACCGTAAGGGGTTTCTCCTTTTTTTTAAATCTGGAATTTTAAAACCTTTGGGGTTTTACGGAAAAATAGTTAGTTTTTAAAGTAAAATTAAATGACACAAAATATAAAAAGATACAATAAACCTTACTCACTTATATAATCATTCACAATACATCTTTTGTATAACATATTATTGTCTTTCGAGGGATTTTCTCAAAGTCCAAACTAGAAACAAACTCTAAGGGTATGTTTGATTGTGAAAAATATGTTTTCATTTTCCTAGAAGATGTTTTTAAAATATAAAGTTGAGTTTTCATTTTCAATTTTCTATGAAAATTTGAGAAAACGTGTTTGACTGAAATTGTGGAGTTTTCATTTTCCACTTTAGGAAATTAGAAAACGTGTTTAGAAAATTTTGGAAAACTATTAAAATCAATTTTTTAATTTACATAAAAGTTATAAAAGAGAAAATTTTCATTTTCTTGGAAAACTGAAAAAACCAAACGTGTTTTTTAAGTTTTCAGTTTCCTTATAAATTTTCTTGGAAAACTGGAAAACTTTCCACAATCAAACGCACTTTAAGGGATTTATGATATATCCATTTGTTGTCCTTGTAACTACAAGCCGGGACACTAGATGAAGTGCATCATGCTAAATACTATAAAAAGGAGTACCCATAATAACATACTCAGTGTCACAAATAAGAAAGATGTGATGTTGGATTAGAAAATTGATTAATCCAACCAAAAGATTGGAAATCTACCCACTTTTGTTCAAAGGGGGTTAATATCTAGTTCACTAATACCAAGCAACCATGGTAACTACTAACTATATCTTTGTACAATTGCAGATACTTTTACAAGAAAGTTGATGGATGGCACAAACAAACCAAAATCCATTCCAAGAAAGTAGTTTGCAAGAGAGCAAAAGAAAACCGTAAAACCCTACAAAAGTTTCTATTTTCATTCAAAATGAAGTTGGACATCCTAACATAATAACAACCCATGGTGCACCAACTAAACAATTAGCATCATCATGAGACGCATCACCTACATGGTGAATTGAACCGCGAAAATAAATGACCGGAGGTATTTTAGTTTGTCGAGTTGATGCTGAGTTGGTGGTGTCAATCAATTCGTCATCACCTGTCGGATTTGATTCATCATTGTCGAGATCAATGACTTCCTCCCATTTCCACTTTTTAAGATCCTGTGAATGCTTTATTGCTTTTTCAAAAGGAACGAAACTGCAAAAAGATAACCACTTAAAACATTTTCAGTAACTAAACTCATATTTAATTGCAACACTACGAATTCAATTCATTCCATGTACTCGTGTCCCCATATTGGTATGCAATATTTAGTTGTAACACAACCATAATATATACTTCACAAAAAAATGAAGTCGTTTGTCCATGGCACATACCTCATTAAATTCAAAACCTATTCATAAAATGCCATAAGTACTAAAAAAAATACCATGTCCAATAAAAACCAATCAAAATACCATACCAACTTAAATCCACACCAAAAACATCTAACTATGTTACTTAATTGATTAGCTTTCAGATTTTGAGAATTATGATATCTTTAAAATTCCATAATAAGGGTAAAAGTAATCACTTGTACCATTCAAATGGTTTATTTGTTACAACAAACAATCAAACAACTGAATTCATACATACCATTAAATCACACACGACTTAACAAGGAAGAACGACAGTAAAACCAATAAATTAAAATCATCACTTTTCACATACCCATATAGATATAGCCGAATGTAATTCAACTCTAAATCTTGATATACAACTATATATGCCAATCAAGCATCAAACGTTGAACAAATTTTAGTGACGACATCTTATAAATCCTACAAATGTTTGTCTAATTTGGGTAAAGCAAAGAAGCAACATGGAGTACAACATGAATCTAACCGTGAATGCGATCTAAATTGAAATACAGAAAGAGTTAGATATGATTGAACTAACTGAAATCAAATTGTACAAATAAGATTTACCTAAGTATAATTTGAAATAATAATTCCGAGGCCACCTATTCCAACAATAAGGGCAACAATATCAGTGCCATGGAATCTTATCTTTTGTGGGTTTGTGAAAAGAAAGTAACCTTTTACAAACATAAAGATCTTCCATGGCATAAATTTGTATGTCGTTATGATGATCGGAAAATAAAAGCCTTATCGCCGGCGAAAACTTCGAAGACTGAAGCCGGAGGAGGTGTGGCAAAAAGATGTATTTGTGGTAAGTGAGTCTATTAGCTAGGGTTATATACAATATATATATATATATCTACATAATTTGTTAGTGTTTTCACTTATTTTTTTGATGCTTGGGTTTAAACGGTCAAAATTAGAATGATTCATAATCATATTTTAATAGTATAATCTAATAAAAAAAATTAACAAAATTTCGAAACGGAAGGGCATTTAGCAAGGGGTTGTTATTGAATAGTTATTCGGTAAGATTTTATTTACTTATTTATTAAGAAGAGTTACCACCCTAATTCATATTAAAGACTATCATTATAAGCTATTAAAATAAAATGATGGTAATTAAGTGTTTATAATACAATAGAGCTTTGTTCTTACCTTATAAGATTATCGATTATTATATATTCACACCTTAAATTAAGGTAGTTGAACAGGTTATTGTTTACCGATTTAATTACGTTACTAGGTAGCATAAAAATGACCGAGAATCTATATATATATATATATATATATCTATTACTACCTTATAATGCATTCATACAAAAACTCTTAATTACTTCTCACAAAGCACATGGTACAACCCTTTTAATGCAAAAAATTTAAAAAACTATGAATTACAACATGAAAAGCATGATGTACAAGTTGTTAATGCATGAGTTCAATTTGACCACCAACACCAAGTTTGGAATGCTGAAAGGTTCCTTTTTCCCTTTTCCAGTGTTGTTTTCTCCTTCAGGATTGAATTCAGATTTGGGTTCCCAATAATTCAAAATTCAAACTTCATTTCAAAATTCAAACTTCATTCAAAATTCAGATTTGGGTTCCCAATAAAAGAACTTTGGCCCCTTGTTTGCTTCTCCCGCTTCATATCCAATCGTCCATCCTCTTCCCTTTGGATGAACCATGAAAACCCTCTCTATTTCTTGTCAACAGCAACCACGACACCATTAACCATGGTATCCAACAGTTTATGGATCTCTACGAGTGAAAGAGATTTGGTGGAAATGGTTCAAAGGGTGGATGTTAATGGAGATCAGTTAGTTGAATAGATCCACCCATTTTTCTTTGACCCTGGTTATAACCGGTTCATTTTAGCAAGTAACAACCAGATACATAACACGTTTTAGAGTATCAATGGATCTGGTGCTACAAACTCATTAATGTATGTATATGTTAATTAGTAGATGCAAACGGGATGGAAGGTTGGCGTTATTCATCTGGCATTGTTTTACTTGCGGGTTTTTCTCGAAATTTTCATCTTACTTTCCTTTTGACTTCGGTTGCTCAAGTGTAGAGATGTCATCTGAGGTTCAACTTTCATCATGTTTTACTCTAAGTCTATGGAAAGGAATACAAATGTCCTGAGTGGTTTGTTTTTTTTACTTCTTCCTTGGATGATCTGTTAACAACAATGTTCCATAAGTAATACGTGTGATTTTAGACGTGTTATTTGGTAAATATTTTGGGTACTTGTTTGATCTGCAGGAGGAAAGGAGAGCGGTAAAAGGAGGAAAGGAAGTTGATGAGGTCCCGAAAGCAATATCGGTCCAGCAGCAAGATCTCTGTGAATCTGCTTGATTTGATTTGTTCTTGCTTTATCTTTTGCGACAGCTTTCATTTTTCATGACAGTGGCTGTGTGGTTTATCCTGCTTGGTTGGTAACAATTTTTTTATGCCTTTCAAAAAAATAAAAAAATAAAATTATATGAATATATATATATATATAGTTATTTTGATCTACTTTCTTGAAGAATTAATGAATTTGATTACAGGGTTTAGTTCCTCATTCTTATAGGTTTTATTCTTTAAAGATCTATACAAGAGCCCTGATATCTTTTGGCCATGGAAGACTCGCATCAACGTAATTATGCGTTTTCCTATCTTACCATGCCAAATCTTCCGTTAGTACGATGGATGTAGTTTTTTGTTCCAAACGCTTTGGTTATTTGTATCATATTGTCAATTGTTTTAACATCATTTTGGTATTGCAAGGAGTATCCTCAAATGTATTTCGTCATAAAATAAAATATTATAAAAGCTATACATGTTGAAAATTTTAATCATATTGAGTTTGAAAACGTCCCCTTTGGATGTGATGATTAGCTTGGTAATGGTTGTTTGAATTATACCAACAGGTTGATAATCCAATATTAAAACGTTTAGGAAACACTTGTTTTAGGAGCCGTATACATAAATGCTTACAATTAAGCATTTAAGTCATATTATCTTCTTTTGGAAAAAGTTCATCTAGCTAGGCTTCACATAGACTATATCATTGGCAATTTGTAAATTAATCTATGGTTCTTTGGTACTAAGCATGGACAGAGGATGTGGACTCGAACCCGGGATAGATCATGGGATATTCCACCAACAGGCCTTTTGCCAGTACCCCATCAGGCTGCTCGCACCGTACCGCGGCTTCGGTGCGGGTTTGATTTGGGTTAAGCCGGCGGGTTGTTAAGCAAGGGTGCGCCACCTCTTGAAGTCGGCGGCTTGAAGGCTCTTTGGGTTGGGAGAGCCGTTGGCAAACGGCTCTCTTCAACGGTCATCACAATTAATTTTTTTTTTTACTTTTTTTTTTTCAATTTTTACTCCTATAAATACTCATTTAACCCAACTTCTTTTTTCACACAAACAACCTTCAATTCTTCAACTCTTTTTTCACACAAACAACCTTCAATTCTTCAACTCTTTTTTCACACAAACAACCTTCAATTCTTCAACTCTTTTTTAACACAAACAACCTCCAATTCTTCAAACCTCCCACTCTTCAAACGATGAATCCAAACGATCGAAACCTCGGATCTTCATCACGGCGCGCGAAATGTAAACGTCGGGCGGAACCCGAGACCCCTTCGAAGCCCTCTTTCAAAGTCGACGTTACGCATACCGGGTTCCCTCTAGAATATCCACCCGATTACAATCTCGACATTTCGCCGAAAGGTTTTTCGATCACAATTACTCATCCTCAAGTTCCTCAACCCGGGAGCTCTTCACAACCCAATCAACCCGGGAGCTCTTCACAAGCTCCTCCACCCGATTATCAATCGTTTCCTTCGTGGCCTAATCCACATTTTCCTCCAATCGACTTTGGTTCTCCTTATCAACCACAATTTGTACCCACCAACCCAATTACCAACCCGTAAAAGAGGAAGACACTTCCGATGAGGAAGAACCTTCACCAACGACCCAAGAAGAGGAAGACATTAAGTTTTACACCACCCCGCACTACCATCTCTGGGGTAAAAAGCTCTTCGATACTTTGAAACGAAAAGAGGAGATCA
Organism: Centaurea solstitialis; assembly: GCA_030169165.1. NCBI lineage: Eukaryota > Viridiplantae > Streptophyta > Magnoliopsida > Asterales > Asteraceae > Centaurea > Centaurea solstitialis. The sequence continues at coordinate 62,861,878 of CM058046.1, read as the reverse complement.
AAAAAAATATGGCTTGTAATTTTTAGTTTATTTAATGTTTTAGTTTATTTTATTTAATTATGTAATGTTTAATTTTAATTTTTAGTTAATTAGTTATGTAATTTTAATTTTTAGTTAATTAATTATTAATCTTATTATTAATTAATTAATTACATGTTTTATTTAATTAATGTTATTTAATTAAATGAAATAAATAAAATAAATTGTAAAGTGAGAGGGTTGGGAGGGTTGGGTGTGTGTTGTAGAGGGTTATGGGAGGGTAAAGAGAGGGTTGACCAAAAGCTGATGTGGAAGCTGATGTGGCATTCAAAAAGTGAGTGGGTTGAGAGGGTTGGAGAGCATGGGTGCGAGTAGCCTCACCCTTGTGGTTAAGTCATTACTTTATTGGATGAAAATTATGATGATTGAAAATCTTACCCAATAAAAAGCGATGACAATGAGCGCAATTCTTTCCCAATGAGGGTAAATACTCTTACCCGGTTAGCGCTTGTCAGATGTGCGAGGTTGGTTTTACGAACTAAAATCTTATTTAGCAACGCAAGTGATAGTGTTGAATCTTACCGGTAACTGCTTTCTAGGGTAAGTGTCTAGATAAACAACCAATGTTTTCATAGAGACAGAACATAATACATTGGCCACAAAATGCATCAAAATCCATGAGGAATTTGCATTAAAAACTACTATCTTGGACATTCAAAATCAAAAGCTATCCCCGTTTGATGGTATTTCACTTATACATTGATTTTGTCTATATGTATGAGATGGTGTGTTTAGCATTGTCTCAACAATTGTTAACCATGAAATTTCAAGTGTAAAATTTGGTCTCTCACGATCTTACGAAAACAGTTTGGTCTTATGTGACTCCAACTTTTTTACATCCCGTTGCATCGCACGGGTAGATAACTAGTATATATATATATATATATAAAGTCGAAACATGACATTGCCACGTGGCACTTTCTCCATTTTTCTAATTTTTTTCAATTTTGAATTTTAATTTAATTTAATATTAATTTATATTAGAATTTATTTTACATTAAATTCAAAACTCTTCATCTTACTAACGTTATTGAGGTCATTATTAAGACATAAGTATTTCAATTTTTTTTTCTATAAACATTCATTTTTCATCTTAAAATTTGGCATTTTTAAAATAAAATGTTGCATCAAAAGAGTATATTTACCATTTTCTCTATTATTTTGATTATTTTGCTAATCTAATAATTTTTATTAAATAAAACTTTATTTTTTCCATAACCCAAAGTTTATTAAATAATATCAATAACAAAAGTTTACTAAAAAGTTTAAGGTTACTTAGTTGACACAATGAGAATGCTTCACTTATATTTTTTTCCTTTTCCCATAATTTATAATTTTTTAAAATAAAATAACTTTTCATTAAATGAGTTTATTTTTTCATTTAACCAATCAACATTAAATTATTTTTAAATAATATAAATACATCCATAAAAATAGTTGTTATTCACCTAGGTGGTACCTCCTAAAGCCAATAAACATATTTATCTTTTTTTTCTCTCATTCAATCTCTTTTTCCATTTTTTTAATATCAAACACTAATTTAATTTCAAGCACTAATTACTCATCAATATTAATTAATTGCTATTTATGTTTGTATTTAAGACAATCTCTTCATTTTCTCTACCTACTTTTCACCTCCTAATCATCTTACACTATAAATATCATTGATTCACAATGTTCTTTCTTTATGGTTATCATTTTATCATTTTTCAAGAAAACATTGGAAAAACCAATTCAAGTATGCATCTTTATTTTACCTTTTGTTGTGATTACAACGTTTTTTTTCATTTATTATGTTTCTAATATTTTTCTTCTTTGTTTTTTTTCTGATGATGGATTGAGGTATTGTTTCAAGAAAACTTTGGGAAAATTAATTCAGGTATGCATCTTTTTTACCTTTTGTTGGGATTATAAAGTTTTTTTGTATTGTTTATTATGTCTCTAATTTTTTTTCTTTGTTTTTTTCTTATGTTCGACTACATTTTGCTTATAATATTATAGCTTCTTAAAATAATTGTTTATTGATTACGACAATCAAATTTTGAGTATGCGTTATGTGACCTATTCAGTAGATGAGTTATTTGTGTTTTTCCTCAAATTTTAAAGAATATTCAGTAATATATTTTATATCTATTATAAATATATATATATATATATATATAAATATATATTGAAAGGAACAACTGCTGGGAATCAAAGTGTTATTCCAGATTCAAGTTCTAATCAACATGCAATAACTAGAGAATGAATTGAGAAGCTATATGTCATTGATTCTTGGATGAAAAGTTTACACACACTAACACACCAAGAACACACACACTTAAGAACTTAAACTCTCTCAATTCCCTCTCTTTCACAATGAAGCGTATGTGCATGATCTTACTTGAAAATGACTTGACAAAGGGTATTTATACCCCAACACTAACAACCCTTACACTATAGAAGAATTACACTTTCTACCCTAACAATACAAAACTATTACAAACAACATATAAAGCAACTAAAGCATTAAAAGCAAACTTTGACTTTGTAGTCCTCTTTGACTTTGCCTTTGTCTTCACTTTGAGCATCAACTTGTGATCTCGGATACAATCCGATTTTGCATCCAACAATCTCCCCCTTTGGATTCGAGATCACAAAAAGAATTAGGCAAACGTCTTCAAGAAAGCATCAACACTTTAAGCATCAACGATAAGCTTCCTTGAACGATAAGCTTCCGTAATAATCTTCACGAATCATCCAATCTTCATGAAGCTTTAACAAACTTTGAACACGAAGCTTTAGCAAATCGAGATATCTTCAAATAATCACCAAACTTCAAACATCTCTCGCAAACATCTCTTGTCATATCTCATAATCTTCTCTTCATTTTGACATTTTGGAATCATCTCCCCAAAGTATCTTCAAAGCATTTCTCTACTTTACATTTCTAAACCATCTCCCCCTTTTTGATGAAATATGAAATAATCATCAAAATCTATAGAAATGTATGATCAGAACAACTCGGCTCGTAAAGATACAAACATGTGAAAGTACCACCATAGATATTAAAAACCATCTCACATAACCATCTCCTCCTTGTTACTCCAGAATTCCCCTTATTACTCCAAAGAAATACCGTCAATTCCATAAAGTAATCTGAATCATTGCAAATTCAGATTTGAGTGGGAAAATCCTGAAACAACACATGAAACAGTTGGAATGCCTGTGAGAAGCACAAAGCAACTCAGTACAACGAATGCACTATATAAAGAGCTTTAGTGATGATCACTCCCCAGGGCTTCCGTTCAATCATCGCAAACACTAAAAGTATTCCTATGAACGTTCCGACAAAGAAACAAATTCCTTGTGTGTATTCGTGATGAAAGAAAATAGCATCATGTGCTTTCATAAGGCTCAAAATGTGAAAACATTTCACGACTCGATGTGTAGAAATGAAGTTCGAAGGCAGGGCAGCTTCCTTCTGTTTCAATATCGATTTTCCAAATGAAAACTTGATAGATTATGTGCTGCGTCCCCGTGATGAAATGAAACATCTCCTTGTTAAGAAGGAAATGAGTAGCTAGTGGGGTAAAACGAGAGTCGGCATTGGGCTTTGCCTTATTTCAATATTGGTCACCAAAGAATGTGAACCAATAGATTACGTGGTTGCCCGGCTAAGAAAAGGTTGGTGCAGAGTTTTATATTTCTTTTAACTCTGTTCTCACACCCTCCAATTCTTTTAAACTTCATCACGTTTAACCAAGCTCTCATATAACATTTTTCCGCTCAATCACTATGAGAATAACTCGACCACCTGAGTTATCTCCCCCACTCTTTGATGTAGACCCCTCACTCATTTCTCAAGGATAACTTCTTGGGTAGGATTGCCGGTTCTGGAAATCCATAGAAGTTCTACTAAGCTCACACATCCCATGAAATAAGTTTCCTAAACATGAAAGTACAATGATTCATCGAGTGAATCAATGAGCCAATATGAAGTATGCTTGAACAAATATATAGACAATATAGAAGCATAAGAATTTCTTCAAACAAGTATATGAAAGGAAGAACATGAATGAGATAAACTTGTTTGAGAAAACTGATTCATCATATGATGTGAGATATGTTCTTGAAAAACTGTGGTTCACACAAAAAAATGACGTTATCTATACGAACGAGATATAGATATAACATTGGAGAACGTATCCAATCAAAGAAACAATCAAGTACAATGAGGAAATATCAAGCGAGTGTATTACCACCGAAAAATATGGTCATATAGAGACGTGGTAATAACAAGACAAAAGAAGCTAAACCGGTGTGTATGAATACTTGAAAAGTATATGAAAAGATAATACGCAAGTATTAATCTTTGGAAACAACCGGTTAGAAAATATCCGTTAACTCATCATGATATGAAAACATTTAAAATCACACTTCTAATTTGAAAAATCATTTGAGAATCGAGAAGTGAGTTTGAACATTTAAAAATGGTTTTTCATACCTGAAAGTTGTTCATCTTTCAAATATGTAAGCATTAAAGCTTATTTGAACTCTCCCCCTAAAATGAATATCACTTTTAAGAACTCCCCCTCAAATGGATAATCTGCAAAACAAAGTAGAAATTGGTATTCATTGAAAATGAATCCTTAGATGTTAGTCAGATAGTATCCAATCCAGAATAATTAAGCAACTCCCCCTTAAATTAAGATCCGTAACAGATTTAAGTAGGACTAAGCATGCCAAGCTTGCTAACCAAAAAGTTAAAACGCTTTTCATCTAAAGGTTTAGTGAAAAGGTCAGCAAGTTGGTAATCTGTTTGAACAAAGAACATTTCGATATTACCTTTCTCCACATTATCTTTGATAAAATGATACCGGATGTCAATGTGTTTGGTCTTGGAATGCTGAACCAGATTTGACGTTATTGCAATGGCGCTTTCCGAATCACAGTAGATAGGGACTCTCTTCAACTTGTAACCATAGTCTAGTAGTTGTGTCTTCATCCAAAGCACTTGCGAACAACAACTTGCGGCGGCAACATATTCAGCTTCGGCCGTGGAAGTTGAGACGCAATTTTGCTTTTTCGAAGTCCAACTAACAAGTTTATCACCTAAAAACTGACATGATCCAGAAGTGCTTTTCCTATCCAGTTTGCAACCACCATAATCTGAATCTGTAAAAGATATTAGCTCAAAACTAGAATCTTTCGGATACCAAAGGCCCAACTCGGGTGTGCCTTTGAGATATCGTAAGATCCTTTTAACTGCCGCAAGGTGTGACTCTTTAGGATTAGCTTGAAAACGAGCACAAAAACATGTGGCGAACATAATGTCCGGTCTAGTCGCAGTGAGGTACAAAAGAGAACCAATCATGCTTCTGTAAATCTTTTGATCAACGGGTTTACCGGCTAAATCAGGACCCAAAAGATTTCCAGTTGGCATTGGTGTTTTAATTGGAGAACAATCAGTCATGTTAAACTTTTTCAACATATCTTTAATATATTTTGACTGATTTATAAAGATGCCATCCGGGTTTTGTTTGACTTGAATTCCTAAAAAGAAATTCAATTCACCCATCATGCTCATTTCAAACTCGGTCTCCATGATTTTAGAAAACTTTGTACACAACTCTGGATTAGTAGAACCGAAAATAATGTCGTCAACATAAATTTGAACTAAAAGCAAGTCATCACCTTCTTTCTTCAGAAAAAGAGTAGTATCGATCGTACCTCGTTTGAATCCTTTGGATAAGAGATGATTAGTCAGAGTTTCATACCATGCTCTTGGAGCTTGTTTTAGACCATACAAAGCTTTGTCCAAGATGCATACATGATCAGGAAAATCTGGATCGACGAACCCTTCAGGTTGCTCTATATAGACCTCTTCATGCAAGACTCCATTCAAGAACGCAGATTTGACATCCATTTGAAATACCTTGATGTTCTTGTGAGCTGCATAGGCCAGAAAGATTCGAATTGCCTCGATCCTCGCTACCGGTGCAAAAGTCTCATCGTAGTCAATACCTTCTTGTTGAGAATAACCTTTAGCAACCAATCGCGCTTTGTTTCTGACAATCAATCCAGATTCATCTTTCTTATTTCTGAAGATCCACTTGGTTTTAATGATTGATTTATCTTGCGGTCTCGGAACCAAGCGATACACTTTGTTTCTTTTGAACTGTAGAAGCTCTTCTTGCATTGCTAGAAGCCAATCAGAATCGTCTAAGGCTTGAGAGACATTCTTTGGTTCAATTTTGCTCAAGAAACTTTTGTATAGGCAGTAATTTGCAGATGCAGATCGCGTTTTAACACCATCATTGACATCACCAATCACATTGTAGAGTGGATGTGCTCTTGTCCATTTCAACTGAGCAGGAAGAATTGCGAGATCATCTAGATTGTTCTGACTATCATTTTCATCAATGATTGCAGGAATCTCTAATTGATCATCGGGGGTTAACTCTGATTGCTCAACACTTGGAACTGGTATGGCTTGATCAGAGTTAGATGTAGAACAAATATTCTCCGATGGTCCGGAATCATTCACGCTTGAAGGTTCTGGGACATCGTGAATATCAGCTCTTGGATTTCTGGAAAGAATAAGATCTTCATTATCTGCACAAATATCCAGAAAAGCATCCATAAACAGTAAATCGAGTTCTGAACTATTTGGATCAGTAATAGAATCAGAAGTCGTAGGAGAAGCTTGACTATGAATTTCGAGTCCTGAACTGCTATGTTCAGAAGTCATGGACACGGTTTCATCAAAGGTCACATAAACGGTTTCCATAACCATCTTGGTTCTTTTGTTGTAGACGCGAAAAGTCTTCGACGTTAGCGAATAACCAAGAAAGTATCCCTCGTCGGCTTTCTTGTCAAACTTACCAAGATTATCACGATTGTTAAGAATGTAGCACCTACAACCAAAAACATGAAAAAATTTGACATTAGGAACTCGACGGTTGATTATATGATAAGGAGTTTTCTTGAAGCGCTTAGTGATGATGGTTCGATTTTGTGTAAAACAAGCCGTTGAAACAGCTTCGGCCCAAAAGGTTAGAGGTAATCCGGAGTAAGCTAGCATCGTTCGTGCCGCTTCCACTAAGGTTCTGTTTCGTCTTTCTACAACTCCATTTTGTTGTGGAGTATAAGCACCTGAAAAATTATGAGAAATACCAACAGATGTTAGATAAGCATCTAAAGTAGCATTTTTAAATTCAGTGCCATTATCACTCCTAATCTTTCGAACTGGAAGTTGCAAAAGAACTTGGATCCTCTTGATAAACTTTATGATCAATTCGGGAGCTTCAGATTTCATTCTCAGAAATTCTAGCCACGTGTACCGTGAGTATTCATCAACCATAACTAGAATGTACTTCTTTCCACTAATTGATTGAATTCTCATCGGTCCGCATAAGTCCATGTGGAGCATCTCGAGTGGTGATTGACACGAAGATTCTGTCTTTGACTTGTGAGAACTTCTCTTCATCTTTCCCATTTGACAAGCCGGACATAAAGAATCTCTATCAAATGTCAACTTTGGAAGACCTTTCACCAATCCACCACTAGCTAGTTTGCTAATATCTGAGAAATTCTGATGAGAAAATCTTCTATGCCATAGCCAACTTTCGCCTTTTGTTGCCTTTGAAAACAAACAAACTGGTTTCGACGAATCTATCACCGGAAAGTCAACCACATAGAGATTGTAAAACCTTCTCCCTTCAAAAATCTCAACACCATCACTATTAATGATAAGACAGTTAATGATGGAAAATAAAACAATGTTATAACCATCACAAAACTGACTTGCACTAAAAAGATTATGACTTAACCCCTCAACATAAAGTACCTTCTTTATGGATACCTTACCATTTGTAAGAATGCCGTAACCTTTGATGACACCAGTCGTCTTATTCCCAAAACTAACTGTTCCTCCTGGTCGTTCCACATAATTGTGCAACAACTCCTTGTAGCCAGTCATATGTCTTGAACAACCGGAATCGACATACCACATATGCCTGGCCTGTAGAAACATGTTAGTTCATCTTGGGAACCCATATCCAAATGGGTCCTTTCTTGTTGGTCTCATACATCTTTAACAAATCAGAAGATGAACCTAAAATCTTACAGTTTATACCAGACTTTGAAATTTGTGCATTCAATAAATCTTTAGGAATCCATTTGCACACAAATTTCACATCAACTGATTTATCTTTTGCTTTTGAAAGATTTTTCTTTTTAGCACTAAACACTTTAGCACGATGATCAAACGAGTAAGCATGAGATTTATCATGAGAAACACCACTAGATCTCTTCTTGTTAACATGACTAGAGTTCAAAGAAAAAGAGTTATCACCACAATGAGTACAATGCAAACGTTGCATAGCAAAAAACATTAAGGCAGAATCAAAAGAGTTTTGACACTTATTGAATCTAACATTCAGATTACATTTATTTGCATCATCAACGGATGACTTTTTAACAAAACGCTTTTTCTTCTTTGAATCTTTCTTCTTCCACCCTAGGCCATGTCGTTTAAAACTTTTTAAATCTGTAGAATCAGAAGAACTAGAGTTAATAGGTGTCTTAGGAACTGAACATACATCAGATGTATCTTTTGAAGATGTTTCAAGTGTAGCACAAGAAGTACTTCCTACCTCAAAAGTACTTGCATCAAAATTAATTGAACAAGTTTCAGACTTTGACAAAGTACATGAGGATTTATAATCTTTTGAAATTCCACTATCATTTGAAACATTTACAACATTTGGTTTATCTTGTGTACTCGACTTTGGTTTTTCAAAAACTGCACCAAATTCCACATCTGGTAGTTTGAGTTCTGATTTAAGGATATCTCCTTCAACCATACTATCTAAACTTTTGTACACAAGATATCCATCTTTGTCAATAACAGCATATGTAATTAACTCAGTCACTTCAGGCTTAATACTTTGATCAAAACAAGGTGGAGTTTCTTGAGACTCAAACATGGGGTTTGAAATAAAATTTATCTTTTCTTTTGCAAAACCCTTTTCGATATCATCATCATTATCAGAATCAAAACATGGTTTGGTCTCATCAGAATCAGAATCAGACTCATAATCAGAAACGCTTTTATTTTCTGAAAGATTATTAACTTGAATAAACTCAGAAAGATTTTCATAATCTGTTTCTTTTTCAAGTTCACTTGTCTTATCTTCAGATTTAGGAGTAGAATCAGTTGTCGTTGACTCATTTTCAATATTGTTACTAAGCTTTTCAGATTCATTTGAAAAAGACTCTACATCTTGAGAATACAAAGAAACACACTGAGTATGAGAAAACTCGGGTTTTCTTGTTTTGTAACTTTGATTTAAATCATCATATTTAAAATCACATGTGAAATCAAAGTTATTCTTTCTCTTTGACTTTGAATCTGAAAGACTATCACTTGAGTCATCCACAACTTTTTCTTTACCTTTATCCGAAGAATCAGATAATGAACTACCAGATTTTACAAAGGTCTCATTTATTTTTGGAAAACTTAAGTTATCAAATTGATAAAGACCTTTAGGGGCTTTCTTTAAAACATCAATTTCAGGTAAACCTAACCCCATTTTCGGATTGTAAAATCTAGTATCCTTTAGATTATTTGTCAAAAGCTTAAGCGTCTGTTGAGTCTGACGTCTTTTGATATTAAGATCCTCCAACTGTTTGATTTTGGCATAAGCCTCGGATCTATCTTGAAAACAAACTTCATATTTGATCATATATTCAGCTTTTTCAGACTCCAAATTTACTAAAGCACTCTTCATCTCAGAAATTTGAGATTCTAGTTTGGCTTTCTCTTTCCTAATCTCAGCCTTTTCAAGCTCACGATCATCAGCTAAAGATTTATATAACTCACATTCATTAGTGAATTCAATGACTCGAGCTCTTTCGAACTTAATCTTTTCCTTCAAGTCATCAAATTCAGCTTTTAAAATTAAAAACTGTTCTTCTAAAGAGCATTCATCATTATCAGACATATCCGAGTCAGAAGGAGTTTGACTTACCTCATTTGTTTCTTCGGTCTGTTTGTGAAGGTTGATGGTTTCTTCCACACTAGCCATGAGATTGTAGTGAACTTGTGTGAAATGAGCAGAATCCTCATCATCAGAAGTATCATCATACCAACATTCCTCTTCCGCCATCAAAACTTTACCTTCACTCTTGCGTTTAGCAAGTTGAGCCTTCTTTGAGTAGTAGTCAAAATCCCTGACTTTCGGTGCTCTACAATCTTTAACAAAATGGCCTGGTTTGCCACAGTTGAAACATACATTTCCTTTCTCATCTGTCTTTTCTTTCTCATAACTCTTCCTCTCCGGCCTTCTCTCATAATCCTTTGGCTTGTACTTGTCTCTTTTGTAGTTATCGAACTTGGGTTTCGAATAGAACTTCTTCTTCCCATAACGTTTGTGAATAGAACTAGACAAAAGAGCAAGCTTGTTGGCAACTCGCTTCAAATCAACATCGGATTCAGAACTTTCATCTTCAAGGGTTTCTGAATCAGAATCAGACAACTCGGTGACTAAAGCCTTTGAATGGCTTTTCTTCTTTGAACTAGCACTAGGGAGCACACTCTTCTTCTTTTCAGTCAACAGGGCCAAAGAATCAGAAATACTCTTCTGCTTCATCACAATATCTTTGACTTTCACTTCATGTTGACTAAGAATGGAATACAAGTCATGCAAGTCTTCTTCCGCCAAGTTCTTGTTCATTTGAAGATTAACGGAGTAGTGATCCCATTCTGGATTGAGATTCTTTAGAAACTTGAAGTTTATCTCAGAAGTAGACTTTTGCATCCCATTTCTCCTCAAATCATTTAGAATGATGTTGAACCGACTATAAGAATCTGCAAGTGTTTCTCCCTCTAAAGCCTTAAATCCTTCATACGCTCCGATTGCTTGGTTTAGCTTAGCTTGGATTGATCTTTCCGTCCCTTGAAACTGTTTCTCCAACTCATCCCACAACTCTTTCGCAGTATTTCTACTATCAACACGATTAAACAAATCGTTCGGAATCGCCATCGTGAGTAAAGTAAGAGCTTTGTCATCAAGTTCAGCTCTAATCTTTTCAAGCTCATTGTAGTGCCGAAAGAGTTTGAACACTCGTCTTGGTTCAATAGCAGGAGTAGTTGCAGTCTCAGGAGTACCGGGAATGTCAATGAAAGGCTTAATTGGACCTTCCTGAATGCTTGTCATGAGAGTCTTGTCGATATTGTTAAGGAATTGAATCATCCTTACACGCCATTGCGGGTATTCTCCAATTTGAAGAACCGGAGGTTTGGACTTTGAACCCATGCTCAAAAGATCTCTAGACATCTTCGTAGAACTTGAAAATGATCGTAAATTCACTGAAGCTGAAAGACTAGTTCTGAACTTCAAAAACTGGAAATATGAGGAACTGTAACTAAGCTGCACACTTCTTTTGATCAAATAAGAGATTAGTAACAAAAGTCAAAAAAGTCAACTGGAAAGTCAACCGATAAATAGTGAAATCCCGAAAAAAAATATTTTTCAAAAATTTGAAAGTTGATTTTGATCATAAAATTGACCAATTAGTCCAAAAAATCAACCTCTCGGAAATCACCAAAATCTCGGAAAAACCGGCATTTTTCGGGAAAAAATGACCTTAAAAATGATTTATGTTTTCCACCGTAAAATCAGATAAGGAATATATGAACGTTTACGTGAACGTTTACGTAAAGGGGATTCCCGAATCCATTTAAAAAATTTCAAAATACCCAGTTCGGGTTTTGCATATACCCGATTCGGGTTTTGTAAATACCCGATTCGGGTTATGTGAACAAAAGAATCTCACCGAACAAACTTCCGAGTTGGTATTTGGTCCAATCTCGATTCGGGATTTGGACAATACCAAGTCGGGTAACAAGAAAGAACCAATTCGGATAAAAATTCGAGTCTCAAACAAAATCCGAAATCGGGATTTTCAAAATACCGATTCGGGTTTTTCAAAATCCTAATTCGGGATTTTTGAAACTCCCGATTCGGGTATTTATGAATGTCCCGATTCGGGTACTATGAACACCAATTCGGGTATTATGAACACCAAAGCGGGAAACCGAAGAAAACTCGTAAAAAATAGTAAAAAACTTCAAAAATTACACCCCAAAACCACGAATTTTAACTCCAAATCAATCCTAAACACAGTAAAACATCATATTAACCATATAGGATCAAATTCAGAGGTAAAAACGATCAAAAGAAGAGATAAAAATCCTCAAAACCACCATTTTCGAAAAACTCAAAAAAACTCAAAAATCTTACCAATCTTCAGCGAATTTCCAGCTCTGATACCACTTGTTATTCCAGATTCAAGTTCTAATCAACATGCAATAACTAGAGAATGAATTGAGAAGCTATATGTCATTGATTCTTGGATGAAAAGTTTACACACACTAACACACCAAGAACACACACACTTAAGAACTTAAACTCTCTCAATTCCTCTCTTTCACAATGAAGCGTATGTGCATGATCTTACTTGAAAATGACTTGACAAAGGGTATTTATACCCCAACACTAACAACCCTTACACTATAGAAGAATTACACTTTCTACCCTAACAATACAAAACTATTACAAACAACATATAAAGCAACTAAAGCATTAAAAGCAAACTTTGACTTTGTAGTCCTCTTTGACTTTGCCTTTGTCTTCACTTTGAGCATCAACTTGTGATCTCGGATACAATCCGATTTTGCATCCGGAAAAACAAAACCTAGATTCCCAAAAGCGGATCCAATCCTAAACCATACAGATACAATTGAGAGTGTTTAGAGGATTACCTTTGCGAATAAACTCCGGAAAGCAGATAGGAAATACACCGCTACTAACACCGAGCTAGAACGGGGTTGCTAGTCCACCGTGGATTATACCCGAAAACAAACTCCGGTTGGTTCTTGATCCCTTGATCGCCGGCGTGAGAGAGAGAGAAGAGAGAGAGAGATTTTTAAGGAAAATATTGAAAATCAGTTATCTCTTTATCAGCCTAAAGCCTTTATTTATAAGGATAAATTAGGCAGTCTTTGATGCCAATTATAAAACCTTATAATTATCAAACTGATTAATAATTATAATTTCCTTTTATAATTATCCTTTAATTAATCTAACTGATTAATTTAACTGATAAATAATTTAACTAATTATTTATTTTTCTCTCTCTTTAAATAATTAATAAACAATTAATTATTTCTCTCACATATAATCCAAATGTTCTTAATTCAGTGTGCAGCAATGTGACCTACTTGTGTCTTATAACATTGGACATGGTAACCCTGTTACTGTCTCGCACACAATCCTAACAGACTCCCACTTGTGCTAGACACGTAACTGTGCTATTACCATCAGCCTAAGGAGGTCCCTAGCCAGACACTTAGGTTTACCAGGTTATAAGATCTCTTATATCCAGAGATACAATTTACGCTTGAATTTGTACACAGGTTCATTCCTTTTGCACACAATATTTCTAAAATGAATTTGAGACATGGAGTGGAGGATTCATTTCTCGAATTCAAGTATTTCTTGACTCTGATTTCGATTGCCTGCAGTAACGGATATTACTAAATAACACCTGTTATTCTATCCGAGTGTGGCCACGCGTTTTCTGCCAATCTTAATCGTCAAGGGGCCCGGAAATATCTCTCTTTTGAAAGAGGTGCAAATCCCTTCTTGACTACTTGCATTTGGACCCACGGCTTCCGCTGCATCTAGTCACGTCCCGTAAGGCCGCCCTGTTACGGTGCAGCGTTAGGACGTGCTAAGAGTACAACAGTCCTCATGTTCCCAAACCAAGTATCTCAGGTCTAAGGACAACCTATCAAGTCAATGCTTATGACTGAGGCTCCATGAAGTAGACTTGATACTGGTCACTTCCAATACCCAAGCACTCTGATGAGTATCTATAAATACTTGGTCACATCCCTTGTGCTTTTATTCTCTACTTCGAATAAATCATCAAGTATTTATAATAGCGTTAAACTCCCTATTGAAATTCCCATTTCAATAAGTGGCTACGAAATTTTAGATTTCATACAAAACTTTGTAAAATCATGGATACGTTAAATATGCGAAAAATAGTTAATTTAAAACAATCATGAATTAAAACCTCCATTTATTATATCAAGAACTTTACATGATTGAATCGTTTTAAATTAAACTATAGTAATAATTAATAAACTAAAACTAGCTACTGGCGTCCAGGTACTGCATCCCAATGGAATTTGCATGTGCCTCATGCTTCACCCTTGCTAGTGGCTTTGTCAACGGATCTGCGACGTTTTCTTCTGTTGGAATCTTGCATATTCTCACATCTCCTCTTCCAATGATCTCTCGGATAAGGTGATATTTTCTGAGCACGTGTCTTGACTTGTGATGCTCTCCAGGTTCCTTTGCTTGCGCCACGGCTCCCGAGTTATCACAGAATATATCGATCGGTCTAGAGACACTGGCAACCACTCTGAGATCCGACAGAAAATTCCTTAGCCAGACAGCTTCCTTTGCAGCATCAGATGCTGCAATGTACGCCGCTTCTGTAGTTGAATCTGCAATCGTGTCCTGCTTCGAGCTCTTCCACGAGATCGCGCCTCCGTTTAGGGTAAAAACATACCCCGACTGTGATCTAAAATCATCTCTGTCGGTCTGGAAACTAGCATCAGAATATCCTGTGACGCTGATTTCATCCTCAGATCCTCCAAAGACCAAGAACATATCTTTCGTCCTTCTCAGGTACTTGAGAATGTTCTTGACAGCTACCCAATGAGGTTCTCCTGGATTCTGTTGATATCTGCTCGTAACACTTACTGAGTAAGCAACATCGGGCCTAGTACATAACATGGTATACATAATCGATCCAATTGCTGAAGCATATGGAACCGATTTCATTTTGTCCTGATCTTGACTAGAAACAGGACATTGTGTTTTACTTAACACTATGCCATGTTGCATCGGGATAAATCCTTTCTTGGATTCATCCATCCTGAATCTCTTCAGGATTTTATCAATGTATGTACTTTGGGTAAGTCCGATAAGCCGCTTAGATCTGTTTTTGTAGATCTTTATGCCAAGTATATAAGCGGCTTCTCCAAGGTCTTTCATCTGGAAACATCTGCTTAACCAACTCTTTACACTCTGTAAAGTTGGAACATCGTTTCCTATGAGTAGAATGTCATCTACGTACAAGACCAAGAAGGTTACTATGCTCCCACTGAACTTACTGTAGACACACGGCTCGAACTCACTTTTGGCGAAACCAAATTCTTTGATTCGCTCATCAAAGTGTAAGTTCCAGCTTCGAGATGCTTGCTTTAATCCATAAATGGATTTTAGCAGTTTACACACCTTATTAGGATTCTTAGGATCTTCAAACCCCTCTGGTTGTTCCATATAAACGTCTTCTGTTAACTTTCCATTCAGAAAGGCTGTTTTGACGTCCATTTGCCAGATCTCGTAGTTAAAGTACGCTAAAATGGCCATTAGAATCCTAATCGACTTTAGCATGGCCACTGGCGAAAAGGTTTCATCATAGTCAATACCATGAGTTTGCGTGAACCCTTTTGTGACCAGTCTGGCCTTGAAAGTGTGTACATACCCATCCATGTCGGTTTTCTTCTTGAAAACCCATTTGCGTCCAACAGCTCTACAGTGTTGTGGCAAATCAGTCAACTCCCAAACTTGGTTGTCGTACATGGATTGCATCTCGGCCTTCATGGCTTCCTGCCATTGTTCAGACTCATTGCCTGACACAGCTTCTCCATAGGATGTTGGTTCATTCAAGTCTCTGCTGTCCTGAGAGACTAGAAACCCAAGATACCTATCTGGTTCTTGTCTTACCCTACTGGATCTGCGAAGGTCCTGTGTTTGCACTTCCTCAATCGGTTCTGCTTGAGGTTCAACATTCTCATGTTGAATTTCTGGCTCAACAATTGGTGTAGTGTTTTCTTCGTCTACTACCTGTAGATCTACATCCTTTCTGGTGTTCCCAGAACTGAGAAACTTTTCTTCCAGAAATTTTCCATTTCGAGCAACAAAAACTTTGTTCTCTTCAGGGTTGTAGAAATAATATCCCACGGTGGTCCTGGGATATCCAACGAAGAAACACTTGTCGGATTTGGGCTTGAGTTTTTCTGAGGTGGGTCGTTTGACGTAAACCTCACAACCCCAAATTCTTAGAAAAGATATATTGGGTTTCTTACCCTTCCATAATTCGTATGGAGTCTTTTCTACCGACTTTGTTGGCGCTCTATTCAGTATATGTGCTGCTGTTTCGAGCGCATGTCCCCAGAATGTCATTGGCAGCGTAGAGTGACACATCATCGATCGTACCATGTCAAGTAAAGTACGATTTCTCCTTTCTGACACACCATTCATCTGAGGTGTATACGGAGGTGTGAGTTGGGATACAATCCCACATTCTATCAGATGATTGTCAAACTCATCACTAAGATATTCGCCTCCGCGATCCGACCGCAAAAACTTGATCTTTCTGCCAAGTTGATTCTGTACTTCATTATGAAATTCTCTAAATCTTTCAAAGCTTTCAGATTTATGTCTCATAAGGTAGACATAACCATACCTACTGAAATCGTCAGTAAAGGTAATGAAGTACCGGTATCCTCCTCTTGCCACATGACTAAATGGTCCACACACATCTGTGTGAATTATTTCTAACAGGTTAGTAGCCCTTTCATTTTCTTTGTTGAAAGGTTGCTTTGTCATTTTGCCAGATAAACAAGACTCGCAATTATCAAAAGGTTTATAATCGAAAGTGCCAAGAAAACCTCCTTTTAGGAGTAGTTCAACGCGTTTCTTGTTTATGTGGCCCAAACGACAATGCCAGAGGTAAGTCTGATCCTCAATGTCTTTGGATCGTTTACTTATATGATAGATTTCACTACTGTTGTCTTGTAGATTTATTGTATATAGACCATTCACAGGTGTTGCTTTAAAATAGAAAATATTATTTTTAAAGACAGAAATCATTTTATAATCATACTTGTAATAAAAACCTTGGTCTACTAACAAATCGAAAGACAAAACATTCTTAATCATGTTTGGAATATAATAACAATTATCCAGTTCCAAAACTAGACCCGAGGGTAAACTAAGACTATAAGATCCTACAGCTTCAGCTATCAGCGGAGTGCCTTCGCCAACTCGTAGGTTCGAACGGTCCTTCCTCAAAGTCTTTCTTCTAGTGAATCCCTGTAAATGATTACAAATGTGGTTACCACTGCCTGTATCAATTACCCATGATTCATAAGAAGTGATTAAGCAATCTATCATAAAGATACCTGAAGCATCGGGTAAACCGATCTCTATCTGGTCGATATTCATCGAGTGCTCGCAAATATCCTTGCTACCGCATTCTGGGCAACTCAGATCCCCCAGCTCATCAATCCAATCAGTATCCATGAGATCAGCAGGTGCTGGCTTCGGCTCTAAACTGGCCAGAATGTTCTCATGTAGTGCTGCCACGTCAGTCTTTGGTTCTTTCATGTAGGCACTAGCTGTGTCACATATCTCCTTCGAGAGTGAGTACCACATGAGATACACTAACTCTTCCTGAGTCATCTTGTACCCCAAACGTGTCAAGCATTTAAAGAGTCTTCTCATTTCCATAAGATGGTCTTTAACTGACTGGTCCTTTTTCAGCTTCAGTGAAAGTATCTCTTTCATGATCAAAAGCTTACCCGTATGTTTATAGAATCCCAGCTGGCTTTCTATATCTTTCACGACCTCGTGGCAAGATTTATCTCTCAATCTATCCGTGAACTCGGACGATATAGAGAAAATCAGAATTGACATGACATCCGATTCATCCGCCATGTACTTGAAGTACTGAGTAAACTCCTCTTTAGGAGAATTACTCTTAGGTCGTGATACATGCTTATCTAAAACGTAGAACTTACCCTGTGCACGCAAGATATTATCAAGGTGCATTTTCCAAACTGGAAAATTTTGTCCTGTAAGTTTCCATTTTCCATTGATGAATCTCAGTGATTCCTCAGGGGTATAAAACGGGATTACAGAAAAAGATATCTACAATAAAAAATAAAATTCCAAGCTTAGTTTATAATTATAAAAACTCTAATAAATTATTACCCTTAAAATAAATTTATTAGACTAGAATCCATATTTCACATGTGTCGGGAAGCATGTGATCATGTCAGACCGACTCATGTGATCTATGGTAGGTAAAAACTATACCAATCGCATTTTAATTCGAAAATATGATTTCTAGATCGTCGGGACATCGGATATTTAATCCGTGCATATTTAGTCCCTCTAGTGCACTTTGGCCCGGTACCACCTGGTGAGTAAATAATTACCAAAATAGACTGCACCACCCGGGACCTGGACAAACCCTGGCCGGTACCACCCGGAGATAATTCGCAGAGTTTTATCGCCCTCCAGTTTCGGTTTGAACAAGGGCGTTCATAGTGTGTTCACTTACAACGTCCTATGTACCTTACACCGGAGGTGCCTCTAAAGTGGGTTGCACTTACTAATCTATGATTTTGATAAGGGTTAAAATTGCCAGTTTTTCAAAAGCTTGGATCCAAACACAAACTGTATTTGTATCCAATTTTTCTTTTAAAACATTTAATTTTAAAAACATCTATATTTAATTTAAAGGAAATTACGCAACTAAACAACCATGCAATTCATATAACTATTAAATATAAACAACCACACACTCAAAACATGTCATAGTCAAAAACCCTTAACTATTGTGGTTTCGTGAGCCAACACAAAACGACGGTCTTTATTCCTAAGGGACAAATCTTCTCGGCGCTCCCACTGGCTCCAAGCTCCATGGCTGTCTCCTTGGCTCCGTTTTCGGGTCTCGATTTTATTTATTTTATTATCAAACGTATTACAATTTAACAGCGGGTTGTAAATGGCACGCTGATAACAACAAAATTATACATGTTTTGGTTGCGCGTAATCGTATGACTTTACCCCATTTCTCACCCGTTTATGATCATTTCATGCACTAATTGAGCTTTTTATTGATTATGAAGGAATTGGAGGCCGTGGAACGGAAAAGTACAGAAAAAGGCGAGAAAACGAGAAAAATGCACAAGGTCAACACAGAAGACACTTGGCGATTGATAACACCAAAATTATACATATTTTGGTGGTGCTTAATTGGTTGAATTTACCCCGTTTATCTCTTGATTCTCACCTAATTACTCACGAATTGGTATGTTTGTTACTTTTGAAGGTATTGGAGAACACGGAGCTAAAAAGTGCGGAAAATAGGCGAAATTGTGCGAAAGTTGGAAAAGTACAAAACAGGAAGTTTTAGCGATCGCGAAGTGAAGGTTTTGGCGCCGCCAAGACTGATATTCGAGAAGGTTCCTGCCTTTTGTCAACTTAGCGCCGCGAAGATGAAGTTTAGCGCCGCGAAATTGGCATTTGCACTCACAAGAAGATTCCAGAATTTGCCAAAAATAGAAGGAGTAGGGTTTTTAAGTGTTTCGCGCCGCGAACGCCTACTTGGCGAACGCGAAACAGCTTCCGGACCTTCTTTTAAATACTGTTCTCAGCCTTCAGTTCCATATGCATGCTTAGACAGAAAAATACAGTAAAAGGGTCAGTTGTACCAGTTGGTTAGTGGTTTGGAGGGAGAATCAAGTGTGGAGAGAGGAGACGCTGCGCCGATACGGATACTCGATTAATCATCTGTAGCTGTATGGTCGGTAGAATGTCTGTCTTTATCTATACTTATTCTGTTTTCCTAGCTATGAGTAGTGAGTAGTTTTCTATGTAGTACTTATCGTGGTAGATGAACCATGTGGATATGATTTTATGGTTTTAATGATTATTGATTTGTTTTGGTTAATTGAATGTGGTTTTATGATTCCAATTTGATTCCTGCTATTTCGTGTGTTTGAACTCGTTGGTTGGGTTTGCTTTTGGACCAAAAAAGTAGACTCCATTGGGTTAATCAACCTCTCTTGACTTATCCTTCGAGACCTCGGAGAATTAGGTTAAGTGGTTTCTTGGACCGAGAGAAACTAGATTGTAAAACACCGGTTAGTTGAGATAGGATTGGGTGACTGATATTTAGGTTGTCTGACAATCAGCCTAGGTATTGGGACTAGGAGGACCATTCTAGTTGACAATCATATTATCTGCATGTTAGGGTGTCCCAGACTTAAATCCTTACAATAGCCAAATCAATCATACTTTTATGTAACTTAATTATCCACTTGGGGATTCACTATGCCATGATAAGTGCTACTGTTTTTTTTATTATTGTTAAATCAGTTTTTATTCTGCTTTCTAGTTCTTTAGTTGTTAATTTAGTTTTCAAACCATTTTCTCAAAAACCCCCCATAGCCTTAGATTAATTAAACTAATAGGATTACCAGTCTGTTACTTGACCGTTCCCAGTGGTAGATACGATACCTGGACTTTCCTACGCTATATTGCTATCGATCAGGTACGCTTGCCTGTGAATGTGGTAATAGGTGGTTAGGCATTAGAGGTTAAAACTTGTTACGCTTTTTATAGTTAATATTTACCGCATCAAGTTTTTGGCACCGTTGCCGGGGAACGGTAGTATTTAGACTTTTAATCTTTGTTAGTTTTGTTAATCGATCCTTGTGAGGGATTACATCCCTTGCAAGTTTTTGCTTTTTAGTTTTTCTTTATTTATTATAATTATTATCTCTTTGTTTCCCGCAAGTTGCCCGTAACCGTTTGTTGTGGTTTCAGTCACGGCAAATTTGTTATAGGTAATTGAGGAGCCGGAGAGGAATCGGAAAAGAAACAAAAAGACGAGAGCCAACAAAGTTCGCCCGAGAGCTTTGATTTTTGAGATGGGAGAAGAAGCACCGATGTGGACCGCCAGGAGGGCCGCTCCAACTGTTCCCACGAATCCGATCACGAAGCCGAATCTAAACAAGGAAATCCCGGGGAAGCTCCTTCACATGATCAAGGACCTTACCTTCGACGGGAAAAACGATAGCAATCCTATCGTGCATTTGGAGAACTTCGTGGATATCTGTGATCTGTTCAAAACCGAGGAAGGCCGAGATGATGCGATTCGTCTCCGAGTCTTTCCTCTCACACTCGCCGGAGAAGCTAGAGCTTGGCTGCGTTCGTTAGAGCCAAGCTCGATCACTACTTGGGAAGGACTGCGTTCCACTTTCCTTTCCCGATTTTTTCCACCATCTAAGATCGACAAGTTGAAAGCCGACATCCGATCCTTCCAACAAGATGACGGGGAGACCATATCCGAAGCATGGGAGCGTTTCAAACACCTTCTAAATTCGTGCCCGAGTCACGGATTGACTAAGAGCGAACAAGTCCAAACTTTCTACAGTGGGCTTGCTTACTCTTCACGTGCTACATTAGATTCATCTGCTGGAGGTGTCTTCATGTATAAAACGCCCACGGAAGGTTATAAGCTCCTCGAAGACATGCTCATACACAACATAGATTGGAGGACGGACAAGTGCTTACAAATTCCAAGAATGGCCGGGAAAATCTCAACCGATTTTGATCCATCGGATGAAATAGCTGCTGTGAAAAACCAACAGGTAAAATTTGAACGAAAAATAGATGAACTAATTAAATCTGTTCATGCTTTGCAGGTTGGATGCGAGGAGTGCAAGGGTCCACATTTGACTAAGGATTGTCCGAACCGCCTGATGATGACACCGGAGGAAGTTAATTATCTTAACCGGGGCGATTACCAAGGGAGGTGGAACAACAACCGTAACTTCAATCCACGACCTCCCGGATTCTTTGCACCAAATCAACCGAACCAACGCACGGAGGGAGAGCCACGCATTTCTATCGAGGACCGACTCATCCAGTTCATGGACGCGCAAAAGAAAATCAATGATGAGGTAGGGTCATATTTGCGTAACCATCAGAGCATAATTCAAAATTTGGAATTGCAGGTTGGACGCATTGCTCAAACATTAGCCGAGAGGACCCAAGGAGAACTTCCGACGCAAACCCAAGTCAATCCAAAGGTGGAAAACGCAAAGCCGATGCTCATGATGGCCGGAACAAAGTCAAAGAAGGCGTGGACAGATATTTACAACAAAAAGTATGTGGATAGCGACAGTGAAAGTGAGCCCGACTATGCCACGGATTACGATTCGGAGGGGTTCACAATCTCGTTCGAGCATCTTAAGCTTAATGATTCGGACACATCAAGTGATGACGAGAACGAGGATGAGGATGGAAAGCAAGGTGGATACGCGGAGTTCGTGATACCAAAGAAAGAAAAGAAAGGAAAAGAGAAGGAGAAAGAGAAACCGGACAAGGAAGAGCTCATCTATATCGCACCAATCAAGCATGACCCGGGAAGTTACAGTTTACCTATTTCTTGTTCTAAATACAAAGGTCTTGCTTTAATTGATTCAGGTGCCGCACTTAACATGATGCCTTCTTGTTTTTGTAGGAAAATGGGTATCAAGAAGATCGAGCCGACAGATTATCAATATCGAGGAGTGAACGGGTACATGACCAAACCGTTGGGGATAGCGGAAGCAGTTCCGATTCGAATCGGAAATTTCGTCTACTATACGGACTTTATCATATCCAACCTCCCGAAGGACACGGAGATCCCTATCATTCTCGGGAGAGCTTTTCTGCATACCGCCCACGTTAATACGGACATGCGAAATCAAGTTACGAGCATGGGGTATGGAGAAAACCGTTTGTACTTTGATCCCAACGGAGAGCCGGTTAGACATGTCGATGAGCCTTATGAACATCCTTCTCTTACCTATAAGAAGGTCCCGAACCGCCCACTGCTACCTCATGAACAAATGGGCCGAAAGAAGACGGAGGACTACCCGAATCCGATACAACCAAAGGAGATATCTACCAATCCGGGACCCTCCAAGAAGGAACATCGAAAGAAAAGGGGTTCGTCAGCCCGACGAGCCAAGAAATGAGCCGAAAGCGGGGTCGAGCTCTAGACCCAGTCAAAAATGAAGCGCTTCTCGGGAGGCAACCCGAGCATTTTTCGTTATTTTCAGTTTTAGTGTTTTTCGTGTGAGTTTTTACTAATGTTTTTGTTTTGTATTGCTTAGGTAACCATTCAGAAGGGATAGAAGCCAAAATCGACGAAAACCGACACGAATCGGAATTTTTCAAAAGGTGGAAACAGAAAGATTTCGCGAACGCCAAACCTTTAGTTTGGCGACGCGAAGTCTGTCCAGACCAACATCAGGTAAAATTTTTGAACTTGGCGACGCGAAGTGGTATGTTTGGCGACGCGAGAATCGATTTTACAATTTTGAATTCTTGGAAACCGCCTCTTCGCAACGCGAAGCCTTAGGCTTAGCGACGCGAAGTCGGCCCTGACGGTTTTTAAACCCTCATTTTTCACTTTTTCAAAACACAAAAACCTAATTTCTCTCTCGGCGCCGCGAAATCCTCTCACGTCTTTGCCAAGTTCGAAAATCTTAAGCTTCAATTTCATCCACAATGGCACAAAAGGTATGTTTCCTAACTTGATTTCGTTGGTTAAGCTCGATTTGGTGTAGTGAATTCATGATTTGGGGCAACAATGGTGGTTCTAGGTTTTCATAGATTCTATCTTGAATTGAAACCCCATTGTGTAATTAATTGTTGATTTGGATTGCATGCTATGATTTTTGATGGAAAAATAGTTTTGGCATGTGTTTTGCTTGTTGAATCTAGCTTGTTGGACCTTCAATGGTGAATTGTATGGAATTGGAATTGTTCTAGAGTGCACCATTGATGGTTAGAATTCTTGATTGATGCATGCTTCGTTCTTAGAGTGCAATTTCATTATAGCATGCTAGTTAATGGGTTATTGAATTTAGTTGGATTGTGCTTGAATGCTAAGTGTGGAGATTTTGCACCCAAAATCCCCATCTTTTGATTTTACTAGATTGTGTTAGTGGAACCTTGGCCCTAAGCACATCCCCACTCATTTTGAATCGCAATACATGTATCGTTTAGCTTGAATTGTTAGCCTTGGAATTTTGTCTCATTGGTTTGAATGATATGAACTTTGTCTTGATCATATTGGATACACTTGGACTAAGACATTGTTTGTTTGGATTTTGTAGAGACAAAGAACTCGTTCGTCAACCTCATCGGTCCCTAATTTTCGTGCGCCGGGTGGAGGTCACGTCTTCACCTATTTTGGGAACGATCCAACGTTGAATGATCAAAGGCGTGAGCATTACCGAAAGATTGTCGACCGACTCGCGTCCCGTCAAATCCTGGTCCCGAGGAGAGTAGATTGGGATCTTCTCCAAGTTATGGGCATGAGAAATGAGATCCGAGCCAAATTGGAGAAGCATGCGTACGATGAGGAAGGCTCCGAGTACTTTATTTGCCATGCTTGGGAGCGCATCTTTGATTTTGCCGAGACCCTTTACCGAGAGCTCATTCTGGAGTTCGTGGCTACATTTCGGTTTGAGGAAGAGAAAGCCCTCGATGAGTTTTACCAGCCGTGCATGAGTTTTCGACTCGGTGGTGTTTGGCATTCGATCTCTTTGGTCGACTTGGCGGTGGCTTTGGGGATATATACCCAAGCCGAGGTGGAGGCTCCCGGATTCGTGGAGTACATGTTCGCCAGCGGAAAAGGCCGGACGACTTCGATCCCAGTTTATCTTGGGCAGTTCTCGGAAGTGGCAACTATGGTGGCAATCTCAAGGTCAAAAGCCTTCTCTCTTCTTCGGACCGACTCTATCATCGGATGCTTGTTAATGCGCTCAATGCACATTCCTCGAGTGAGGAGAAGATCTCGACCTATGATCTTTGGCTTCTCGAGCAACTCACCACGGATGACAAATACCCGAACGCTCCCTATATCGTCGCCATGCAACTCATGAAGGGAGGCGGTTATCGCGAGGGTAGCCGGATGGCCGGTGGCCAATATGTCACCCGTTTGGCTAGGCATTACGGGGTTCTAACCGATGATGCTATTGCCTCGATGACGAGCCTCGGGGAGATGGGTTTGATCGACATGGAGCAACTCCGAGGAATGGGGGCAGCTGCGGTAGATCACTTGGTTGGCGGAGATCAGTTCACGTGGATCCCTTATCCACAAACACACGAGCCAAGAAGGAGGACGAGGAGTACCCAAGAAACCGGTGAAGCGAGCGGGGCGAACGAGGACGAACAACCGACGGATGAAGCGGGACACTCGGGTTATGAAGACCTGAGTAATCGTTTATCGGAGATGCAGCTTACTTATGGCCGACATCATCAGCATATGGAGTATAACACCACGGAGGCTCTCCACCAAGCCAACTGGCAAAGTGGATTGATGAACCGAATGGCCTCCCAATTTGGTGTTGCACCTGCGACTCCTTTTGCTGCATCGCAGTTTTGGCCATTCTCCGACGATGCACCGCCCGGTTATCCCACTTTCGAGGATTGGCGTAACCAACCTCGAGGCCCCTATTGATCTCTCTTTTATCTCTCTATTCGATATGGTTGTCTAAACAATTTTATTTTTGTTTGTGTTTGTGTTTGCTACTATCTTTTATTTTTTTTGTTTGGATTGTTTAGGATTTTAATTGTTTGCTTAGTTTGGTTTATTTTATTTTGTTCTTTTTACCTTTTATTTTTCTTTTTGTTTCTAGATACAGCTGTTTATGATTCTGCATCGGGTACGATTTCCGGAATAATCTCTCTCAGATCAGAACAAGTCAAATAACCCGGGAAGTTTCTCTTTTTCCCAATTACTCCTTAATTGTTTTAACTGTTGCATTGAGGACACTGCAAATTTTAAGTGTGGGGAGGGGGTTATGTTGACTTGTCTGCTTGCTTATTGGGTACACTTTATGCTTGTGATTGTCGTTTTTCAAATTTTTGAAAGCTTTGAAGTTTGACCCCAATTTTTTTCAAAATCTGAGATTGTTTTTGAGACTGAGTTGCTTGTTTAGGAGGACATGAGATGAGACTGTTTGAGTAGGAGAATACCTTGGAATACCGATTACCATGAGTGCCTCACCCGATTCCTTTGAGAGATTGAGCCTAATTAATTCATTTGTGTGAGTAATACCGACTTTGACCCAAGGTAGAACTTGTCACTAGAATTCTTGTCGAGACCACATAAGAGAAGTATTTATCACCATTGCACTGATAGAGGCCTTCGTTTCTAACCCTTTTAGCCTTCGTTAGATAACCTCATCATAGGGTTATTTAATTTGCCTAGCCAATTTCTGAAAAGGTGTTCACTTATAACACTTTCACCCTTGAAACCATTTTTTGAGCCTTAGCCTTTCGTTTCTTTACCCAATTCACCATATACCCTTGAGCCTAATTGTTTTATCTATCTTTTGGCCGTAACTTAAATTTGATACTTGAGATGTTTGATCCAGTTTTTCAAAAATCTGATAGTTTTTATGGGATTGATAAGAGCATGAGAGAAGAGCCAAAAGCAACATAGTTGCTGCTCTGAAAAAGAGAAAGAAGAAAAAGAAAAGATGAGACTCAAAGAAAAGAAAAGAAAATATCAAAAGAGTCGAGAAAAAAAAAGTGAGCTTAAAAGTGTGAAAAAGAATTTGTGCCACAAATAAGCCATAGGCTTAGGCCGATTCTAAAAAAAAAAAAAAAAAAAAAAAGAGAGATATGCTCATCCCGATAGTTTCACTGTTTGAGAATCAGATTTTGTGCTTTACTGTTTGGATCATTACAAATTGAGTTTTCAAGTTTTTGTTGCAATATCCTTAGCCACTCATATATCCTTTATCCTACCCTTAACCTTAGCCTAACATTACAACCCCTAAGTCCTCTTGACGGTTGACAACTTCTCAGTGGTGGAGATTAGATTCAGTGCCAAGCTTATGCATGAGGGAATTGGTCGAGTATTGGTGAGATCACTTTTTACACTTTTACCCCCGAGAGATACACTTCAGATTATTATTCATACTATGTGAGGGTAAAAGGTCCACCTTGGTATTCGATTGCTTGATATGTCTTGTCTTTGTGTCTGACTATGTGAGTATTCTTTGTCTTCTTGGATGATCTTGGGTGGAGATAATTTTGGTGTCATCTTTCTTATCTTTCAGTCTTTTGATTGAGGACAATCAAAGCTTAAGTGTGGGGATTTTGATAACACCAAAATTATACATGTTTTGGTGGTGCTTAATTGGTTGAATTTACCCCGTTTATCTCTTGATTCTCACCTAATTACTCACGAATTGGTATGTTTGTTACTTTTGAAGGTATTGGAGAACACGGAGCTAAAAAGTGCGGAAAATAGGCGAAATTGTGCGAAAGTTGGAAAAGTACAAAACAGGAAGTTTTAGCGATCGCGAAGTGAAGGTTTTGGCGCCGCCAAGACTGATATTCGAGAAGGTTCCTGCCTTTTGTCAACTTAGCGCCGCGAAGATGAAGTTTAGCGCCGCGAAATTGGCATTTGCACTCACAAGAAGATTCCAGAATTTGCCAAAAATAGAAGGAGTAGGGTTTTTAAGTGTTTCGCGCCGCGAACGCCTACTTGGCGAACGCGAAACAGCTTCCGGACCTTCTTTTAAATACTGTTCTCAGCCTTCAGTTCCATATGCATGCTTAGACAGAAAAATACAGTAAAAGGGTCAGTTGTACCAGTTGGTTAGTGGTTTGGAGGGAGAATCAAGTGTGGAGAGAGGAGACGCTGCGCCGATACGGATACTCGATTAATCATCTGTAGCTGTATGGTCGGTAGAATGTCTGTCTTTATCTATACTTATTCTGTTTTCCTAGCTATGAGTAGTGAGTAGTTTTCTATGTAGTACTTATCGTGGTAGATGAACCACGTGGATATGATTTTATGGTTTTAATGATTATTGATTTGTTTTGGTTAATTGAATGTGGTTTTATGATTCCAATTTGATTCCTGCTATTTCGTGTGTTTGAACTCGTTGGTTGGGTTTGCTTTTGGACCAAAAAAGTAGACTCCATTGGGTTAATCAACCTCTCTTGACTTATCCTTCGAGACCTCGGAGAATTAGGTTAAGTGGTTTCTTGGACCGAGAGAAACTAGATTGTAAAACACCGGTTAGTTGAGATAGGATTGGGTGACTGATATTTAGGTTGTCTGACAATCAGCCTAGGTATTGGGACTAGGAGGACCATTCTAGTTGACAATCATATTATCTGCATGTTAGGGTGTCCCAGACTTAAATCCTTACAATAGCCAAATCAATCATACTTTTATGTAACTTAATTATCCACTTGGGGATTCACTATGCCATGATAAGTGCTACTGTTTTTTTTATTATTGTTAAATCAGTTTTTATTCTGCTTTCTAGTTCTTTAGTTGTTAATTTAGTTTTCAAACCATTTTCTCAAAAACCCCCCATAGCCTTAGATTAATTAAACTAATAGGATTACTAGTCTGTTACTTGACCGTTCCCAGTGGTAGATACGATACCTGGACTTTCCTACGCTATATTGCTATCGATCAGGTACGCTTGCCTGTGAATGTGGTAATAGGTGGTTAGGCATTAGAGGTTAAAACTTGTTACGCTTTTTATAGTTAATATTTACCGCATCAGCGATCGCGAAGTGCCCAATTTGGCGCCGCCAAGTGCGACCGAAGTGAAGATTAGGGTTTTATTAAGTGTTTGGCGTCGCCAAGTGAGCAGTTTGGCGATCGCCAGATGGCGCCTGGTCGTTTTTCTTTAAATATCAGCCTCCTCCTTCAGTTTTGGACATGAGTTTTGAAGTGCAATACACGAGGGGAAGTCAGAGGAACGAGAGTGAGAATACGAAAGGTGCCGGTACGCTGCGGAAGTCGATCTTTGATCATCTATCGTTGTACTGTCGGTATCATGTCGATGTCTACTCTTGTTTATGTTTTTGTGTTCATTATGAGTGAGTAGTTTATTAGTAGTGCTTGTCATGATAGATGAACCATTATGGATGATATTTTGCAATTAATGTTTATTGGTTTGTTTTTGATTAATTGAATGTCGTTTATGGTTCTTTCTTGATTATTGTTGTTGTGGCGATTTGAAATCACTTGGTTGGGTGTATTTGTTGGACCAAGACAGATAGACTCCGAAAGGATAATCAATCTACCTTAGCCTGACTTGGACCATAGAGTTATGTTAAGGGGTTACTTTGACCATTAGTGACCGATAGTAAAAGAGCCATTACAATAATTGATTAGGAAGGGTTTACCGATTCTAGATTGTGGACCAAACGATTTAGGATTGGAATTAGGAGGACCGTGTCCTAGTTTAACCATAAATTGCACATGTTAGGGTGTCCCAGACTTAAATTCCTACAATAGTCAAAACAACCAAACTTTCGATCTATTCATGTCATCCATATTGGGGATTCGTTTTATCATGATAAGTGCTGCTGTTTTCTTTTATTATAAACTTAAATCATAATTTCATTTGCTTTCTTAGTTTTACTTAGTTAATTGTCTTTTTAAGTAATTAAACATTTTTCATACAAAACCCCCCTTTTTGATTAATTAAACTAATTCGACTTTAGTCTACAATAACTTGACCGTTCCCAGTGGTAGATACGATACCTGGACTTTCCTACACTATATTACTCACGATCAGGTACGCTTGCTGTTTGTGTAAAAATTTACTTAAATCGTTATCGTAAGATGTCGTGAGGCAAAATCGTCAAAAAAAAGAATTCTCGTTCGATAAAACGTGCGATAAATAAAAGTAAATTGACAAGAAGATTGATGACGCAGGAAAAACCTCTGAATCGAGGAAAAAACCTGCGGTCGACTAAATAGGATAGTCGACGTTGCACTATAGATCACCAATAAGGGGTGATATCCTCGAATACGATTACAATAAGGAAATGAATACTATCGAATGTAAATACAGAGAATAATATTGATATTGCTATTTCTCTCTCGGAATCAGTTGTCTCGAGTTATTGTCTTTGGTCTCTTTTTATAGCTGTTGATGTCGTAATTAATCGTCCATTATTGAGCCATAAATGCAACGGTCATAACTGAAGCTGAATTCTAGATCGTAACGTCTGAGCTCTTTAATGATGAACGTATCTGGTTCAAACGGTCGTGTTTAAGTTCAATGGATGATGGCTATGCTTCGAGGTTATCTTGGATAAGCTTTCCTGCAATAAGAGCAAACTTTGAACATGTATATCGTTAGTTTAATCGTACGATCATGTGATGATATCGTACGATCTTCTTTGACGATCACTTATCCTTGTTAGAAGGTAGTTATATCTTTACTTCAGGACCTTATCTTAATACAGGAATATCATCCTGAAAAATATCTTACAATTTTAATCGTTCGATCGTTCGATGATAAAATTTCACCCAAACACTTGCCTGTATATGTGGTAAGACGGTGGCTAGGCATTAGAGGTTAAAACTTGTTACACTTTTTATATATGATAATTACCGCATCAAGTTTTTTGGCGCCGTTTCCGGGGAACGGTAGTTGCTAGATTTTAGTTTGTTGGTCCCAAGTAGGTGACCTTCAAGTAAGGATAGTGTTTGGGATTATAGAAGGGGGGGGGGGGGTTGAATATAATCACACAGTTTTCTCACTTTTAAATTCTTGTTTTATAAACAATATGAATTTACAGATTGTTGCGGAAATAGAAAAGACAATTAGTCTAAACTAAACAATCTAAGTTCTTTCACTATGCACTAAGTGAGAAGAAATAAAGAAAGAAGATAGAGGGAAAAAGAGAGAAAGGACTTGAGTATTTTAGGATGAAGAAGAAGTATGGAGAACATCTCTTCACGTCCTATTTATACTCCATGCATTAAATGCATGCAGACCTACTATTGTGACGTGTCACAATGTGAGTGGTCTGTTGTACTATTTACTATAAACAAATACTCTTTGCATGGTGTGCAAAAGAGGATGTTTGTAAACAGTTGCCTTATGGTCTGATAAGTACGGAGGGAACAGTAAAGTAACTGCCCTTATGTACTATTGTGTCAGAAAAGGCGAGTAATCCTTTTGTGCATTAGACTAAGACATTGTTCTAATCCTTCAGGATCAGGATACTGATCAGTGACTAGAGTCCTGAAACTAGGGAAGTTCAGGGTCACGTGTATTCTGATGAACCTTCAGGATGTCATACGATAGTGAACAGACTGCTATCACTGAGTTCCGTCTTCAGATCACGAGCATGCTGTTCCTGTCATCAGCTATTTCTTCGACGTCGCTGATGGTTCTTTTTGTATGATCTTAATGTCTTCAGGAGGGGGTCTTCACTTCAGTGGACAGGATCAGTAGACTGCAGAACAGGCTCGTTAGTCTCCTGATCCTGATCCTGATCTATAAAGTTAAGTTACAGCATAAGTAACATGGAATAACACTGAACAGACTCAGTGATAATTCCTCAAGCTATAACAGAAGTAAAAACCTATTCACTAAGTAAAGATTCAGGATCATTATCATTTCATCAGGTCTTAGGAGAGCTGGATCAACAATCTCCCCCTAAATGATAATGATAAGACAACAGAGTAATTGTCTTAAACTAGAAAAGTTAGAAATAATTCTAAGTCTAGAACTAAACAGTAGGAAATAGAACTCATAAAGGTACATGTCCCATTTACTGTTTTGAGGGATCTTTTTCAGTACTATGATGGAATGAAGTACAATGCACTGAATTGCATTCTCATTAATCTCATTTAAATATTACAAGAGTAAGGAAAATACAAAAGTACATGATAGAAGTACTGAAAGAGAAAATTACAAGACAACTAACTATCAGATTCTTCGCTAATGTATTCAGTCTTGACGCAAACAGGAACAGGAGTGTCGCTGAAGGCAAGTCTGTGATCAAGTATAGCTCTGACAGTGCGGATGATCTCTTTGTTGTCTGGATTTTTCTTATCTTGTTGTGCAGTGAAGAGAACTGTCAAAAGATGTTCATAGGGCGCTATGTGTAGCTCACTGAAGCGCTGAAAGCGTAGGATTGAGTTATTGCTAACACATATGCCATGAACAGGTTCTCTGATTACTTGTCCTTCAGATAGAGAGATTCCAGGAGGGAATGAAAGATCAAGCATCGAGAGGTCCAGAGGTTTAACAACCATTCTGGGAAGACAGGGAGTTGGTCTTCTTGTAGAGGTGCCTGCAGATCTTCGAACAGGCTGCTGAGATAGGAGTGGAGAGTGTTGGAGCAGGTCATCAGGTATTTCAGTTGTCCTTCTGATGCGAGCAATAAGTCCTTCAATGACTTCTTCTACTTCAGCCCGATAGTTCTTGTTGGCTTTGGGAAGCAGGGATCTGATTTCGTTCCACTCTGACAAGTTGTAGCGATCTAACTTGTCCAGAGTGTGCTCTACGTCCTTTACTCCAGAGCGTTTGACTGTGATCCAGGTTTTACCAGAATTACCTTTCTTGCCTCTTGATCGGCGAAGATGGATACCTGAGATGGCAGCACCATGCTTTCGGAGGTGTAACCTATCTCTGCACCAGTCAAGCTCAGCATTCACTTCTTCAGTCTGTATCTCTGCATTTTTGTTGAAGACCTTCAGAACAGCCTTCTGTGCAAGGATAGGATCTGCACTTATTTCTGCATCTTCATCTACAAAATCCGATGCAAGCCTTCGAGCGGCTTGAGCAGAGAGGAAAGCTTCCTTCTGCTTCTTATTATGCTCTAGTTGAGCCTGTACAGCCTCGTTGTACTCCTCCTGCGAGAGATAGGCGAACTCGGAGTCACAAGAGGTACGAAGAGGGATTTTTACTCTTGTACTCTCGAGTCGCTCTATCACGGCGTCTAAGCGCCCATCCCAGAGGCATCAGGGTTCTCCCCCTGAGGTTGTGCGAGCCCAGGAATGGGCGCAGAGGCAGCAGGGACCTTCTCGACGAAGATGTCGTCGTCTATATCATCATCATCATCTTCATCATCATCATCGTCGTCTTCATTATTCCCCCGTCTTCAGTGGTTCTCCAGTTTGTGGAGGGGGAATAGGCTGAATGGTCTTGGGGCTGTCTCTCCCCCTCAGCAGGTGCCTGTACCAAGGCAGCTGTTGACACACTCCTTTGGAGGAGAGAGGCCATGTCGCTGAGGACTTTGCGCTGGATGAATGATGATGAGATCAGGGACTGCAACACCTCCCTGTCCGCCGTGGTGAAGGATGGAGGCGGCGCAGGAGCAGAGGTGAGGGCGTTGACAGCAGAGGAGAGCCCTTGCACCTGCTCCTGGATGGCGCGAATGGCAGCTTCCTGAGCATCCAACCTCTGAACCACCGTTGATTGGAAGGTGGTGAGAGAGTTGGTGCTGTTGATGATCTCTGTGGAGAGCGCAGGGAACGCCGTGGCCTTCAGGTCATCAATAGATGCCTGAAGGTTGGTGGAGGAGGAGGCAACCTGAGAAACCTTGTCATGGATGTTATCCAGACAAGGGATGGACAGGGTGACGGCCGTGGGCGGTGGAGTCGCGGCGATGGCGGCGGCAGTGGCACTGGCGGCGGCGGCTTCAGCAGCGGCTGCAGCAGCTTTGGCAGCAACAAGTTCCTGTTGTAAGGACTGGAGTCGTGCTGAATGCTCTTCCTCCTTCTGCTGGAGGGCAGTGCGGGCCTCATGCAGGTTCCTCTCAGCGGACTGCCTGCGTAGTTCAGCTGTGTTCAGCTGATGCTCGGCATCCGTGAGGATGAAGTCGTTGAAGGGGTCATCCTGATGAAGATGCCCTTCAGAACCTGCTCCTAAAGAACCTGTGGTGGGAGAGGTGGCTTGTTCAGCATCCTGTTCCTGAACTTGTTCAGGAACGACCAGGACGTCGGAGAGAGGGACGTCGTCAGGATGGTAAGCAACCTGGTCCAGGAACCTAGGCCCAAGGGCGTAGTTGTTGGAGTTCCCGACCTTGGGGTAGTGTTCCCCCATATGCAGCTCCAGGACGGCTGAGAAAAACCTGGTGAAGGCAACGTTGACGACCCGATTCTTGCTTCGGACCTTCCTCACCATGTCGTCCCAGATGGAGCGAGCATAGTCGAACTCGCGATTCTTGATCGCAGAGTAGACCATCTGTTGAATGACCATCGGGAACTGCTCCGTGCTCCCTGTTTTGCCCGATAAGCACAGGCCAAACGTGTTCCATATATAATAGAACACGGCGTTTAGTCCTGACTTATGGACAGTGGCACCTGTCTTCGGTAGCAGGACGCCTTCCTTGTTGACAGGCCATCTGTAGCCTATGGCGTCCAGGAACTCGACGATCTCGTCAGCAGTGGGGACAGGAGGGAAGCGCTTCTTCTTGGGGAAGTTGAGCACGTTCCTGAGGGTTCCAAAACCAAAGGAAATGATGTTTTCCTTGATTTGGAACTTGATGACCTCTCGCAGGACACCTTTTGTGTTCTTCTCCTTGGCAACAGTGGCAGTGGACCACAGTTGTTGCAGCATGGGCTTGTTTGGCTTTGAGTCCAGAGTGAAAGCCGTCTTCAGCGGGCTGCGGAGAAGGAAGTCTTTTGCAGGAATCAGATATTCCTTGCCTTCAGGGATGTCAAACAGACCAACAACGTTGTTCTGTTTGAATTGGACGTCATGTTGCGGAATGACGATTGGCAAGCTCTCAGTAGCTTGCAGAGGAGTGGCCTCAGAGGAGAGCTGGGCGTCCAAAGATGTGGATGTAGTAGCAGCCATCCTGTTAAACATAAAAATAACATATATGGATGATTAAGAGTCCAAAATATGCATTTTTCTTCATTTTTCAATGAACACAAAATATGTTCATAAAAATGGTGAAATCCTTTATACTTAGAATAGATTAGATACCAAAATACACAAAAGGAATGTGTTTTGGTATTAAAAAGAACTTCTATTTTGATGAATAGATATCAAAATAGGAGTTTATGACTGTTCTTAAAAGAAATAAGAAAAATCAATCTAAACAGTTTTAACAAAAATCTTAGAAGATTTTGGGAAAACTAAGATCAAACGAAGTGATCTTAGGGTTTTTGGAAAAACGTTTATCACAATAAGTTGTTTTAGAGAAGAATACCAACTTAGATTGTGGAAAGAACAAAGAACATAAAGAAACTTACGTTGATCTTGTTAGAGAAGTGGTAAGTGTGTGTTCTTGGTGTTCTTGAGAATGCAGATTCTTGCTTTTTCTTGCTTGAATGCTTAGAGAGTATTATGTGAGCGTAAAGAGTGAAAAGGATTACGAATGAGGTTTTTATACCTCGTGGTAGGAGAGAGAAAAAGGATGAGAGAGAAAAGAGCGGCTAAATTCAAACGTAATGATGAAAAAGAAGCTCGACGCGCGTTCACGCGCCTGACACACGTAGTGGGGAACAGGAAACGTCCCATTACGTGTCAGTGCAGATGAAAGGTTTGTTTTATTTGAAAAACTAAAAACCACCTTTTCAGGGGATGATTCCATTTTGGTGAAAGATATGTTTTATTGGAATCAGAGTACTTATCAGATAAGTACTGTTTTGGGAAAATCCTCTTATCACATTTAATGCGATAAGGTTTCAGTAGCAGAGGGAAGAAATACTTACCTGAGAATCATCAGTATTCGGATATTGAACAAAGATTTTGTAAGTACTGAATAGAGTTATCCTCTGAAGAAGAGTTATTCAGGAGTTGTTAAGAAAAGAGGTCCTGAGAGAATATTTTCATAAGGACTTTAACAACTGTTTGTCCTGAGAACTTCTATTCTTCAGGATTTAACATCCCAAGTTCACTGAGGAGCATATTAAAACGCGTCACATCCAGTGGTTTGGTAAAGAGGTCAGCAAGCTGATATTCAGTAGGGACAAAATGGAGTTCAATATCACCATTCATCACATGATCCCTGATGAAGTGATATCTCACTTCAATGTGCTTTGTCTTAGAGTGTAAGACAGGATTGTTAGCAATGGCTATTGCTGAAGTGTTGTCACAGTAGATAGGAATTTTGGAGAGTTGTATGTCATAGTCCTGAAGTTGATTTCTCAGCCACAGGACCTGAGCACAACATATTCCTGCTGCAACATATTCAGCTTCAGCAGTTGATGTGGACACAGAGTTCTGCTTCTTGCTAGTCCAACTCACCAACTTGCCACCTAATAGGTGACAGCCACCAGTAGTGCTTTTCCTGTCGATCTTACATCCTGCAAAGTCACTATCAGAATAAGCTGTTAGATCGAACCCTGAGTCCTTGGAGTACCAAAGACCCATGTTAGGAGTTCCCTTCAGGTATCTGAAGATCCGCTTTACAGCGGTCAGATGGGATTCTTTGGGTTCAGCCTGATAACGAGCACAGAGATATGTAGAATACATGATATCAGGACGACTCGCTGTAAGATACAGCAGTGAGCCAATCAATCCTCTATAGAGAGTCACATCAACAGGTTTCCCTTTGGAATCCTTGTCAAGAGACAGAGGAGGAGCCATTGGAGTCGTCATCGGTGTACAGGATGTGAGATCAAATTTCTTCAACATCTCATGTACGTATTTACCTTGATTGATGAAAATTCCCTTTTCAGATTGCTTGATCTGAAGTCCTAAAAAGAATGTTAGTTCGCCCATCATAGACATTTTATATTCAGATTTCATGAGCAACTCAAACTTTTCGCAGAGTTTGGGATTTGTGGATCCAAAGATAATGTCATCGACATATATTTGGACAAGAAGGATATGCTTAGGATATTTCTTCAGAAATAAAGTGCTATCAATCTTTCCACGAACAAAACCTTTAGAGAGAAGAAAGGTTGAGAGGGTATCATACCAGGCACGAGGAGCCTGTTTTAACCCATAGAGAGCCTTGTTTAACTTGTAGACGTGATCAGGGAACTTAGGATCTACAAAGCCAGGAGGCTGAGCCACATAGACCTCTTCATTTAGTTTTCCATTCAGAAAGGCATTTTTAATGTCCATCTGATAAACTTTGAAGTTCATATGTGCTGCAAAAGCTAGGAAGAGTCGAATTGCTTCGAGCCTAGCAACAGGAGCAAAAGTTTCATCGTAATCAATGCCCTCTTCCTGCCTGTATCCCTGAGCCACAAGGCGAGCCTTGTTTCGAATGATTGTACCAATCTCATCAAGTTTATTTCGAAAAATCCACTTGGAACCAATGATTGTACGTTTTCGAGGCCTAGGGACGAGAAGCCAGACATTGTTTCTGATGAACTCTGCTAGCTCTTCCTGCATGGCTGAGACCCAGGCAGGATCACGCAAAGCATCATCTATTTCTTTAGGTTCATTTTCAGAGATAAAATTTACATAAAGACAGACGTTACCAGCCTGACGTCTGGTTTTCACACCAGAAGAAGGGTTCCCAAGAACTTGATCAATGGGATGATCTTTGGTCCATCGGAGAGCAGGTGGTTGATACACCTGTCCTGAAGTAGATGCTTCATTGGATGATGGATCAGGAAGAAGATTTGTAGGAGTGGGTTCACTAACAGTGGTTTGAGAGAAGTCTTCACTGTTAGTGGGTTGATCAGGTTCAGGTGGTGTGATTTGAGAGATAGGGGTGGCATTTATGAGAGGTGGAGTGGTTATATCAGTGGGTGGTATAGGATCTTCTTCAAAACCATCAGGAAGGTCTTGAGGAGATGGATCAGCAATAGGAGGTTCAGGGACTTGAAAGAAAGAGTCAGCCCACTGATTGATTTCAGTATTATCATTTGGGTGAGGAAAGGTAGGACCCGATTCATCAAACTTGACATGAATCGTTTCCTCAATGGTTTGTCTTCGTTTGTTGAACACACGGTAAGTTTTAGAAATGGATGAGTATCCGAGGAAAATTCCATCATCAGATTTGGAATCAAACTTTCCAAGATTATCTTTGTTGTTCAGGATGTAGCAGACACAACCAAAGATATGGAGATGTTCGATTGATGGTTTCCTGTTACGAAAGAGTTCGTAAGCTGTTCTTCTGAAACGCTTGACAATCAGAGATCTGTTCTGAGTGTAACAAGCAGTATTTACAGCTTCAGCCCAGAACTGAGTGGCAAGGTTGGCTTCACTCAGCATAGATCTCGCAGCTTCGATCAGCGTCCTGTTTCGTCTTTCAGCAACACCATTTTGCTGAGGAGTTCTCACAGAGGAGAAGTTTTGAGAGATACCTTTCTGTTCAAAGAAAGATTCCAGGGTACTGTTTTTGAACTCAGTCCCATGGTCACTTCTTATTGAACGAACAGTAAGGTTGTTGAGTTTTTCCATCTTCCTGACGAACAGGATGATTTCTTCAGGAGCATCACTCTTGGCACGTAAGAAGAAAACCCAAGTATATCTGGAATATTCATCTACGATTACCAGAGTATATTTCTTTCCACCAATGGATTGGACATTAACAGGTCCAAAGAGATCCATGTGGAGAAGTTGTAGAGGAGAGCTGATGGAGGAAATCTGCTTAGACTTGAAGCTAGCCCTGGTCTGTTTTCCTTTCTCACATGCTGAACAAAGAGATTCCTTTGTATAGCGAAAGTCAGGAAGACCAATGACCAGGTTGTTGATGCAGAGTTGATTCAGCATCTTAAAGTTGAGATGAGAGAGACGCTTGTGCCAGAGCCAATTCATATCAGTGGAAGCACGTGATACGAAACAGAAGTTATCAGTGGAAGTATTCATATTGATGATGTAGATATCTGCATGTCTAACACCATTGAGAATGACTTCCTTTCTCCTGTTCTTGACTTTGCACTTTTTCTTAGAGAAAGAAACTTTGTGATTCTTATCACACAGTTGACTGATGCTCAGAAGATTATGCATCAGGCCTTCAACATAAGCAACTCTTTTGAAAGTAGTTACTCCGTTGGTCAGAGTGCCATACCCTCGGGTTTGGCCTCTACCGTTTCCGCCAAAGGTCACAGCAGGACCTCTTTCTTCACGGTAGTTAGTGAGGACAGATTTAGAACCAGTCATGTGTCGAGAGCATCCACTGTCCAAGTACCAGATGCCCTTGTCCTGTAAAATAAAGAGTTTAAGTTTTCTTTGGTACCCATAGAACTATGGATCCAGAAGTATCAGTAGGACTGGTTGAATCAGTGTCAGCCTTTACTGAAGTATCAGTACAGGAGGCTGGAGTCTTGACTGAATGAACAGTCTTGACAACCTTCTTTCCTTTGACTGATTTCTCAGCCTTGGGAATCTTCTTTACCTTAGCTGATTTTTCAGCTTTGGTAGCATCAGGACACTTACTCGCAATATGGTCATTTAATCCACAGTGATAGCATTTGCGATATTGAAAGCGTTTAGTGTGGTCCAGAAAGTTTTTGAACTTTAGGTGAGCAGGACCTGCACCAAGTATGCCTTTAGCATTGGACATTGGAGGAATTGGTTTCTTCTCCTGAGTCTTTTGCTTCAGGTCAATCTTCAGTCTGGGAGCAGGACTCTGAGAAAGAGACTTAGTTCCAGAAACTGAAGGACCACCACCCAAAACTTTGTTCTTGGGTTTAGGACCCTTGGTCTTTGAAGGTGTTTCAGTTTTGGATTTATCCTTAACTGTATTCTTTTTGCTCTTAGGAGCACCTTCAGGGTGAGTGTTAGAAGAAGAAGAAGGGGTGTTTTCAGAGGCATTAGGAAGAGGAATAGAAGAAACAAATTTTCCAAATTTGAGCATGGAACTATCAGACTTAGTTTCTTCTTTCTTGTATCCACGAAAGAATCCAAGACCTCTCTTGCTTTTATCAGACCTCCCTGAAGCTAATATTTCATCAACTTTTTCAGAGGCGTCACTCCATCCTTTGATGGTGACTTTTTCAGCATTTAATTGGGCAAGGGCCTTCTCTTTGGCAGCAAGAGCCAATTCTCTTTCAATACAAAGAGTTTTGTTTACAGAGACCTGGTCCTTATAATTTTCTTCCACAATGGTAAGCTGTTTTAATTTTTCTTGACATTCTTTGAGTTGTCCTCTAAGATCAATATTCATTTTTTCAGCAGATGTTTTACCATTAAGGGCTTTGTAAAGGTCGAGAGTGACCAGGTCTAACTGAGTTAAGCTTTCAAGAGGGATGAGAGGAATAGGTACCTGACTGGAAGAATCAGTCGCAGAGGTGGAAGCTTCAGGAGTTGTGGAAGAAGAAGCTTCAGGATCCTGAGGAGGAATCTCTTCAGGAACCTCTTCTATCTTAGCCATGAGAGCTAAGGTAGGTTCCTCAATAATGGCCATCAGTGCCACTTGAGTATCTTCCTCATCAGACGATTCATCAGAGGAGACATCATCCCAGTCGCAGTCTTCTGCGATTAGACCTTTGCCTTTTCGTTGAGTTTTCATCTTTTTGTACTTTTCCTTCAGGCGTTGGTATTTGGGGTTCTTGGAAGAAGATTTAGCAGAGGAGGGAGCAAACTGACTTTTTCTGTACCTGCAATCATTAGCAAAGTGTCCTTTGCCCTGACAGTTGTAGCAGATAGCAGTAGCCTTGTCAACAGGATCTGACTTAGGCTTGTCAGTAATAGAAAGATGTTTCTTTTTATGGAAGTTTCCCTTTTTGGCAAACTTTTTGAAAGATCTGGTTAAAAGAGCAAGAGATTCATTGAATTCAGGATCTTCTGACATGTCAGAGTCAGAAGATTCTAATTCAGTAATAGTTACTGAAGAAGAA
This sequence comes from Centaurea solstitialis, assembly GCA_030169165.1. NCBI lineage: Eukaryota > Viridiplantae > Streptophyta > Magnoliopsida > Asterales > Asteraceae > Centaurea > Centaurea solstitialis. The sequence continues at coordinate 62,821,369 of CM058046.1, read as the reverse complement.
GAGGCAGCAACAGGAGGAACTGAATCAGAAACCAATGCAACAGATGTGCTTTTGGATTCTTTAGAATCTCTTATGAGATTCTTTTTCAATTTCTTCTGTTGTTCACGGTTCAGAAGAATACCGTACAACTCACTTAGTGTGAGTGTCTTTATGTCCTTTGACATAGTTAAGCAGGAGGTGTAGATTTCCCAATGTTCAGGAAGAGCTTCCATGAACTTGGTAACCACCTCAGAGTTAGAGTAGGTAGTACCGATGGTCTTCAGATCAATCAGAAGACAGTTGAATCTCTGATGTAGCTGGGAGAGAGTTTCATCCTTCTGATGAATAAAGCTTTCGTACTGACGAACCAAGAAAATCTTTCTTGATTCCATGAGTACGGCAGTACCTTCATATTGAACACAGAGAGTGTCCCATATCTCCTTAGCAGAGCGAAGGTGACATACAGAGTGGAATACATCGTCAGGGAGTGACATGGCAATGAGAGACCTAGCCTTGGTGTCAATGTTGACCAGGCGTCTATCTTCATCATTCCAGTCAGTTACGGGCTTTACCAGCTCTCTTTCAGGAACAGCAGGTTGGCCACCAGCAGCAGGAATGGGGTGGACGGTTTGTGTAGGCACATGTGGTCCGTTTTCCAGAAAATAAGGAATCTGGGGATCAGAACCAGAGAGGAAAAGCTCCATCCTGGTTTTCCAAAGAGAGAAGTTGTCTTTGTTAAACCGAGGAGGCTTTCCAGCAGAGCCGGTATCAAAGTAGTTATCCTTAGCTTGAAGAGCCATAGAATAAGAAGAGAGAGGATCACAAGATTTTTCTTAAGAAGAAAATGAGAGCTTGTATCTGCTCTGATACCACTTGTTGGTCCCAAGTAGGTGACCTTCAAGTAAGGATAGTGTTTGGGATTATAGAAGGGGGGGGGTTGAATATAATCACACAGTTTTCTCACTTTTAAATTCTTGTTTTATAACAATATGAATTTACAGATTGTTGCGGAAATAGAAAAGACAATTAGTCTAAACTAAACAATCTAAGTTCTTTCACTATGCACTAAGTGAGAAGAGAATAAAGAAAGAAGATAGAGGGAAAAAGAGAGAAAGGACTTGAGTATTTTAGGATGAAGAAGAAGTATGGAGAACATCTCTTCACGTCCTATTTATACTCCATGCATTAAATGCATGCAGACCTACTATTGTGACGTGTCACAATGTGAGTGGTCTGTTGTACTATTTACTATAAACAAATACTCTTTGCATGGTGTGCAAAAGAGGATGTTTGTAAACAGTTGCCTTATGGTCTGATAAGTACGGAGGGAACAGTAAAGTAACTGCCCTTATGTACTATTGTGTCAGAAAAGGCGAGTAATCCTTTTGTGCATTAGACTAAGACATTGTTCTAATCCTTCAGGATCAGGATACTGATCAGTGACTAGAGTCCTGAAACTAGGGAAGTTCAGGGTCACGTGTATTCTGATGAACCTTCAGGATGTCATACGATAGTGAACAGACTGCTATCACTGAGTTCCGTCTTCAGATCACGAGCATGCTGTTCCTGTCATCAGCTATTTCTTCGACGTCGCTGATGGTTCTTTTTGTATGATCTTAATGTCTTCAGGAGGGGTCTTCACTTCAGTGGACAGGATCAGTAGACTGCAGAACAGGCTCGTTAGTCTCCTGATCCTGATCCTGATCTATAAAGTTAAGTTACAGCATAAGTAACATGGAATAACACTGAACAGACTCAGTGATAATTCCTCAAGCTATAACAGAAGTAAAAACCTATTCACTAAGTAAAGATTCAGGATCATTATCATTTCATCAGGTCTTAGGAGAGCTGGATCAACATAGTTTAAGTAGTTTAGTTAATCGATCCTTGTGAGGGATTCTGTCCCTTGTAAGTTTTCCGCTTTCTAGTTTAATTAATTAGCTTTAGCTTTGTTTACATTTATATTTTATCTCTTTGTTTCCCGCAAGTTGCCCGTAACCGTTTGTTGTGATTTCAGTCATGGCAGACTTGTTAGAGCCATTTGAGGAGCCGGAGAGAGAGTTCAGAAAAAGAAACAAAAAGAAATCAAAAGCAAACAAAGTTCGTCCGAGAGCTTTGATTTTTGAGATGGGAGACGAGGCACCAATGTGGACCGCCAGGAGAGCTGCTCCAATTGTGCCCACCAATCCAATCACGAAGCCGAATCTGAACAAAGAAATCCCGGGGAAGCTCCTACACATGATCAAGGACCTTACCTACGACGGGAAAAGCGATAGCAATCCTATCGTACATATGGAGAACTTCGTTGATATCTGTGATCTGTTCAAAACAGAGGAAGGCCGGGATGATGCAATTCGTCTTCGGGTCTTTCCTCTCACACTTACCGGAGAAGCTAGGGCTTGGTTAAGATCCTTAGAGCCGAGCTCAATCACTACATGGGAAGGACTTCGCTCAAAGTTCCTTTCCCGATTCTTTCCACCATCCAAGATCGACAAACTGAGAGCCGAGATCCGATCCTTCCAACAACAAGATGGGGAAACCATATCCGAAGCATGGGAACGTTTTAAGCACCTCCTAAACTCGTGCCCGAGTCACGAGCTAAATAAGAGTGAACATGTTCAAACTTTCTATAGTGGACTTGCTTATTCCTCACGAGCTACTTTGGATTCATCTGCAGGTGGTGTCTTTATGTACAAAACGCCCACGGAAGGTTACAAGCTTCTCGAAGACATGCTCATACATAACATAGATTGGAGGACGGACAATCGACTACAAATCCCGAGGATGGCCGGAAAGATCTCTACCGACTTCGATCCATCCGATGAACTAGCCGCTATGAAAAACCAACAGGTAAGGTTTGAATGCAAAATCGAGGAACTAATTAAATCTGTTCATGCTTTGCAGGTTGGATGTGAGGAGTGCAATGGACCGCATTTGACAAAGGATTGCCCGAACAAGCCAATGATGACACCCGAGGAGGTGAATTATATCAACCGAGGCGATTACCAAGGGAGGTGGAACAACAACCGTAATTTCATCCCCAGACCTCCCGGTTTCTTTGCACCAGCTCAACAGAACCAAAGGCCGGATGGAGAGCCACGTATGACTATCGAAGATCGGATTATCCAATTCATGGATGCGCAAAAGAAATTGAACGATGAAGTGGGTTCATACCTACGTAATCACCAAAGCACCATCCAGAATTTGGAATTACAGGTTGGACGTGTTTCACAAATGCTGAATGAAAGAACGCAAGGAGAACTGCCAACGCAAACACAAGTCAACCCAAAGGTGGAGAATGTGAAGCCAATGCTCATGATGACTGGAGAGCCGTCAAAGAAGAAATGGACGGACGTCTACAACAAGAAGTACGTGGAGACCGAGAGCGAAAGTGAGCCCGACTATGCCACGGATTACGATTCGGAGGGGTTCATCGTGTCTTTCGAACATCTAAGACTCAAGGTCCCCGAAGCTTCTAGTGATGATGATGAGGAAGATGGAAAACAAGAAGGATACGCGGAGTTCGTGATCCCGAAGAAAGAAGACAAAGGCAAGGAGAAAGAGAAGGAAAAAGCACCGGAAGATGACCTCGTTTACATAGCACCGATTCGACATGATCCAGGGAGTTAAAACTTACCTATTTCTTGTCATAAATTTTCAGGTCTTGCTTTAGTTGATTCGGGTGCCGCTCTTAATATGATGCCCGTGGGTTTTTGCAGGAAAATGGGGATCACTCAAATCCTTCCAACGGACTATCAATACCGAGGAGTGAACGGTTACATGACAAAACCATTGGGGATAGCGGAAGGAGTCCCGATTCGTATTGGAAAATTCGTTTATTACACGGACTTCATTATAGCTAATCTTCCAAAGGACACTGAAATCCCAATAATCCTCGGGAGATCTTTCTTGCACAACGCTCAAGTAAATACCGATATGCGCAATCAAGTCACAAGCTTAGGCTATGGAGACAATCGGATTTACTTTGATCCTAACGGAGAGCCGGTTAGACACCTCGATGAACCTTATGATGATCCTTCTCTGGCCTACACCAAAAGCACGAAGCGTTCGCTACTTCCGCATGAGCTTGGAAAGAAAACGGAGGATTACTCAAACCCGATGCACAAAAAGGAGCAATCAACCAAGGAACCGGGATCCTCCAAGAAAGATCACAGAAGGAAGAAGGGCTCGTCATCCCGACATGCCAAGAAATGAGCCGAAAGTGGGGTCGAGCTCTAGACCATCCAAAAATGAAGCGCTTCTCGGGAGGCAACCCGAGCTTTTTGATTGTCTTTCGTTTTTAGTGATTTTTGTGTGTGTTTTTATTAATGTTTTCATTTGATGTTGCTTAGGTAACCATACGGAGGGGATAGAAACCAGATTCGAGCGAAATCGGAATGCGATGCAAAATTTCACAAGTTGGAAACAGTAGCCATCTGGCGATCGCCAGATTCTCAATCTGGCGACGCCAAGTGAGTAAGCCACGGGTCAGGTAAAATTTTTCGAACTTGGCAACGCGAAGAGGACCGTTTGGCGACGCAAGACTTTTAAAAATCAGGGTTTTGCTGAAATTGACCTGTTTGGCGACGCGAAACCCAGGGTTTCGCGACGCGAAGTCGGGGCAGGGGTTTTTAAAACCTTCTTTTTCCCACTTTTCACAAACACACAAACCTAATTCCTCTTAGGAGCCGCCAAATCCTCTCACGTTCTTGCGAAATTCGACCTTCTTGAGCTTCAATTTCATCTTTAATCATGAACAAGGTACGTTTCCTAACTTTGATTTCGTAAGGATTGCTCGATTTGGTAGTTGGAGATCTTGTTTTTGGGTATCAATGGTGTTTGTTGCTTGAATAGAATTGATATGATTCTTGATACACCATTGATTGTTTAGATGAATGCATGCTATACATTGTAATTGAAATCTTGTTTCTTGCATGCTAATTGATTGATTAATCTAGTGATTGTGGTTAAATGATAAGTGTGGGGATTTTGAGAACACCAAAATCCCCCACTTCTTCTTGTTTAGCTAGATTAGTTTGGAATTGGGATTGAACTAAAAGTTCAAGTGTGGGGATGCTTCACATCCCCATTGCTCTTGTTTTGTCATGCATATATGATTGTGATGCTTGAACTTGTTAGTCGTATAGGTTTTGTCTCGTTGGAACTTTGAATGTGAATAAACCTTGTCTTGCACTTATTGGATTGAAAACTTTCTAAGACAATGGTGTTTAATTTTGTAGAGACATAAGACCCGCGCATCAAAGACCACCGCCGCTATCAACTTCCATGCACCGGATGGAAGTCATGTTTTCACTTCATTCACGAATGACCCAACGTTGAACGCTCGAAAGAAGGAGGAATATCGGGACATTGTCAACCGACTTCTCCCCCGCCAAATTCTCATGCCAAAAAGAGTTGATTGGGATCTTCTTCGATCAATGCATGTTGAGAACGACATCAAAGCGATTCTTGAAAAGCACGCATACGATGAGGATGGCAATGAGTACTACATATGCCATGCTTGGGAGCGAGTTTTCGATATTGCCGAGACCCTCTACCGAGAGCTTATCGTGGAGTTTGTCGCCACATTTTGTTTCGATGTGATCAAGGCTCTTGACGAGTTTCATCAATCTTGTATGACGTTCCGACTTGGTGGCATTTGGAGATCTTTTTCTTTGGTTGAGTTTGCTCTTGCTTTGGGGATATATACCCAAGCGGATGTTGATGCTCCCGGATTCGAGGAGTATATGTGGGCGATTTCAAAGAGATCCGATGATTGTGATCCGCGTTTGGCCTGGGCGGTTTTGGGTGATGGTGATTATCATGGCAACCTCAAGGTGAAAGGTTTTCTTACTTCGACGGATAGACTTCTACACCGCATGCTCATTCAAGCGGTGAACGCTCGATCTTCTAGTGAGGAGAAAGTGACCGTGCAAGATTTGTGGCTTCTTGAGCAGCTCTCTACGGATGATAAATATCCGAATGCTCCGTATCTCATCGCCGCTAAAGTGAGTGGTTATCGCGAGGGTAGTCGCATCGTTGGTGGCCAGTACGTGACGCTCTTGGCCAAGCATTTCGGTATCTTAACCGATGCCGCGATCGCTTCGATGACGAACCTCGGGGAGATGGGGTTGATTGACATGGACCAACTCGAGGTATGGGCGTGGCGAGAGTTGAGCATGCGATCGGAAGGGACTACAATGCATGGATCCGTAATCCTCAATCTTATAGGAGTCAACCAAGAAGTCAACCGAGTCAAGCACCGAGGAGTACGCATGAGACCGGTGGAACAAGTGGGGCGAGTTCGAGTCAACAACCGGCGGATTGGACTGCTTATTCGGGTTACCAAGATTTGAGTAACCAACTTTCGGAGATGTCACTTTCTTATGGCCGGCATCATCAGCACATGGAGTACAACACCGTGGAGGTTCTTCACCAAGCCAACTGGCAAAGTGGAGTGATGAACCAGATGGCCTCCCACTTCGGTATTCAACCGAATACCGCTTATGCTCCATCTCCATATTGGCCATACTCCGAAGATGCTCCGCCCGGTTACCCGACTTACGAGGATTGGCAAAACCAACCTCGTGGCCCTTACTGATCTCTATCTTTTATCTCCATTATTCGATTTGGTTGTCCTAAACAATTTTCTTTTTATTTTTTGAACTGCGTGGTTGTGTTTGAACAATTTTATTTTTCTGTTGGTTTGTTAGGATTTTAAGTAATTTGGTTTGGTTATTTTTCTTTTGTTCGTTTTTACTTTTTCTTTTTCTTTTTGTTGGTAGATATGGCGTTTAATGATCGAGCACGAATTTTATGTACCACTCTCAGATCAGAACAGATTTCGTCACATAACCCGGGAAGTTTCTCTTTTTCCCAATTACTCCTTAATTGTGTTAATTGTTGCATTGAGGACACTGCAAATTTTAAGTGTGGGGAGGGGGTTATTTAGACTTATCTGTTTAAATGGGTTCACTTATTGCTTGTGGATTGTCGTTTTTCAAACTTTTGAAAGCTTTGAGATTTGGCCCCAAATTTTTTTTCGAAATCTGAGATTGTTTTTGAAACTGAGTTGCTTGCGTAGGAGAACACTGAATAGGATTAGTTCAGTAAAAGGATACCTTGGAATACTGATTACCATGAGTGCCTCACCCGATTCCTTTGAGAGATTGAGCCTATATTGTTATATCTGTTTATTTCGTGAGGAATACCGACTTTGACCCAAGGTAGAACTTGTCATTTGAATGCTTGTCGAGACCACATAAGAGAAGTATTTATCACCATTGCACTGATAGAGGCCTTCGTTTCTAACCCTTTTAGCCTTCGTTAGATAACCTCATCATAAGGTTATTTGATTTGCCTAGCCTGTAAATGAAAAGTGTTCACCTTTTAACACTTTATCCCTTGAAACCAATTTTGAGCCTTAGCCTTTTCATTTCTTTACCCACTATACACTTTATCCTTGAGCCTAATTGTTTATCTATCTTTTGGCCGTGACTTAAATTTGAATCTTGAGATGTTTTGATCCAGTTTTTCGTATCTGACAGTTTTTATGGGATTGAGAGTAAAAAGAGCCCAAAAAGCAACATAGTTGCTGCTCTAAAGAAAGAGAGAAAAGAAAGAGAGAAAAATATTTGAGACTCAGAAAAGAAAAGAAATATCAAAAGAGTCGAGAATGTAAAAGAAAAAAATGAGAGCTGAAAAAGATTGAAAAAGAATTTGTGCCCCAAATAAGCCATAGGCTTAGGCCAATTCTAAAAGTAAAGAGAGAATACTCATCCCAAAAGTCTCATTGTTCGAAAGTCAGATTGTTTTACTGTTTGGATCATTACTGATTAAGTTTTCAAGTTTTTGTTGCAAAACCCTTAGTCACTTATATATATCCTTTATCCTACCCTTAACCCTTAGCCTAACATTGCAACCCTAAAGTCCTCTTGACGGTTGACAACTTCTCAGTGGTGGAGATTAGATTTGGTGACAAGCTTATGCATGCGGGAATTAGTCGAGTATTGGTGTGATCACTTACATATTCACTTTTACCCCCGAGAGATACACTTCATATTATGTGAGGGTAAAAGGTTGGCCTTGGTATCCAATTACTTGATGAGTCTTGTTTGTGTGTTCGATTGTGTGAGTATACTTTGTTTTCTTTGACGATCTTGGGTTGAGATAATTTTGGAGTTATCTTTCTTTGTTTTCAGTCTTTTGATTGGGGACAATCAAAGCTTAAGTGTGGGGATTTTGATAACACCAAAATTATACATGTTTTGGTTGCGCGTAATCGTATGACTTTACCCCATTTCTCACCCGTTTATGATCATTTCATGCACTAATTGAGCTTTTTATTGATTATGAAGGAATTGGAGGCCGTGGAACGGAAAAGTACGGAAAAAGGCGAGAAAACGAGAAAAATGCACAAGGTCAACACAGAAGACACTTGGCGATCGCGAAGTGCCCAATTTGGCGCCGCCAAATGCGACTGAAGTGAAGATTAGGGTTTTATTAAGTGTTTGGCGTCGCCAAGTGAGCAGTTTGGCGATCGCCAGATGGCGCCTGGTCGTTTTTCTTTAAATATCAGCCTCCTCCTTCAGTTTTGGACATGAGTTTTGAAGTGCAATACACGAGGGGAAGTCAGAGGAACGAGAGTGAGAATACGAAAGGTGCCGGTACGCTGCGGAAGTCGATCTTTGATCATCTATCGTTGTACTGTCGGTATCATGTCGATGTCTACTCTTGTTTATGTTTTTGTGTTCATTATGAGTGAGTAGTTTATTAGTAGTGCTTGTCATGATAGATGAACCATTATGGATGATATTTTGCAATTAATGTTTATTGGTTTGTTTTTGATTAATTGAATGTCGTTTATGGTTCTTTCTTGATTATTGTTGTTGTGGCGATTTGAAATCACTTGGTTGGGTGTATTTGTTGGACCAAGACAGATAGACTCCGAAAGGATAATCAACCTACCTTAGCCTGACTTGGACCATAGAGTTATGTTAAGGGGTTACTTTGACCATTAGTGACCGATAGTAAAAGAGCCATTACAATAATTGATTAGGAAGGGTTTACCGATTCTAGATTGTGGACCAAACGATTTAGGATTGGAATTAGGAGGACCGTGTCCTAGTTTAACCATAAATTGCACATGTTAGGGTGTCCCAGACTTAAATTCCAACAATAGTCAAAACAACCAAACTTTCGATCTATTCATGTCATCCATATTGGGGATTCGTTTTATCATGATAAGTGCTGCTGTTTTCTTTTATTATAAACTTAAATCATAATTTCATTTGCTTTCTTAGTTTTACTTAGTTAATTGTCTTTTTAAGTAATTAAACCTTTTTCATACAAAACCCCCCTTTTTGATTAATTAAACTAATTCGACTTTAGTCTACAATAACTTGACCGTTCCCAGTGGTAGATACGATACCTGGACTTTCCTACACTATATTACTCACGATCAGGTACGCTTGCCTGTATATGTGGTAAGACGGTGGCTAGGCATTAGAGGTTAAAACTTGTTACGCTTTTTATATATGATAATTACCGCATCACACGCAGGCCTCCCGTAACCAACAATAATAAAAAGAACATATGTATAAATAAAAGCACAACCACGGGTCAAAGGGTTTGACTATGACATAAACGGATAATTTTGATTTCTAATTTATCAAAAGATTAAAATTAAAATTAAAATTATCCCTAGGGTTTTAAACCTATCTGGTTTAGATAACCCTTATCCGATACCACCTACCGTGAATAGCAACAGCTACCTGCCGCCGCCCCCGCACTGGTTGGTGTTCCGGAGAAACAACAGCCACCAATGTTAGCCACTGCTCGCGGCGCGAGACATCTGTTCGCGGCGCGAGGCCTTTGCTCGCGGCGCGAGCTGGTTTACAAAGGCTCGTCGACGACAACAGCCCAAAGGCCATCGTCGCCGCCCTCTCTTTTGATCGGAAACCTAAAAGCTGCAGTGGCCGACACCCCATTGCGGTGGTTGTCGACCACCGCCATCACCACAATCATCATTGTCACCATCGGCGATGACAACAGCAGCTAATGCCGCCATTGCCACCGCCTGCCGACGCAACAACAACAACAACCACGCCATCGCCGCCACCACCACTAACGGTGGTGTGGCGGTCGACTGAGAGAACGACGGCAGCAGTAGCGCAACGCCACCACCACCGCCGCCTCTCGGTGGTCTCGATTAAATAAAACCCCATCGCCGCCACCACCACAAACGGTGGTATGGCGGTCGATTGGGAGAATGACGGTAGCAGCAGCGTAACGCCACCACCACCGCCGCCTCCCGGTGGTCAACAAAACATAATCGCCACCACCACCACGAACGGTGGTGTGGTGGTGTTTCGGAGAACGACGGCAGCAGCAGTATTCACCACCACCACCGCCGCCTCCTGCGACTGTTTCAAAAATATCACCACGACCGTCGCCGTTTCCGGCTTCGGTGGTTTGATCCGATCGCCGCTGCCATCAATGCCGCCACCACCACATACGGTGGTGTGGCGGTTTGTTTTTAATCGACACCACCACCACAATCGGTGGTGTGGTGGTGTTCCTTGGCCGCAATCAACACCGCCACCACATACGGTGGTGCGGTGGTGGTTTAAATCGTGAGGGCTGCCGGCGATCACCACCAACTGTGGTGTAGCCGGCGATAGCCCGCGGTGGTTCATGGTGGTACGGTTTGGTGGTCCGGTCGGCTAACTACCGCCGTTCCACCACCGGTTAGGTTTCCTTTGCGATAAAATCCAATTTTTAACAATTAAAAACATAAAAATCGAATTTTTAACAAACCTTTACAATTAAACAGTTAAAACTGATCAGTAGGTTTTAGGAAGTGGCTTTGATACCACTGCTGGGAATCAAAGGCTACATACACGCAGCAGAAAAACAAAACCTAGATTCCCAAAAGCGGATCCAATCCTAAACCATACAGATACAATTGAGAGTGTTTAGAGGATTACCTTTGCGAATAAACTCCAGAAAGCAGATAGGGAATACACCGCTACTAACACCGAGCTAGAACGAGGTTGCTAGTCCACCGTGGATTATACCCGAAAACAAACTCCGGTTGGTTCTTGATCCCTTGATCGCCGGCGTGAGAGAGAGAGAAGAGAGAGAGAGAGAGATTTTTGAGGAAAATATTGAAAATCAGTTATATCTTTATCAGCCTAAAGCCTTTATTTATAAGGATAAATTAGGCAGTGTTTGATGCCAATTATAAAACCTTATAATTATCAAACTGATTAATAATTATAATTTCCTTTTATAATTATCCTTTACTTAATCTAACTGATTAATTTAACTGATAAATAATTTAACTAACTATTTATTTTTCTCTCTCTTTAAATAATTAATAAACAATTAATTACTTTTCTCACATATAATCCAAATGTTCTTAATTTAGTGTGCAGCGGTGTGACCTACTTATGTTTTATAACATTGGACACGGTAACCCTGTTACTGTCTCGCACACAATCCTAACAACAACCACATCCAATAATGTGGCACTATGGTGTATTAAAAACTTTGAGTATGAGTTTTCTCAAAATTTTGATTTTTAAAAGGTTTAATATGTAAATGACTTATGCACCTCTAAAAGAAAGATATATAAGACTGAGTGTTTTTTTTTCTTTTGTAATTTTCATTTATGGGTTTAACCTACGACTACTCATTTGCTCATTCCTCTAAAACCTTCTTAAAAGAGGGTACTTGAGGAATAGACATGGAAGAGGTAAATTGGTTAGGTAGATCAAAGAATTCTCAATCCAAAAAAAAAAATACCTAAAATCTCAAACATCCCGAACATGTACGTGACGATTATCTTCTTCAATGAAAGTTAGATTCTTCTAATGGGGCCAACAAGTTCATGTAATCTTTTGTTATGTATTATTCTAATAATCTAATTTGATTAATATGCGTATAAAAGATTATGCAAGTAATTTCACAATGTTATTTAATATTTATTTAACTTAGAGTATAAATGAAAGATTTCATCAATAGATATTGTAATTCATGGAAATATACCTACTCTTTTTATCAAATATTGGCTTAATTATTTGAGTTTTTTATACATAGAATTGTTTCCTGTTATGTGGTTAAAAAAGTTGTAGAATTACTAAAACTGATTTATTGTTGTTGTTGTCATACTAAGAGTAGCTATCTTTATTTATGATTATAGTGTCTCCAAAACCTGTGCTAGATAATAAATGGTATATGATGTTATTTTTAATTACTTTTCTATATCATGTTTATTTATAATCACCTAATTTCATGACTTTGTTTTGTCTATTTTTTGAAGGCAGGAAAGTTGATCTTGATTGGATTGGATTGGATTGAGGAAAAATGAGAATGTTAGTTATTGAAAAAATACGACACTATATCAATTCTGTATGCATCTTAAATAACGAACCACCATTAAAAAAATGCTTTCTTTTAAGTATCCAAATTTCAATTATTTTTCTCATATTTCTTTTCTTATCGATATAATTTTTATCAAATATCTATGTAATTTAATCATTCATCTTCTTTCGTGGCACCCGAATTTATTTATTTATTGTATTTAACGTGACTATTTTATGATTATAAAACATTTAATGTGATATATGTATATATAATTAATTATTTAAAAAAATATTATGTAAATGAAACCATTATCAGTATTTTTAGTTTACATGACAATGAACGCAATATATATAGAAAAAAAAGTGATTATAAAAAGTATAAAGAAATGATATTTAGTTTACAAAAATAGTTTTAATTTCAATTTCAATTTATTCTTACTGTATGTACTTTTCATTTTCTAAATTCTATATATTAATTAGTAAATATATATATATATATATATTATTTATTATTTACCTAACAATCAATATGAATAAGTTTATATTGTTTTTTTTAGTTTCAAAATTAATGTTTATTTATCATTATTTTTTTATTTACAAAATAATCAGTATATTTACAAATTATTTTTATTTACCTTTAGTTTTTATTTACCGTAATACATTTATTCATTTTTTATATTATATAAATTTCAACATATTTTAATAACTAAAAATGCAGGAAATGTTGACATTAAAAATGAGTGTGTAAATGATAAGGTAGTAGCTGGAATGTTCATTCAAAAAAAGGAAAATGTTGGAATTGAAAATAAGGATAATGTAGTAACTTGAATGTTCATCTAAACTTCTATACATTTTTGGGTTGGATAGTAAGTTTTATTTATTTAAAAAAATATTTCATGCAATTTTAAACATTTTAGTTTTATCGTTTTATATAAATCAATATTATATGAAAACATCTCGATTTTGTAACAATGGTTTTGAGCAAATGCAACGAACGACGATTACAATCTACATATAACTAAAAAGTTACTTGCGCTACCGCGCAACGCGCGGTTCTGACACTAGTTATATAATAAGAGGAAGACAAGATCGAAAGCGCATTGCCTTGGACGTGCCCACCCAGGTTCGATTCTAGGGGAGGACAGTATGTCTTTATCGGTGCTTGCTTATGAGGTATGGCAAGTAGGGTACACAATATGTGGACCACAGGGCCATAGGTTCCCGCCAATAAACCTTTTTCAAGATCGAAAGCGTTATCTAGTAAAGTACGATTTTTATCAATAAACTTACTTGATAAGTCTTTAGTAAATGTTTCCAAAATATAGTTATACATTTATGTATTTATGTTTATGCTATTTCATACATGAGACTCAAAATTTATAGATGATATTACCTGGTCGATTAAAGGTGTTCAAAAGTCGAGAGAAAATTTAAGTTGAATTACATGAGGGATTCAGAACTTGAGAAAATGGATAAAATAACAAAAAAAAAAGTTGTAAATACTATGATTATGACTTCTTTGGGAAAAAAGTTATTAACCTTAAATTAAATCATGGATTTGGAACATGTGATATGTAGAAAATTATGATCAATATCCTAAAGTTAAAGAATTATGGATATGATCTTTATAGTTATCATTTTCTGTATAACTAAAATCATAATGATTGTTAAAAGAAATCATTGATCCAATAACTCAACGTTCACTTTAGGGAGAAAAAAGATAGTGTGGTCTCGAAACCCGTAACACTTGTATCGAGATTTATATCTCTTAGGTAAATAAAGATGTAAAATATAAAAGTTCAAAAAAAATCTCAAACCATCATTAAAGAGAAATATCTAATACGTATTTATAATATTTTATAATATTATCAAATTAACAAATATTTGTTGATGAAGTTATTTATAATATTTTATAATATTATCAAATTAACAAATATTTGTTGATGAAGTTATTTTGAAAATATTCATGAGAAAACTATAATGATATATTTCGTAAAATTTTGAAAACATTTGATAAATTCTAGATAAAATTTTAATTAATTTACTTTTTTTAATTCAAAATGTTAAAAAATAAAAATAATTTATAATTTTAGAAGTGTTTAATTTAAAAAAAAAAAAAGTCAAATCAGATCACATTTTGGTCAAGTCAAGGTTAGACCCGTGACCGGCCCTTGGGAAGCTAAAGGTGTCCCCCCCCCCCCCCCCCCCCCCATAGGCGGTGGAAGAATTTCCGATAGCGAATTACTGGTGACATTAACATCCTTTACCATTTTAGTCGAATCTTAACTCAACTCGGGAGAGGAAATTCTTGCTCCCAGTAAACCATTTGTATCTATATGCATTAGAATCCCGATTCATGGATCTCTCTCAAGCATTCACTAAGGAGCTGTCGGGAATTGTTTATTTTTATTTTTTATTTTGTGCAAGGAGCTGTCGATAATTGTTTTTATATTTTATGTTTTTATTTCTAAATCTGCCATGTGTTGCTACGGGATTGGTTCGGTTCGTGGGACCCACCTTTGCTCCGGCGGCAGAAGAAATGTGTGGCGAAAAGGATGGTATTTGAGAAAAAGGGTAAAATACATGGTATAATTGTGGTAAAATAAAAAATTCCCCATATCATCATACAATTATTGACCACAAATTTAATACAAATTTTATAAGCAATTTCAATATGTATACAAAAACAATACGTGAATTGAAATTTCATGAGATTGACAAATTATACATTGCATTTAAAACATAAAGGACAGTGGAATAAGGTTTATAGTTTAAAAGAATAGTAGAAAATCATGTTTTTACGAAATCATCATATTTGTTCATATGATAAAGCATAATATGATGATGTATTGAAGCTAAAACATATAAAAGTTACCTCAATATTGAATTTTAGCTTGATTACACGGTCACCTAGTTCTAGGGAGCATACGTAATGATTTGATATTCTTCGTAGAGACTAATATGTTAGATGTTCTTTGTAGAACATATGTGCTAATAACTGTTACATATGTGAGAAAATAAGATACTGGGAAAGAAAAGCATATTCTTCCATTGAGAAGGAAAACAAATTTATAATACAAAGGTAGCAGTAATAAAGGAAACTAATAAAAGAAAAGATCATCTATTCTAGGAGGGAATTGAGAGGGGATATACAGGTGATATACAGAGATTTGTACAATCAATTACGATATTCTCTAATATGCCCCTGCAAGATGGATCTTCGAGAGGAGAGACCAATCTTGTTTATCAAAGTATGAAAGTGAGCTCGGGGAAGCGGTTTAGTGAGTACATCTGCTAGTTGATCTTTAGAAGAGACACGTGTGACTCGTAAGATGCCTTCTTGAACTTGTTCACGAATGAAATGAAAATCAAGTGCTACATGTTTCATGCGAGAATGGAAGACTGGATTTGAGCACAGATTTGTTGCTCCAACATTATCACAGTAAATTACTGGTTGTTGTGAGGAGGTGTATCCAAGTTCGCTAAGAAGATAAGTAATCCAACGAACTTCAGCGGCTGTCGAAGCAACAGACCGGTATTCTGCTTCAGTCGAGGAACGAGCTACAGTCCGTTGCTTCTTGGAGCTCCAGGAGATTGGGTTACGACCGAGATAGACAATATAGGCTCCGGTGGAGGTATAGTCATCTTTATTGTTGCCCCAATCTGAATCAGAATAGGCATGTAGAGACAGAGGTGTGTGACGATGAAACACGATGCCATGGTCAATTGTGCCACATAAGTATCGTAGAATTCGTTTGGCAGCATTCCAATGATCTGTCGTCGGACAATGCATATACTGTGAGAGTTTGTTTACAGCGTAACCAATGTCTGGACGAGTGAGAGAAAGATATTGAAGGCTGCCTATGACCGTTCTGAATTCTGATGGATCAGTGAGAGTCGTGCCAGAATGAGTAGTGAGAATTGGAGAAGTGGCAAGAGGAGTGGCTACGGGACGAGCATCAGTCATCTTCGTTCGGGCCAGTAAGTCGGTTATGTACCGTCGTTGTGAGAGGAGAATACCATCTGGGTGAGGAACCACTTCAACACCCAAAAAATATTGAAGAGTTCCCATGTCCTTTAGAGAGAATCGTTTGGCCAGAGTTGAAATAAATTCTTGAACGGATTCCCGGTTGTTACCTGTGACAATGATATCGTCAACATATACGAGTAGCATTACGGTGGTACCTTTGTCTTTACGAATGAACAATGAGCTGTCAGCCACTGAGTTTGCGAAATGTGATGTGGTAAGGAAGTGACGGAGTTCATTGTACCAGGCACGAGGGGCTTGTTTGAGTCCATAGATCGCCTTACGCAAGCGACACACATGTGAAGGATTGTTTTTATCGATAAATCCTTGAGGTTGAGCCATGAAAACTTCTTCTTTAAGTGTGCCTTGGAGGAACGCATTGTTCACATCAAGTTGACGAAGATCCCAACCTTGACTGATTGCTAGCGATATGACAAGACGAATTGTGGTTGGTTTAACGACTGGACTAAAAGTC